>VWZW01000319.1:406583-492379 GCA_013397115.1 Edolisoma coerulescens | reverse complement strand
GGATGCACGCAGAGATCTGGGATGCACGCAGAGATCTGGGATGCATGCAGGGATCTGGGATGCAGGCAGGGATCTGGGATGCAAGCAGAGATCTGGGATCCAGGAGCAAGGGAATATTGGAAGAGACTGCCCTGCTGTGTTAATTTTTTAGGCCAAAAACCTGACCTGGAAATCATCGACATTGTTCCAGCATGAGGAGGCTTTTCCTATTTTTCCCTTTGGGATGGACATTCAAATTCTGAGGCTGAAATTGGGATTTTTTGCTTCTGAAGGCTCGTGATTCTTTGAGGGCTCAAACTACCTCCAGTCCCTCCAGAGATGAGAAATGGGGCCAAATGCTTTTATTTTTCTGGAATGAGTGCGAGGACAAAATGACTCTGTGCTTCAGAGCCGTGCATTTAAAGGACAAATTGGGTGGTTTTGTTCCTCTTAGATGCAGTCGTGGGGTAGGGGAGCTGCTGGGGGCAGGGGGGAGCATCCTCACACTGATATGGTAAAAACATCACCTAAATCCAATCTGCTGCAGCCAGCAGGCCAGGGAGATGAAGGAAACCACATGAAAAACATGATGAAAGTTGCCTCGAGGCTCCTTATGTCACACTCGGGCTTTGGGCACTCAGGGGTTTTTTCATTTCTTCCCTTTTTCTTCCGTTAATAAACCCAAACTTGGCATTCTTGACACACACTCACAGGGGTGCAAGCCAAGGGGACGTTGAAAGCTCACAGGCAAGAGGGATTTGGGTTCTTTGGAGCCCACTGGAATTTTTGAGGCCTTTCAGGAGATGATCTGGGCAAAGAAAAAGCAATTTTCTTTCTAAATAATCGGATTAAAATATGTCTAGGCCAATCTAGATAATTCCTGTTGGCCCCAGAGTCCCTTGGCATCACCCGGTGGCTCCTCCAAGGGGTTCAAACAACACAGAGAAGAAAGGGATGATGACAGGATCCTATGAATCCTATGGATATGACCCCCTCATGGTGCTGGAGAGGGGAAAGAAAGAGGCAAACCCCCCAAAATCCGTGATTTGTACTCTGCTGTGAGCTCCCTGCAGCCAGCAGAGCGCCAAATAAAACTCACACAGGGTTTATTTTTGGATTATTCCCCCCCAACTCCACTCCAAACCCATCCCAAACTGATTTCTGGGACAATTGTTCCCTCCCCTGAGCTAAGATAGCAAACACTCCCAGCCCTGCAGCTCCCTCCCTGCTCCTTCCATCCTGCAGGTGGAACTGCTGTGGAAGAGAGGGAGAGGAAGGAGAGGGAGGAAGGAAGCAGGAGAGAAAACGAGGTGGGGGGAAAAGTCGAGGCTGCACATCTGCTCTGTGACTAAACCCGGGCTGTGGCACACCCGGACGGGTCCCTTTTTATTGCTCGCATTCCTCGTTAGTCAGAAACGCTTTTTCACCACCCCCTTCCCTTTTCCCTCCCAGCTTCAGATGTCCCAGAGGAATGTTTAAGCGATTACGGAATCCCAGAGGAGTTTGTTGCTTCCCTTTTTAATTTGTTCCATGCTAGTGGCTGTTTTTTTCAGAAGCAGTGCCCAGCTTACTCTTTCCTCAGAGTCAAGCCCAGGGCTCCTTGTTCCGGCTCTGGCACAGAATTCCTGGTGACTTTGTTCCCCTAATCCCCGCGGGTTTATGGTGGGGCTGCAATAATTTACCCTATGTTGAAATTCGTGATTACCTGCTCTGATTTCTCAGCTTATGTTTAAACAGAAATGCTAAAAATACCGACTTAAGCCAATCAAAAAAAGAAAAAAAACCCAAAAAGGCATTATTGGCTCTTTTTCACTTGGCCGGCGTTCACAGGCGAGCTGCGATCCTGCAAGGCCACTGAAATGCCTGCTGTTATCCAGCCCTAGGCACAGGCTGAGGTCTGGAAAAAATTCCCTTTGGGTCCCCCAAAACGGGTCCGATCCCATTGAGTCCCCCAAAATCACTTAGGGTTGCAGAAGCTCTGCGTGGCACTTGGTTTTTACCTCTTCAGCTCTCTTCGCCCTCTGACCACCCCTCAAGGTGAGGGCATGGTGGCAGATGCCCAGGGAATGGCTCGAGGTTGTCCAGGAAGTGCATGGCAGGAAGAGAAATTCAATATATTCTTCTCAAAATCAGCACTGCAGCTCCTGGCGTTTCATTTTTTATTTACTTTTGATTTATTTTATTTTATTTTTTCCCCATGATGAGCACAACACAGGCTGACTCTGCCTGTAACCCCTTTTTGTCTGAAACCATCCCATTGGCCTTCTGGATGTCCCTTAGCAACAGCAGCTTCCAAGCCAAAGGCAGGAAAGCCTCAGACCCTGAGCAGCCACGAGAACAACTGGGAAATGAAATGTATAAAACCCAGAAGTGCTTAAGGTGACTTTTCTGAGAAGAAAAGATGGACGTGTCCAAAGGGTGACGCATCTTGAAACACCCCTCATTAATTAGGAGAAGGTGAGCAAATCCTGGCCAATTTTGTCCTTAACAGCACCACTTAACATCGCTAATCCAAATATTTTGTCAAATCAAGCATTTCTTGGTGAACTATTTCCCATCCAAATGCCTCAGAGTGTTTGTGGAGGAAGGTTTTGTGCCACTGATGAGACAGAGCCTTTTTGGGAATCACACGGACCTGGGTCTGGTATTCCAAGCAGAGAGAGAGGAGTCAGTACCTGCTCCAGGAAATCTCCTGTTCCCAGGACAGGACTGGGCAGTAGAACCCTGCAAACAGATCAGCACTCATTCCCCATCTCCTGACCCAGCAGATGCTCATTCCAGCTGCTTCGTTCTCCCACGTGCCCAAAGTCTCCTCACAAGAGTTGGGTGGGTCCCAGGAGCTCCCCTGGAATTCCACCTGAGGCTCATTCCCTTGGCACGAGGAGGACTCGCCACTCTGTGCTTGTGATCCACGGAGGAATGAGCAGGAAGGAGAGGAAACCATGGGCCGGGAAGGTGATTTAGGGGTGAGAGAGCTGCAGGATCCATCCAAGGGAGCATAGATGCAGCTCCATCCTCCCCATGTCTATTTCTGACTTCTCCTAGGGAAGAAGGGTTAATATCCTGCAGTTGGGATGGGGCTTTCCAGGGACTTCTTAGAATCACAGGATTGTTTCCATTGGAAAAGATCTCCAAGGCCATCAGGTCCAAGCTGTGACTGATCTCCACCTTGTCACCAGCCCAGAGCACTGAGTGCCACCTCCAGGCCTTCCTTGGACACCTCCAGGGATGAGGACTCCACCACATCCCTGAGCAGTTCATTTCTTGGGAGATCTCAAAGAAGATTCACAGTTTTGGCACAAGTCATCCCCAAGAAGTCAGCTCCCCCCTGAGGTTTTCCAGCTTCTTTTAATACACGGAGAAAACGAGGAGTTTCCCTGGCAAAACAGATGCTCATTCCAGAAGTTCTGGTTCATTGGGACTTCAGACAGGTCCAGGACACTGGGATGCACCCCTTGGACATTTGTGCACGGAGCAGACACTGTTTGTATCCTTAACGTGCATAGGAAATAACTGCTTAAAAATAGGGAAGTCCAGCGCCCAAAAAATGACATTTATTCTTAATTCATGGACCAGGAAGACTTGAGAAGCCGAGGTGAGTCCCTGACCCTGAAAATCCCCTTTCAATCAAATAAATTCCTCTAGTTCAGCTTGCAAGGGCAGGGGGGTGTTGCTGTTTTGGGGTTTTGCTGATTTTTTTCTCCTGATTTCATTGCAATTTCACTGCTCCCAAGAATCAAAGGTAAAATGCGGGAGTGGGCAATCCCCAGGAAATGAGCATCCCCCAGCTCTGCTGTGAACCGAGACAGCTGAAATCACCTTCCTTTAGGGGCAAAATGAATTCTACCTCTAATTCCCCTTCCCATTGCTGTGTGTGGCGTCCATGCTGTTTCAATTTCTGTGTGACAGAATGTACTCTTGATAGGAACCAGACCTGTGGCTGCTTGAGCACTCAGATATCGAAACCTTGCTCGCCTGCAAGTGCCATCTATCACTGAAGTGGAAAGCCGTGGCACTCGCAGCGTCCTCGGGGAAGGGGGAAAACCACAATCCTTTCAAGGTTTGCCAGTTACTTTACAAGTTAAGCCTGTCAGTTTAGCACTAAATCTTCCACTTGAAAAGCTGAAATGAAAAGAGAAAAGGAAAGCCAAGAAAAGAGCTTCCAAAGTGGGAAATTGAGGTGTTTCGAGGTGTTTGGGGCTTGTGAGGATTGATTCGTGGGGTGCCTTTGCTTCAGGAGCATGGGGCAGCTCTGCCATAAAAAGGTTGAAGGGAAGAGATGGGTGAGGAAACAACAGCACTTCCCAGTTTCCCATCCCACCCCATCCCATCNTGTCCCATCCCATCCCATCCCATCCCATCCCATCCCATCCCATCCCATCCCATCGCATCCCATCCCACCTGTGATCCAGGGGCTTTCCAAGCATTCAGCTCTGCCCTCTCTGCAGCCAGATCCATCCTCTCCTTGACCTTTGCTGGACCAAAGCACGGCAAGCATTGGACCAGGGAATTGGTGGAATTGGTGGAATTGCCAAACCTGGAAGTGTTCCATGGATGAGGCACTCGGGGATGTGGTTTGGTGGAGGGGGAATGGCTGGACACGAGGATTTTGGAGGGCTTTTCCATCCCAAGTTATTGTACAGCCTAGCATTTCAGGGTGTAACGTGGCTTGAGGAGGCTGCTGGAGAGATCTGGAGCAATCCTGGCACAGAGAAAAAGAGGATGAAGCTGTGGAAAGGTTAAGGATATATTTACACTGCTTATCAGGAGGGAGACCACAGGATCGATGCTTGAAGGGTAAAAAACTCTCATTCACAACATTTAATGAAAAACATTTTTCCCTCCTGCCCTGCCCCGAGAGAGTTTTCACAGAAATGTCAGTTTCCAATTCCTTTTTTGTTGTTGTTGGGTTTTTTTGGGTTTATTGCAGAGCAGAGGAGTCCATTTTTCATCGAGAAAACAGCAAACCCCTGCTAAGCTTGGGGAAACAACAATCAAAATAAGAGGAGTGAAAGAAAAGAAAAGAAAAGAAAGAGCTGTTTCCTGTGGAAGGTCTAAAACCATCGAGCTGTGGTTTCTAACAGAGAGTAAATCCGACTTATTTTATTGCTCTTAGGGGCCTAATTGCCATTAGACCTTAATTGTCTGCTGGCTTGCTTTGCACAGCACAGAAAGCACAGCCTGTGCTGGCCGCTGGCTGCAGTCATCTGCTCTTTTGATATTCATGGGCGCGTCTTCCCCTTTCATCTTTATGTAAACGAGGAAGCAGAAGCTGCTGTGATCCTCCTGCACCTGACAGCTTTATGGTCCAGGCAGGGCTCCTGTGACCCAGCCCACGGGGCTGTGGCTGGAGCTGTCTGAAGCAGACACAGCTCCCCGAGCTCTCCTTGTGTTTCTTCTGCCACCCCTTTTGTCCCGCTGCCGCGTTCAGCAGGTGTTGCTCTTCCTTTCCGAGCGGATCCTTTTGAAAAGACATCAAAAAGCTTCGTCAGGCACAAGAAAAGGGATGTTTGCTCAGGCCGAGTTCGTTCCCTAATTACCATATACAGTCTTCCATCAACAATAAACAGGACTGGCCGCGAGGGCGGTGTTTTTAAAAGCCTCATTGATCTGAGAGTGGAGCCTCAGAATCGCAGCCAGATGAAATTATTCTGCTTGTGTTTGAGCACGAGGTGGTTTCAGGGCAGCAGAACGAGTGGCAGAACAGAGCACATGTGGCCAGCACCCTCCCTCAGGGTCATTTCAGCTCATCAAGTGACTGCTCAAACTCCTGCCAGAATGGTTTGGGTTGGAAGAGACCCTAAAGCTCAACTTAGTCCATCCCACTGCCACAGGCAGGGACCCCTTCCACTATCCCAGCTTGCTCCAAGCCCCGTCCAACCCGGTCTTGGGCACTTCCAGGGATCCAGGGGCAGCCACAGCTTCTCTGGGCCTCACCACCCTCTCAGGGAAGAATTTCTTCCTAATATCTGACCTTAATTTACCCTGCTTCAGTGATCCCTCCAAACAAGGTGGAACCCAGCACAGCTCCCCAGGAAGATGCAGGCAGAAGCTTGCCCTTCATTCACCATCCTCCTCTCCTTTCCCCCAAACAATCTGGGCAAACACCAATGGCAAAAACTGAGAGATTTTCCCCAAACGTCTATTTTTTTTCTGAATTACCTTTCCCGGTCTCCGTGGGATCGGGATTTTCATGCAGTGCCTGTGTGTCAGCGCAGCCCTCCCTGTGCTGTGAGCACATGTTCAGGCTGAAGGGGATCATTCTGGGGCTGTGGTTTAGCTTTCTAATGAGGCGTGAATGCTGGGGGCAATTTCTGCCTTTATTTTTATAAATAGATGTCCTGTCTCCTCTGGATTTCTGCTGGTGTGAGGTTTAGCATATTCGTTACTCTCAGCATTAAAAAAAAATCATAAAATAATAATAATCATGAGATAGTTCGTGATTTTTCCTTAATAGTATCCAGGGCATGGAAAGCAACTTCCTCTCCCCCAGAGCAGCAATGATTCAAAACACGAGGGCTGAGGGAGCAAAGACACAGCATTTCAAGGGCAACACCAGTAGCAAAGCCTACAGCCCCGGGGGCTGAAGAGGCAGTGAAAAAAGGGAAAAAAAGGACCAGCTACAGACCAAAATGTGGACAAAATATAGATTGATATAGACAAGGGAGGTCTTGCAACAAGCCTGCAAGAGCAGTGACAATTCCATGCATCAGCAGGCCAGGAATTAGCTCAGCTTCTCAGCATTCCTGCCTGGGATGGATACAGGAGCCGGGAGAACACGTTCACCATGAGGAGGAGAATTAATTTTTAATCCCAGTCACAGAATATCTCAAGTTGGAGGAGAACCACAAGGATCATCGAGCCCAGCTCCCTGCTCCTCACAGGACTACCTAAAACTAAACCACGTGGTTGAGAGCATTGTCCAGGTGCTCCTCAAGCTCCTCCAGGCTTGGTGCTGTGACCACTGCCCTGGGGAGCCTCTTCCAGGGCTTGACCACCCTCTGGGGGAAGAAACATCTAAAATCTTAGCTGGGATGGACATTGAATCCCAGAATTGTTGGGTTGGAAAGGACCTTAAAGATCATTTAGTCCCACCCTTGCCATGGGCAGGGACACCTTCCACGATCCCAGGCTGCTCCAAGTCCTGTCCAGCATGGCCTGGGACACTTCCAGGGATGGTGACTCCATCAATTCCCTGGGAAGCCTGTTCCAGTGCTTGAACACCCTTTCAGTGAAGACATTTTTCCTCATATCCAACCTAACCCCTTCTCTCTCTCCTGCCTGACCACATCCAGCTTTATCCCCAGCCCTCAGGCAGCCAAGATGTGGGATGAGGGCTCATCCTGGGGGCGATCTGATGGATTTTAGCCAGGCTGTTGTGTTGCTGGGACAGGGGCTGGCCAACCTCTTTGTGTCATTCCTCAAGGACCCTCAACCTTCCCGATTGCGTGACTCCATCCCGGCGCTGAAATCTCCACGATTTATGGGGATTTTCATGCAGCTGGCTCTGCTTTCTTCCCTTTTATATTTATTTCACGTTTTAAAGGCATCATTTTGGTTTCTTCATCATGGGCGAAATGCTCCTCCCTGGAACAAAGCGGGGGGAAATGTGCACATCCCACGATGGGGCAAAATCTCTGTGGGACATCTGGGAACATCCCTTTGCCAGGACTTTGCCAGATTTTCCACATGGGATGTACACTGTGACGGCAACACCCCCCTGCCACCAGGCTTGACAGCAACATGATGGTGGGTGGTGGGAAGAGTTGAGCTGTGCAAAAATTGCCAGCAGAGTGATTTTGGGTTCAGACATGGGAATTCTGCTCCATTCCAGCCCAAAGCTCCAAGCCTGCATCCCTTAAATTGAAAGACAAAGAGGAAAGTGCCAGATTTGAAGAAATAATAAAGACGAACACATACAGGTCCTGGGACACATTAACTCTTTATTCTTCGAGCTGTTCCCAGATTCCATGGTCACTTCCCTGGTTTCTGCTTCCATGGTCACTTCCAGGCCATCTCGAAGTCCCAAAGCATTTAAGAACAAAAAATCCACAGAGGACAGGAACTGTGGCCTCCTGTGCGATATGAAACACTTCTTTTTTTGGTATCCTGGGGAATATCTCACTGATATTTATATCTGATTCTGGATCTTGCTTTCAATCCTGAGTGCACCAGCCCACCCTGAGGATTGAGTGGAGCATCCCAAAGGAACTGTTTGCAAGAGATGGAGGGACAGGACAGGGAGGAATGGTTTTAAACTGATAGAGGGCAGGGATAGATGGGATATTGGGAAGGAATTGTTCCCTGTGAGGGTGGGCAGGCCCTGGCACAGGGTGCCCAGAGAAGCTGTGGCTGCCCCTGGATCCCTGGAGGTGCCCAAGGCCAGGTTGGACGGGGCTTGGAGCAGCCTGGGACAGTGGAAGGTGTCCCTGCCCATGGCAGGGGGTGGGACTCAATGTTCTTTGAGGTCTCTTCCAACCCAAACCAATCCATGACCCTGTGATCCCATGATTGTGCAGCTGCAGGAAGCAGGAGATGCAAAAGCTCTGTGCAAGCACTCCTAGGTGGAGACATTTGCCACACACGGATACTTGGATCTTTTCAGCTCCTGAGAAAACAGACAGGAATATTGCTGTGCATTTCTGAATGCCATCTCTGGGATGCTCCTCCCTTAACTCCTGTGCCTGTCTGTCCTCCCAGGTCTATCCAGCAGTTCCCATTTGCACGTGCTGGACCTGCTGTCCACAAATAAGGTATTAATTTTTAATATTTTTTTAAACTTTAAGTTACCAAGTTTAAATTTTACTGAGCTGTAAAGCCACCCTAATGGAAAAGCTCTCCATATGGGTGAGATTATCTTGTCAAGCAGGAGCCACCCCTGTCAGCTGAGTGGGAGATTTGCATGGAGAGTTCCCACCAGGGCTAATGCAAGCCGTATGGGTCAAGAGGGAAGAGAAGAGTTGGGTGAAAGAGCGTGTGCCATGAAAAAGTGGGATAACTGAGTGGAAAGATTGGATTTTTGGAAAAGTTTCTTCACAGAAAGGAGTGGAGTCACCAGCCCTGGTGGGTTAAAAGTCGTGTGGATGTGGCACCTGGGGATACGGCTGGTGGTGGCCTTGGCAGTGCTGGGAGAACATTTGGACTCGATGACCTTCCAGGACTTTTCCCACCTAAATACTTCTGTGATTCTAAAAAGGGAGGGGGAAAGGTGGCAAAGAGACAACAATGGCCATGGAAAACCCAGCAGGTAAAAACTCCCAGGTATCAGCAGCAGTCGTGCTCATCCCACTTCCCTGAGATCCTGCCAAGGACCTGTTTCGAGGAGAAAATTTGGAGAAGGCCAGCCAGGTTATCACTGCAGGGCTCCCCAAGGAAATTCTGAAACGTCCTCTTTCCCCTTCACAAGGCCTAGACCAGGTACAATTAATGACTTTTAGTCTTTCATTCCAGATTTCCAAGCTGCCACTGGTCCCATCCCAGGGACAGCTGCTACCCAACATCTGTCAGGCTCCTAAACGCATCCAGACTTGGATGCAACATCTGCACACAGCCACAGGATGTCCAGGACTCTCTGGCACAACATCCTAAAATGGGAAGTATCTCCAGAGACCCCCTCATCCCCGGCTTCAGATGCAAGCAGGGCCATGAGCCACAGGCACGCCGGGCTGCACCCTTCCCTCGGCACAGCCGAGGAAAAGCAGGACACTCCTGGTTGCACAGGATAGCGCAGGGAAAGCCCAGCTCTGATGAGGATCCTCATTGCTGGGAGCTGTCCAGACACCGAGAAAAACCCCTTTGAAGTCACAAAGAGCTCCGAGATAAGAGACAAAGTATTTCCGTTCGTAGCTAGAGAGCGAGAGCAGGCACATGAGCTGTGGGGTTTTGGGAAGGACTCAGCCACAGGGATCTGGCAAGGAGGGGGCTGGAAAATCCCTCTCTGGGCTGCAGTCACACAGGAAGGCAGAGCAGAGACTCCTGTCCTACCTCCTCACACGCCTTTGAGTGCCATGGATTGTCCTCCTTGGCACAGGGGCAGCAGGGATGGTGCACGTGGCCCTTCCTTCGGGACACTGGGAAGCTTGAGGCCAACACAAAAATCCTGGAGAATGTTTGGAGCAGGAGCCCTCCCACGCTCAAGTTCAGGAAAGGGAAAGAGAGAAGCAGCCTGGAGATGCTGCTCCAGGTGTCAGAGGCACAACCCTGGGCCCTGTGGACACAGGTAGGGTCCCTCACCTCTGCTCCTGCCCATCCATCCCTCCTGAAAACTCTCTTCTTGCTCTAATTCACAAGTTTGTCTTAAAGAAGGTGAAGGCAAACTCACAGGCTTCCTCTGTCCTGCCTTTGGCTTCATCTCTGACTCCAAGGTCAGTCCCAGCACAGCCCTGCCCTGACCCAATGCTCTCCTCTCCCCCAGACGCTGACTGCTGCTTTTTCCTGTCCTTTGGTTTATCCTCGGCCACATCACATGAAAGGATCACAGAATCACGGAATATCCTGTGTCAAAAGGGACCCACAGGCATCATCGAGTCCTGGCCCTGCTCAGGGCAACCACAATCAAAGCTGAACAGCCTCTACTTTTTTCCTCAAATATTTTCTCCAGGCACTTCCCTGCATCCTCTCTCAGGTCAGGACAACAGGTAACCAAAATGATTTTTGCTGCTGGCATACATAAGTGTCCCAAACTGCAATCACTTCCAAAAGGTTTTAGGTTAAAGCCCTTGTAAATATCTTTTCATCCCTAAAATCAGTGCAGCTTCTGAGGGAAAGGAGACTGCCCATCACCATAAGGATTTTGCCCCGGGCAGATGCCTTTTTCCCAAGGGAGGCCATGAAAGAGAGCTGTGGTGGGAAACCAACATGCTGACAGCCCCATTAATTAATCCTGTCCTAGGACAAATTCTTGGTAAGTGCTGTAATGAGCCAGCTAAGCATGTTGTCTTCAGAGGAAACAACAAAAAAAAAAAATAGTTACAAAACAGATTCTCTTGCGAAATCCTTGCCCAAGAACCCCAAACCTGCAATAAACTTCAGCTCACACCACAAGGAAAGGTACCTCTGGCTTTATCTTTCCCTGGACACTTCCCTCACTGCCAAGTCCTTTAAAATCCCACAGCAATGTGCTCTCAGGCTGGGGGGATGTGGAGGGGAGGCCGGGAAATGAAGAAATCAGGCCAGCGGACACCACAATGCCATTTGCTCCCTCAGCCACATCCCTCCCACAGCTTCTCCAGCTGTTTGCACCCACAAATTCCCAAGCGGAGCAGCCAGGTGTCCTCCCCCAGTGCTCACACACGCTGAGAGCCACCACACTCTTAAAAACAGGGTAGAAAACCCAGCCAAGGGACCAAACTGCAGCCCACCAGGTACTCTCCCCCTCAGGGCCGAGGAGCGGCCTGCTCCCGAGCCCTCACAGCTCAGAGCCTTCCTAAAGTGCCCCCACCCCTCGTTTCAACTGCAAAAAAAAGGGGATATCCCTGGTTTTAGTCACTTTAACATGCCTGAGCCTCTGCTGGCAGATCCCTTGCTGTTGGCAGGCAGTGGCAGAGTGGACGCTGCAAGGTGAGGGTTGCCGAGGAGTCAAACTGGAACCACACGGATGAAGCCTGAGAGAAAAGCGGGAGAAGTTTCATGGCTATTCCAGGTCACCCACAGGAGAGGTTTTGTGGGTCTAACGAAATAATAAGAAATTGAATATTTTAAATAAATTAAATAAATGAAATAATAATAAATCTGAGTGATGGGCTGTAGCTCAAGCAGCCCTTTGCCCCTGCCTTCATTTCTCACAGCCCTGCTGTGCTCCAGATCACCCTTCCAGCATCATTTTCCTGCTTTTTGCACAAGGTCCCTGGTCACTTTAACTCTCCCTTGGAATTTCCCTCCTGAGAGTGATCCATGCATCCATCCTTGCATAGGGATCCCTGGGCAGCTGGAGGAACTGCAAGAAAAAAAGAGGACAAGTGGCTGTGATATTTTTCCTTCCTTTTTTTTTTTTTTTATGGTTAAAAAGCCCTCAAAAGCAGCTGGGAGCTGCTGGACCTGGTGGAGGAAGCAGCTCCTGGAAGGCACAGACGGTGCATCACTGCATCCCTGAGGATGGATGGCATGGACATGGACAGTGCAAGCCAAACCCCACGGAAATACTGGCCCTGATATTAATGAGTGGCAAATAAACCCCTAATTGACACAGATCTGAGGTGATGCCCATATAAAACCAAAAGAGAGTTACCTCCCTCCTGCCCTCTGCTTGCTTTGGTTTAGATCCACCAAGCAGCAAAATCCACATTCTGGATATAATCAGTAGGAAAAGGAGTGTCCAAAACCTGCCCAAGCATCAACTGGCACAACCCAAATGCACCTGCTGGGTTTAAGGGTTAGTCTAAGCTTAAAACCAGAGGAGTAGCACTGATCTCAGCAAAACAGCTGGACAGATGCAGCTGGTGCAGACCAGTGAACCTACACCACTCATGGCAAAAAGCTGCAGGAAAACCAGCTTGGCCCCCTGGTCCTGGTTTCCTGCAGGGAGCTGGATGCAGGCAGATGCCCCTCTTAAAATGTCCAACACCTTTTTACATCCAAGCTGGAGAAGTCCAGCAGTGGATCACACCCAGGGCGCTCTCGCTGGACCCTTTCAGCCACCACTTTCCAGGGCTGCCTGAAACATTTTAAGGGGAAGCAAAGCAGTTAGAGCGATTTAAAAAGTCACAAGAGGCTGCAGGCCTGGAAATTTACTGTCCCTGCTGTGTTTTTACTTTCTCCTTATTTTTTTTTTTTCTTTTAAAGGAGTTGAGGTGACCCAGCAGAACAGACTGCTCTGGTGAGCTGTGGGTGACCCCCTGCATCAGTTCCAAGTGAACTGTGTGAACAGTGTCTTTGGCTGAACTGCCACATTTTGGACAGGAGCCCAAATTCACACTGGCAAGGGTCTGGAAGAGCCAAAAAGTGAGTGGTGACCTCCCAAACTTCAAAGCAGCATCACTGAACCATTGCCCCTGCTTGGAGCTGATATTCCTTTATTCACATGACAGAAATAGGTCGACCTGGCCACTCCTTCCTCAACCCAGCAGAAAACCTGACCAGGGTCTCCCCACCTTCAAACCCTCTCCCACTGTTTACGCCAGTCTCTTTCAAACTATAAACTAGATATTTAGTCCACAATTTCCTACTCTGTCACGGGCAGTCACAGTGACAAAGAGGCTGGTTCCAAACATGGGGTTTCCGCTTAATTCAAGAGGGTATTTTAGGATTTTTTGCGGGGTGGAGAAGGAGAAATAACTTCGGGATTCGTTGGACCTTCTGGCCTCAGAAATGTGTTATTATAGACTGATAGAATCACAGAATGGTTTGGGTTGGAAGGGACCTCAAAGCCCATCTCATTCCAACCACCTTCCACCAGACCAGGTTGTTCCTACTATAAATTCACTTCTTTTTCTTCATGGGGCTCCTGATGGGTGTCACAGAGCTGAAACCCCCCAGACAAGGGTTGGAAGTGCAGGCCACATCCTTGCCTCCTCCGTGGCCTAAACACATGTTGATTTTCCATGAATCTGGTGGTTCTAGCAAGGGGAATTAAAAGAGAGATACAGCAAAGAGGTCAGTTCGTGCATCGGTATGAAGGGCTTGGGGTAGCTTCTTATTCTGAAAAGCAAATTTTAGTTAAAGCGGATTTAACTTGTTTAAAGAACATTTAACATGTTCTTTACTCCTTCTGCCATGTGCTGTTGCCTTTAGCCCCAGAGGGTTTCTGAAGCAGGGAAAAGGAAATGCAAGGATAAGAGTGCTGAAGGATCAGAACTGGAAGTATTGGAGCTCTGGTTTCTCAGTGGGTCCGAGCTGCAGGTGAAAATCGTTTTCCTGACTCTTATGTGAGAGCCACGTGAGAATGGCCAAAATCGGCTTTTCCTCTTGCAGTGGGTCCCCAGGCCACCCACAGGACTGAGACTGAGGTTTTGTGGGTCTAACAAAATAATAATAAATTAAATATTTTAAATAAATTAAATAAATTAAATAATTATAAATCTGAGGACAGTGATGGGCTGTAGCTCAAGCAACCAGGACTGCAAGAGCTGTAAACACCCCTGGTTCAATCCCAGCTCCAAGGCTGCAGCAAAGATGGAAAACCAGCTCCTAGCATGGGATATTCAGTGCTTTGGACAAAATCTGAGAGGCTTTTTTCCCTCTTTTTTCCCCAGCAGCTGGCTAAGAAGGCAACATGGACTGGGAAGGAAATGCTGGAAGCATCAAGAATGGTTGTCCACCCAACCACAGCCCAATGGAGCAGGAGGGGCATTTCAGCAAGACCCCAAAGACTGCACTTACCACAAAGGCACCTCTTCAGAAGATCCCTTCTCCAGGGAGCACAGGCTCCTACCCAAATCAGAACCCAGGAAGATGTGGGAGAAGCCAGGGTGTCAGTTGGAGTTAGAGCACCTCATTTCATACATTTCTATGATGGCCCTTCAAAATGAGGTGCATCAGAGCATTTGTTTTTATATTTTTAATTGGGGCAGGATTCCCACCACACCTCTCTCATCTGTTCTTTTTTTTTTCCACCTGCCTTTTATTTTATTTCTGGCTCTTTATGGCCTCCTTTTCCAGCTGCTTACTATTATCACCTACAATCCTAATCCCTCCTTAAGTGCTCACATAATCACCCCTTTATTTGGGAACCCGCATTCTTACCCTTTGATCCACAGGCTGTCCTTGTATTTCCTGCTCCCAGTTTGTTCCAGTGGTTCCCAATGTCCCAGAACCCTCATTTGCTTTAGCCTGTCCTTCTTTCCATGGGAATGAAGGGAATAATTAGCAGCAGAACACGTGGGATTTTGGTGTTGGGAAGGGGTGCCCTGGCTCTGTGTCCAAGGTTTTCATTCCCACATTTACCCACTCCTGCCCATGGATTTGGGCAAAGAGCCGGAGCGTTTTGATGGAGCACTTACTCTGCATTTCTATGCTTTTACCCACTGCCCACCATATTCTTCTCCATCTCCAAGACCTCAGAGATTCCAGTTCTTCTATCTCCTTTTTTTGGCCAAAAATTCCCACTGTCAGCCTCTTATTTAGGAGGCAAATGGATCTGCAGCTCAGTGAGAAAAAAACACCCAAGGACATGTGAAATGGAAATATTGCAGTGGATGTTTACAGCCATGGTTCCTGTGGCCCCTGCCCTTCTGGCTGGCAAGGAGCCACATCAGGTGCACTCCAAAGTTTGCATTTTCTCCTCCTGGAACTGCATGTCTGTTTGCATTTCTCCTCCTGGCTTCTCCCTGTAATTGCTTCCAAATCCAGAGTTGAGAGGTTACTTTTTCATTGGAATAACACCCTCCCTCCTCTTTTCTCTCCCCATGGAGAGCTCATCCAGTCCTAAAGTGCACTAAGATGAGTCTGAAAAACCAGATTTATTTCTCCCCACATCCAAAGTGGTTTCAGGACAATCCAGGAGCAGCATGGGAATGGTGAGAGTGGGAATCATCATCCCTGCTGTGGAATCGTGGCCTTCTGAGAACCTTCTCCTGAGCTGATCCATCCCTGTGTCTTCACCTTCTGTATAAAATGCTCTCACATCCAAAATTGTCTCCCCAAAGAGGTATTTATGGATTGGGAGCGAGTCAACACTTGATTTTCCAAGGAAAGTCTGGTTTTCATCTGTTTTCTGCACCCTCTCCCTTCTATTGCATCTTTAGTTGGGAGTTGTCACTGCTGGTATTACATGAAAGAATTAGTCCAGGGGACCAATTTTTGATTCCAGGCTGGGATAGACAGGAATCCTCTGCTGTGTCCCAAACTGGATCCCAGCAGATAACTTAAAAAGCAGCACAGTAAACTGAACACTGGCTACAGCATAAATCACTGAGAACGACCACAAAAATTGTTCTTCAGGGATGACCTTAACTGGGAGCCTCCGAACCTTTGCGTTTTGCAACGTGCAGATGTTTTCTTTGAGCAGGGAATTTTTTATTAGTCATTAGTGTGAGGAGTTTTGCACCATTAGGTCAGGCACACAATTATTCAGCCCTCAGATCTGCCACCACGTGGGGTCAAATCGGTCCTGACTGATCTGCTGACAAATTTGCTTCCAATGACCCATTTCCGAAGGCAACGGAGCTGTGCTTTGACAGCTCCCTGAGTAATTTCCGATGAATCCATCTGAGTCACGTCCATGCCCAGCTTCCTTGAGCTGCTGAGACACATCCCACCTCTCAGCAGATGCGTCATTTCTCCTTCCAAAGGGTATGAATCCGCTCAGAATCCTTGGAATCGTAGCTTCTACCCTGAGGTGCTGTAAGTAACCCTAAATTCCCGCAGCTATGAAGGTATTTCAGATCAGGCCTAGAAGCTTGGAGTGATCCCACGTATTCTTGGCACCCCGTCCGATGTATTATCCAATGTATTTTTACTAAGCAGCTCCATCAGTTGGCTTTTTAAATGAATGACCTTCACCTTCGTTTGCACCAACCCTGAACAGGGAGACATGGACAGGGCTCTCTCTTATCCTGAAGCCAGAATTTTCTGGAATTTCTGAAAGGAACTTCCCAATCAGTACCTTGATTTCCCAGTCTTCCATGCCTTCCCATCCAGGCTGCACTCTCTTAGCTCCACCAAAACTTGCTCACAGCGTGCTGGGTGCTGAGCTCTGTAGTTAGGGAATATCTCTGATATGAATTCCTAAACAGAGTCATGGATGAATGAGATGGGCTTCACAGAAAGAAGATTTTGCTTTCTCTCATGCTGTGACAAACTCGGGTGGGCTCAGTGGGGATGCACCTCTGGGGCTTCCCGGAGAGGATGCTCAGAACTCAGCCGTGGTTTCAGATGCCACCATGCATCAAAACTGCCCGAAAAAATAAAACCACTGCAGCAGAAAACCAGGAAAACTGCAGTTTCCTGGGAGCAGAGACGATCCCAGTCAGCTCTTGGATGCAGCACCCTCAAAGCCACCCCTGTGCCACCACCTTGCACCCCCCTGAGCACACACTCCCATCTCCCGTGCCAAGGAGCTGCCCAAGTGGGAGAATTAGGCATTCCAAGGCTGGAAATGCCTGATCCAAACTTCTGTGGGCAGCTAAAACTCAGCTTCCAGTGCAGGCTTTTAGGAAAAGCACTGGGAGTCAGGTTACTGAAGGCTGCATCAAAGCACATGTGTGAGATTACAGTGGCAACTATAAATCCGGCATTTCCTCGTGTTCCAACGCCTGACTTCCCCCACAAAAAGTTAAACAGTTTCCCGAGCTTCCTTTGGGGTGGGGGAAGCAGAATTTAATCAGGAAAAGCCCCAGCGTGCTCAAAGCTCCCATCACCAGCACTGCACAGACTCCAGCTGGCCTCCAGTGGCGTCCCTCGTGCTCCAAGCTCTGCAGGACACAGCAGCTGTTCCCCAGAGGAACATGCTTTTACCAGCATTTTAAAAGCATTTCCATGCTTTTACCCACTGCCCACCACATTCTTCTCCATCCCCAAGATCTCAAAGATTCCAGTGTGCAAGGACTTCTGCTGTCTCCTTTTTTTGGCCAAAAATTCCCACTGTCAGCCTCTTATTTAGGAGGCAAATGGATCTGTAGCTCAGTGAAAAAAAAACACCCAAGGAGGATGCTGTGTCCAGGTTTTTTGTTGTGGTCTATTCCCAGCCAACAGCCCCTAGAGGAGACACAGGTCCACCCCAGGATCCTCCACACCTGCAAATCCACCGTTCCTAAAACACAAAGCATTTTCAAGGGCAGAATGATGCCAGTATGGAGCTATTTCCACAGGCTTTCCAAACCCTTCTGCAAAGTGGAAAATGGCAGGGTTTGAAGATGATTGGCACTCACTGATGGCATGAGGAGGAATGTCTCAGAGCCCAGGGTCTCTGAATGGACAAAACCTGCCTCGAGGGAAGGACTGAGAGGTGTTGGCAGCTCTGCCCCTCCCTCCCACCAAGCTGGGAAGACACAGGCCTGAGGGGTTTTGTAATGAGGCAGCCTGAGAGCCAGCCCTAAACTTCTGCCATGACCTTGAGCTGCTTCTCCACCACTTACTCCCTACAACATCCTTCAATTGCCTCCCACCCGCCCCAAGGCACCCCTCGTCCCTGTCACACACAACACTTGGCTCAAGAGCTCCAACAGCCTGCAGCTAATGAAAAAACCCCACATCTCTCCATTATTTAAAAAAAAACCCCTAAACATGCAGCCCCTTGGTGGCTTCCCTCTCCAGGTGACCATTTTTATGTGCTTTGCAAGAGCTGCTTCCTACTCTGCCCCTGGCTCCCAGAGCTGAGGCCTGGGGCAGGGCCTGGCCCATCCCACAGGGGCAAAATTCTCATTTCCTACACAGAATCCACAGCAAATTGCCCTGTTTCTGTTAGAAATAAAACGTTTCAGCTCCCTGTGGTTGGTTTTGAGAGACCTTTGGTGGCATTCACTGAGAGCCAGGCACATTTCAGCTGGTTTGGGGTGTGTTTTGCACAAGGGAGCAAGGCAAGTTTAGGGAATGGTTTATTCCCTGCCATGGGGTGGGACAGGGCTGGCATCTCCCCAACACATTGGGATGAAAATGGAGAGCTGAGTGGATCAGTATGTCCAACCCTTTGGGAGTGATTTTTTTCCAGCCCTTTGACCTCTTGTTCCAAGAGGCTCCGTGTCTCACATGAACTGCTCCTGTCGTGACTGATCCTTGTCGATTGAACCACTTGGGATCTTACACATGGAACAAAAACCCCACAGGAGGGAGTTCAGAGGGCTCTAAAGGAAGGAGCTGGGCACACCAAACTGCACTGGAGAGATGGTCAAAATTCCACCTCACCTCTCCATGCCTGAGCGTTGCACCCTCCTCTCCCCACACTACAAAACATGGAGGCCTGAGGCAAAGAATTGCCTGGTTTGCCACGATTTTACATGAGATTTGGGCACCTCCCTCCTCAGAACATTCACCTTTGCACCTGGGGAGGGCTGGAGCAGTTCTGTAATCCTGGGAGGCTTCCAGCTGCCTCCATGCTCCTGCTCTCCCGGCTCCATCCAGGTGAGAGGCTGTGGGAACAACGGGGAGCAATGCTTGGGGACAAGGAATTTTACACCCATTAAGGGGCTCACCCAGGGTTTTATGGGGCTCTGGTTTTCAGGCTGGGGAGAGCCTGCATTTGATGTGGAACACAGAGCCTGCAGGCATCGTTTCCCAAAGCCTTCACCTTTTCCCCCATGCCGTTATCCCGCTTGGCTTTGATGTCTCCCACGCTCTTCAATGGAAAAAATTCCCAAGAGATGCTCCATTACGGAAACAAAGCCCAGAGACACAACTGATGTCTTCAGGCTGTAAACATCCCAAGGCAAAGAGGGAAATTTTCCAACTTCCAGGGCTCTTTGGCTTCTCCACTTTTCAACTCACCAACTTCATCCAGGAGCAATTTGCAGCAATGCTAATTGTGTGTTTTCCTTGAGCTGGGCAAAGTTATAGGCCAATTATTTCTCCTCCACCCCTGTGATGCCTGTGAATTGCTGAAAGGAAAACTGTGAAGGAAGAAGCCAAATCCTTTTGACCAAGCAGCAAAGCACCATCATTCCTTAACATCCATAAAAAAAAATAAAAATTTCAAAATATAAGGAAGGAAATTGAGCATAGAAAGTTTTATGCTGCCATGGTTTCAGCACAAAAAGAGGTAAACTGATGCCTTTATCATCCCCAAATGTTGATATCCTTATAATTTAACCTTCAATTTATGGAACAGATTTCTTCTGAGTGGCAAGGATACAGTTTTGTTCCCATTAAAGCCTGGAAACTCTATATTTTCCCATCCTAGGATCTTTTGGGACTTGAAAGAAGGTCCCAGCTTCAGAGAATTAACTTAGATATCCACCCCATTTCAAAGTCTGAAGCTTTAGAAAGAAAATTGGGGTTTTGCACAAAACCAGGAAGCCAACTCCTTACTTAGAGCCAGAAATCCAGGCCTGCTTTGAGAGAATTGGAATTTCAATCCTCACAGCTGAGTGACGGAGAAGGGAATGGTGAGTGAACACCTCGTGTCCGCCACAAGGTTTGTGAACTGGTGTCTCCCAAATCCATTTCCTTTTACGCTAAGGAATTACTCTGATTTACAGCCAGACCCAGTCAAATGGGCTTTGATGACTGGCATAGAAACATCACTGCATAAACAGGCCTGGAATTCACTTCAGGCACTTCCTTGGAATGCTGTCCCATGGGAAGTGAGCAGCGTGTGGCTGCAGTGACAGGCAAACAAACTCCCCCAGCAGTGCTGAGGAACAATGATAGCAGAATACAATGTAAATCTTGTCATATCTCATTCCAACCACAATTAATCTGGCCTGTGTTAATTAATATGGCACGTGGCTAACACGAACCCAGCAACCTCTCCCTTCCCCAAGCCCACACTCCTTGCCCACAGCCTCTGGAGCATTTACAGCCTCAAATCCAGATTCCAGATTAATAAACCTTCCCCCAAACCCACACAAATACAGAGACTGAGTCTCACCACCAAGTTTTTCCAGGTTTTCCTTAGGGAGGAGAAGGATCTGACCACAAGGCCTTGCTAACTCACCTGTGCCAGGGCAGCCCCTGTGCCCACAGCCACCAAGCTCTGGGCCGCAGAGACCAAAACAGGACATCTCTTGGAAGCCAAATGATATGTCCCATGATCCCCCCAGTATTTCCACTGGGAGAAGCTCTCCAGGGAAGAGCTCAGATTCTCTGGCTCCATGGGCACTGCCCTGCTGGGTCCAGGGATGCTCCACCAACATGCCTCTGGTCATTCCTCAGCATTCCCACAAATCAGTTGCTCCTCCACTATGAGGGCTCACTAGAAAAAGCAGCAGGCAGCCAAGGTCAGAGAAGTGATTTGGAGGTGGAAAGCTCCTTAACCTTTTCCGAAAACTCCCAGCCCTCACCCTCACCATCAGAGATACAATGGATATGTGCAGCCTATAGATCACAATAAAAGCAAGGAGGCCAAAGACCTATCAGGGTTTTTTATTTTTAATGTATATTTGGCAAGGTTACAAGACAACACTGCGCTTCCCTGGGACCTTTTACTTTGCTATAAATTCCAAGAGCCACATTTAAAAGTGAATTGGCAGATGCAGAGGGGTTTTTTTATTGTAAGGAAATTTGTTTTGCTCCAACAACAGGCAAACATCTTCAGTCAAAAACCATGAAAGGGAGGGCATATTCCCACCAAATCCAGCCTCAGGATAGTGGGATCTTCATGCAGAAAGAAAACTGGGATTGTGTGATGAACTACAAAGAAGATCTGCAGAAAGCTGAATAACACTTTCTGTCCGGAAACCTGGAATTGCAGGCACTTTTGGAAGGCTTCGGAATGTGTTACAAGTTGTAATCCTCCCAGCAGAACCTCAAAAGCCTTGGCTTGTTCTGCCCTTTTAAATCCAGGACTTGACAGCTCTTTAACCAGAACCACAAGTGCTAGAGGTGGAAAAGGCCTAGGGATTATCTAATCTATTCCATGACTTGAACACGCAACAGCAACACTCCAACTGCGCTGCGAAAGCGCCGTGAAAATGCCTGCAGAGGGAGGGATCAGCCAAACTGGTGAAGGGAGCACCAGGAAGCACATTCCCCCTGTTTTCCAATTCGTTAATTAGTCTCTGAGCTTGGGGAGCAGCTATGGGGTTGCTGCTGACCAGAAGGATGATGACACAATAATCTCCTCCAAGGCTGCCAGTGGATGCCCACACATGAAGAATTCGTCTTTCCAAGCGGTGTTAACCCACCCAGCAGATTCCCCACGAGGGGAAAAACAGGCAGTGGCATTCATCCTCCACCAAAACATGCATCTTTTATGCTTTTATAGCAATGTTGCTTTGAGTCTTAAGAAACAAACTCTCTATAAATCACATCATAAAACATATCCAGGCTGATGGTTTACAGGAAAGCTCAGCAATGGCAGGGAGTTTTCTGGGGTGGGTTTTTCTGGTGATAATCCACCTTAAAAAAGGCAGTTTGCTCCTTCTGCTGGAGGTGGGACAGTTTATTGTGTGTGGATTAAAAGCCTTGCTCCCAGTTCGAGGATTTGAAGTCTATCAGCCACTGGCAACTGAATTCCACTGCCACCCCCTCCTTGTTTTATTGGTATTAATATTTGTGCTTTGCAGGTCTGCTGTGAAATGGATCGTGGTTTCCTGAACTTTTCACCCTACTTTTTCCACGGGGTTTGGAGCTCACAGGGGGACAGCTCAGTTCTTTGTGTACTGGTGTAGAAAAAAAGGGGGTCTGGGCCTTGACCCAGGATTTTTTGAGACTTCTCAGTGATGGCTTAAAGGTGAGAGTCTCTGGAGCTGCAGGTAGCAGGAGGGTTGGAGAACAGAGGGAAAAGATCAGGCAGGAATCCAAGCCTGGCAGATCTGAATGCTGTGAGGGAATAAGGGAGAAAATGCCCCCAAACACCCACCTTTAGGGACGGTGCTCCTCTCCCAGCCCAAACAAAGACCCCTTCAGAAGGATCATGCTGGGATTGCAACCAGGGAAAGCCATGGAATGAGATAACAGCAACAGATCAATGAAAGGTTCACACACAGAAATCCATTCAACTGCTGGCTGCCCTCACCAAGGGACCAGAACTGGTGGACACAACAAAACTCTGCTGTCCTGTGCTGTCACCAGCTTATGGAGTGTCCCCAGTTGTCCTTCTGAGATGCACAAGGGACATACTGAAAAATCCCATCTCCTGCCTTTAAGTTCTCAGTGGCCTGAAGCAGGTTTTTACCCGTGCAGGATCCCCTGTGCTCACAGATAACCTCAGTGCCAGAGTCTGAAGCTCCTTCATCTGCAGGATACACCTCCCACCCCCCAGAGTAACACCCACACCAGAGCAAGAGCAGATTCCTGCTTTTTAGCACGTGGGATGTTAAATTCCAGCTGGTTCCACCCAGGAGCCCCAGAAATCCAAGGTCTTCTGCCACCATCTACAATTGGGCTGCAAGAAAATTTGGGTTTTCCCTGTATTACACCTCTGTGATGGGAACTTTGGTACCTCAGCACAACATCAGCTCGGCCAGGGCCCAACGCCATTCCTTGGACATCTCACCAACATCTGTTCGGGAAAAAGGGGGCTTGACTCCACCCTGGAAGTCCACGAAGGCAGATTCAAACTTTCCTGGGTCACTCCCATTCCTGAGGTCAAAGCAAGAGTATGGCTTTGCTTTCCAAGCAGCTTTTGGGTCAGATGGGTGGCAGAGGGGGCTTGGGTAAGGCCATCCCTGAGGCCCACAGTGGCACTAAACCGCCCCAAAATGTGGATCTGGAGGTTTTGCTTTATCATCTGCACCAAATGCACAGGGAACCAAGACTTTTGGGCACAGAAAAGCTGCAGGCAGATGGCCACCACCTCCCTCTGGCCTCGGCTCTGCGTGCCACTGTCCTTATCGAAGGGAACAACGACACATTCCCAGCTGGAGCACAGGCTCTGCTGGCATCCAGCAGCCCAGATGCTCTGCTGAGCTCTTCTCCATCCCTCCACTCCGCAAGGCTCTGCTGGGAAGATCAGGAGCAGATTTCTCCTGAGATTCCTGGCACTGCTCCTTCCAACCATGGCCGGCGACTCCAAGAGAAATGACTCTCTTTTATGTTCTGGCACTTCCAGCGCTGGCAGGAGGGAGGAGGGAGGAAAACAAACCTGAGGCTCCCAGAAACTCCATAAACAAACAAAGATTTCTTTTCAATGTGGTTCTGAAGAGAGCCAGAGATCTGGGGAGCAGGAGGAGGAGGGAGTGTTTCTCCCAGGAATGGAACAAAACCTCTCCTGCAGATGACACCACCCAGCTTAGACAGCAAAGGGGTCTAACTGTGAGGAAGAGACCCCTCACAAAGTGCATTGATGGTTTGCCTTGCCCTAGGGCATTGGGGAGTGCTGGCAGGCAGAGGAAATGCTGCTTCAGCCACAGGAATCATGGAATATTCTGAGCTGGAAGGGACCCACAAGGATCATCCCAGTCCAACCTCTGGCCCTGCAACAGTCAACAATCCCACCCTGTGCATCCCTGGGAGCAGTGTCCAAATGCTCCTGGAGCTCTGTCAGCCTTGGGGCCGTGACCATTCCCTGGGGACCCTGGGCACCCTGGGCAGTGCCCAGCACCCTCTGAGGGAAGAACCTTTCCCTGATATCTAACCTAACCCTGCCCTGACACAGCTCCATGTCACTAAGAATGGACAGGCTTGGGTTCATCACAGCAGATCAGCCTCATCCCTGCTGGATTGTGGACAAAAACAAACATCTTGGACTCTTGCACAGGAGTTCTTCTAGAAGGAACCTTTCCTGTTCTCCCTCTACCTATTGAGGTGGTCCAGACAAGAGCTGCTCTTTCCTGAGCACGTTAATGATGTCCCTGAGCCCAGGGGGTGGCGTGAGGAGCATCTCTGCTGCTCCACGTGCCTCAGTTTGGCCATGGGTGAATGCTGACTTTGGGAGGCCATTCAAGTGCTGGTGAGACAGGAAAAGTAGCTGAGAGGAGCATCCTCAATGCCCTTATCCAGCCTCCTGCCACTCTGGAACCACACTCACAGCACTTTTTTCTGGAGAATACAGCTTGATTTTGCCCAGGATTGTCCTCCTTGGGCAGTGCAGTCCGGTTTTGCTCACAGATTAATCCATGTCATGCTCACAAGCACTGAGCTGAACAAGTCTGTTGAGTACTGATGAGCAGCTGCTGGCCCTAACTCAGCCGATCCTAACCCAGCCGATCCTAACCCAGCTGATTTTCTTGGAAATCCAAAATCCTGATTCACTGTCGCACAGAGCCCAAGGAAGCGTTTCTGTATAACTTAAATACACCTGATTTCTGTTTTTTTTCCCCCTGAAAATGGGGAAAAACCTGATAAAACCAGTTGTTAAAACACGATTTTTTTGTGATGGTGACTTAAATTAAAGGTCAGGCAATCCCAAACTCCTGCACACCAGTTTAGTAAAGCTCTGCCTCCTGGCCAAACTTGCTGTTTGGCTGTGGAGTCACTACTGGACAGATGTGATCTGAAAAAAAGCCAGCTGGGCAGATAACAAGAGCTCAGCTCCTAATCCCATCATTAATGGACAAGCAAGTCACAAATGAGTCACTTCTACCTCTCTGGCTCAGTTTCCTCGCTAATAAAAATGAATAACCTCTTCTTTTTTCTTGTTTTTACTTTTTTTAAAGTTTATCTGCTTCGCCTGCAGACTGATTAATGAGGTGTTTTTTCTGTGAAACAAGGGAAAAAGATGCTGGTCCTGGGATCAGCCTTCAGGAGATGCTGCTGAAGAAGTGCATTTTGACAGGGGTGATAGAGGAGAGAGGCCAGAGAGTCGATTCACAGCTCTGCAACCTCAGGGCATTGTGCTGCAGGTTCCCACTTGTTAATTTTCCCTTTTTGGGCTGATTTGATAAAAAAAATCAGGGATTCTTCAGGAAGGCAGCTCTTGCAATGCAATGAAAGCTATTATATAATAAAGCTGGCTCTGTAAGGGCTGTTTTCTCCCATGAAATCGCACAACCTACAACTTGCTGCTCCTCTACGCAGGCACTTCCCAGGAAATGGATGCACACATTTCCATATATCCACTTCAGCACTGGCTGCTTTCTGCTCTGGCTGCAGCGCTTGGAAGCAGTTCACACACACGCCAGCACGGAGGGAATACCGCGAACTTCCAGGAGAGCTTCGCACGCCCGGCGGGGCCTGGGCTCGCAAGGGAACGCACCACATGTGCCCAGGCCTTCTGGGGGCCGGGCCGTGCTTTCTGAGCCACAGGCCCAGATTCTGGGACAAATTAACATTTTCCATCCCCCAGCCGTCCGTTCCGCCTTGTTGCGACACCTCTTACCTACTTTCGGGCTGACCTTGCGCTGGGCTTGAGACTGTTCACGAGTTTTTTAGTCATTGTTGAGAACAAGGAGAAAGAAACAAACATCTGGTTAGCAGAGCTGCCAAGTGCACATTCCTTCCTTGTTTTTCAACCTTTCAATCCCTTTGTTTTCTGCCTGAAATTCCATTTGATAAATGCACGGAGAGCCACAGGGCACCGATTAGACACAACTCCTGTCCTGACCCACGCTCACCAGCGTTGCCTCGCTGGAGCAGCCACAGACCCCGAAACAAGAGTAAGGCCCTGGTGGAACCACCCCAACCATGAATGGGGGGCTGATCCTGCTCCCACCGAGGTCAGTGGGAGCTTTGCCACCAATTTCAGTGGGAACAGGATGGGGCTTTAGTGTCGTTCCTGCAGTGAAGTGGTGCTCAAGCCCATCCCCTGCCAAGCTGTGGCTTTGCCGTTCCTACAGCTCTCATGTGGTTTTTTTTTTTAATTGGAAACAACAACTTTATTGAATCTTGGCCTGCAGTGCTGGCACAGCCTGACCAGGCCAGGTGGGGCTGCTCCACCAGAGGCTCGTGAAATATCAAACACAAGAGGGGCCACATGACAACAGCTTTGCCTTCTTTGCCTGGTTTTCTGCCTGGAATGCCATTTGAAAAATGCCTGGAGAGCCTCTGGGCACTGCTTAGATGCAACTCCTGTCCTGTGCTGACCCACCACCACCACCGCAAGCTTCAGCCTCCTGCACCTCTGCACAGCTGTGTCCTCTTGGACCACAACTCCTGAGACCTGTGGGAAGTTGGGTCCATCCTCCCCAGCCACAGGGACCTCTCGACACCAGGCAAGTTAAGGAAGAGCAGCTGCCTTAGATTCCATCTCCCTATAGAGAGACCTCCCTGGGGGCTGGATCAGACCTTCAGCAGGCTGTACCACCTTCCAGCAGCACCTGTCTTTTGAAGAACCCTGCTAAGGCAAGACTAAATTTTGATTTGAAACCAGGACCAACAGCCCAGTGGGAAAAAGAGCTTGGAATCCCTTCAGAGAGAAATCCTAGGGAGAAGGTGAGGCGCAGAAGGACCTCTATGTTCTCGCTCAACGGGGCGTCTTCGCAAGGCATGGCTCTCACTGTTGCTTGGAATACCAAGCATCTGAGTCTCTTAAAAGCTTCCCTCTGTTTTTTATTTACGTGTGACTGAGTCTGTGTGCCTGAAAACCAGATTGGAAGATCATTAATCTGGGACAAGAAAGCGCCAGACTCATAGAATGCTGTCCCTCCCTGTTGTCAATCCTCGCCGACCCCAACCTACGCAACGACTGACGCTCTGGAGCGGGATCGTACCGGCCTGGAAAGCCTCTCTTTTCCATCAGGGATGCCAAATCTGCGGTGTGGCTCGATGATCCAAGCTGACATCGGCCATGAGAACAATTCCATTTCCTCCCCGCTGGTCACTTCCATAAATGCCAAGTTCTGGGCAACACAATGTTCGGCATTTCCAGCAAACCGCTCCGTGATCTCATTTGCGTCGCCAGATTTATTTATTTTAAAATGCCTTTTTTTTTTTTTCTTTTCTTGAGGCCATACATTTTAGATTAAAAAATAATAATCATGCAATCTCGCAGGAAATTGGGCTTTCAAAATCGGGACTCAAGGAAGTATGGTCCAGTGGAGATTTGATCAGGCAGATTTTACAGCCCTGCGGCTTGTTGGATACCCTTTTTCATTAAGATTAGTTTCAGTTTCTGGCCCCTGTTCTCCCATCACGAGTCAGTTTTTTTACCCAATGCCTTTTCAAGGGAACTACAAACTCAACAGCCCGTTATTAATTTCACTGGTGAATGCACAGTCCTCATCGAACTTCAATTCTGATTTAAAGTGGTTTCTGAGTGAGGATATTACAGCCCCAAGGAGAGCTGTCGGCTGCTCCATTCCTACATGCAGGAGGTCTGAACATTGTCAGTGAAGCTGCCCAGAGAGCTTTCAATCCCCTCTTTCAGAACAAAAAGGATTTGCGGTGAGGCCGAGAATCTGCATGCAGAAGGACCTTGGCATACTGGATCTGCATTAACATTTCTAAGCCTAGATGGGAATGCCCTTTCATCAGCTGGAAGGAGGGATAACACCACTCACTCCTGGAAATGACACAGTATTTGTATCCAGGAACTTGGACAAGTATGGTGGAAACTACTGGGAAGTTCAGCTTTGTGGATGGAAAATGGTTGAAACTTCCCTCAGCTTCCTGTCAGTTCCATCCATCGAGTCCTACCAGTTCAGAGGGGCTTAACAGCCTCTGCAAACCAACAAAAAGCAACAATAAAATTTGTAATAAAGAAAATGTTTTGGAAGGCAAATTTGACCAGGCCTTCTCAAAATGAAGGGACTACGCTCAAGCCTTGGAAATTCTTCCTCTGTGCTGTACGGATGCCCTCTCACTGACCCATAACTTCATTTAACTCTCCTCAAGAGGAAGAAAGGAATCCTTGCTAAAATTATTAGCTTGCACAAAGGAGATTTGCTTTGAGGGGAAGGCCAGCACACGTGCTTGGCTTTCTCAAAGGACTTCCATGACCACAGCACAAACTCTGGGCTCTCACAGCCAGGAGATTCCTTTTTTCCCCCCAAAGGAAACACGTATTAGTACCCTGTAACACTCCATGGAGGTGCCCCAGAGCTCAGCACACAGACATCCCTTCGAGTTCTTGCTTTGGGTTTTGGTGTCCCTCGGCCCCAAATCGCCTCAAATTGCCTTTATTTCCATAGGCACAAAGCACAGGGTGTTTGGTGGGTAGCAAAGACATCCAACAGCTCCCAGCCCCTTTTCCAGCTGCCTGCCCACCCCCAAAAAGAGTGTCACAAAGTGGGAGATGCAGTCCTGAAATGCAGCCCAGGGGCTGGAACCCCACGGCAGCCTCAGAACACATCTGCCCTCGCCTTCCGAGGGGAAAACCAAACCAGAGCGAGTTTGCGCAATGCGTAATCGAACCCAGTTGTTCTCCAAGGCAGGAGGAAGATGTTCGTGCTGTCCTCCGAGCATCCATCCAGGGCTCTGTGTCCCCAGACTCCACCCAACACGATTTGCTCAGATCTGGGTCGTGTTTTTTGCGTGTTTTCCCCTCATGGAGGTTTTCTAACCGTAAGGGTTGCAAAGAGCACAGGAATATTAAGAGCAGTTGACAGAAGCGCTCTCGGGGGGATGCAGTGCACAGGCCCTCAGGATAATACACGTCTCCTATTGTTATAATTATTAGGACTTTCATTAGAGTGGAGGAGATGAGTTATCCAGGAGGGGAGGAGAGCCTGAAATCATGCATACCCTTTTTATGAGGCCCAATACAGGCTGTGGCCTGAGTCAAAGCTCTCAGACAGCCCAACTCACCAAATCCAGCAGCCGTAGTGGAAGGAGAGCCATGAGTTATTTGATAAAATGCCACACTGCAAGATATCACAGCCTCAGACACAGGACTTCAAAACTACTCCCAGTTATGGCTCTTACACACAGTTGATGCATACTCAGAGTGTGGTGAGGCCCTGGCACAGATTTCCCAGAGAAGCTGTGGCCACCCCAGCCCTGGAAGTGTCCCAGGTCAGGTTGGACAGGACTTGGAGCAACCTGGGATAATGGAAGGTGTCCCTGCCCATGACAGGATGTTGGAACAAGGAGGTCTTTAAGATCCCTTCCAACACAAACCATTCTAGGATCCTATGGTCTCAGGCCTCGTTCAACTCGTTATTCCAGCTCAGAATGTGCTAGAAAGCAGTTAAGTTTTCTTTTTGACCAAGAGCAGATCAAAAGCCCCCTCAGCTCCTCATTTCCCCACAGCCAGGAGGAAATTCAAGGCCATTTTCCCTTGCAAGACAACACTCTGCACCATGACCTCAGTAAATTCCCCCCAAACCTTAATGCTTTTTGCTGGTGTATCTATTGCACTAAATAAACCCTATGGCTGCTGACATGAGAGCACAAAGCACCCAAAAGCTGCTCTGCTTTGCTCCTGCCGCTGGAATTTGCAGGCATGCAGGAGTGGGAGCAGTGACTCATGCCTGCTGCTGGCACAGCCAAAGGAAGGGGATCCTTGGCAGCAAGAGGAATCGAGGTAGGCAGGAGGAACATCTGCTGGTGGCTGAAGCAGGCACAGCAAACCCGTGACCTGTCACACTGTGAGGAACACATGGATTCCTCAGACTGCTTCCAAGGAGTGCTGTTTCAGTCTGTCACATCACCCAGCCAACACGGGGACAAAGTGTTCCTGTTTCCTGCTAGAGCCACATGGAATCTGGAACGACCACGTGTGTTTGCACTGCACTTTCCCATCGTAATTCAGACCAAAAAATCAGTGTAACCCACAGGTTCCCCAAATGCAAGATATTCATTCACATGGTTGTTGTCTCAGGCATCACAAAACCACAGAATCCCAGAATGGTTTGGGTTGGAAGGATCTTAAAGGCCATCTCATTCCACAATCTGCCATGGTCAGGGACACCTTCCACTATCCCAGGCTGCTCCAAACCCCGTCCAGCCTGGCCTTGGACACTGCCAGGGATCCAGGGGCAGCCACAGCTTCTCTGGGCACCCTGTGCCAGGGCCTGCCCACCCTCCCAGGGAACAATTCCTTCCCAATATCCCATCTAACCCTACCCTCTGGCAGTTTGAAGCCATTCCTTCTTGTCCTATCACTAAAAAGTGCCTCTCCAGGCTTCTCATATCCTCTTTAGGCACTGAGTCTTCTCCCTTCTCCCCAGTGCTCTGTGAGCACCATCGCCCCCAAAGCAGCTTTCTCCAGCTACAAAATGTTCCTCACTCCAGCATGTTCCTGGTGGCTCCACACAGAGAACTCACACACAGGCCACGGGCCCCGAGCAAGACACGGTGTCACCTCCAGGGCTGCGTCCATCCCATGTTCTTCAGCTCTGGGGCGAAACCTCTTGGAATCAGCAACTATGGAGAGAAGAAACATATTAATCTTCCTGATCCATCTTCCTCTAATCCGCCAAGGAGTGTCCCACAGCTTGTGACTGATGGCTTCTTACCCAGTCCTCCCAGAACACATTAATCACTTTGAGACACGGCAAAGCTTTCTAGTGAAGAACAAACCACAGCTGTTAAGAAGAAGCAAATGCTGGGCTCGCTTTCGTGGGCATGTCACGCTGCCCATTGGGGGAACTGCCTGTTCTGATGCACATAATGGACATTAATTAGCACAAACAGAAGGTCTGTCGTGTCATTTATTTATGACTAATTTAAGATTTTCATTGTTTGGTGCATTTGAGACAGGATGCATTTGGTGAAAGCTCTGCTGAAGTGAGTTGGTAACGTGAATTTCCCCGAAATATTAACCCCACATTCCTTGTCTTCACCTGCCTCAGATAGAGGCAGATACGGCCAAGCTGCATGAGGCCATGGACTGTAGAGACAGAGAGGTTGTGACTACATGACCTGAGGAAAGGGAATGCCAGGAGGTCTTGGACCCACGTGAAAAAGTTAAAGGGTGAAAAAGTTATAGGGTGAAAAATTATAGGGAACCATACTAAGCCCTTCAGCCAAGCAGAAGGCAAAGAGGAAGCCAGCACACGGGGACAGGCTGTGGAGTCACAGACACCAGCAGAAACAAGGGAAAAAACACTTTGAATATTAGGAAATGTCTTCTGTTAGTAAGGAGAGAACTCTTTGAGGCTTCCTATATTCATCAGCTAAAATCAGCATAATAATTTCTTCCCATTCTGCCCCCCAGACCTTCTCTACCACCTGCGGTCTCTGCACAAACACATCCTTCTGCAGAAAAAAACCCCCAAACAACTGCCCTAAAGGTCAAAGTAGTCAGAGAAGTATAAAACCTTGCACATGGAGGCGGTAGATCTGCCATGCTCCTCTTAGAACCCATTCATCACCCATTTTTTGGGCCCATGGAAATCACGGTGCAAAGGGGGCAAATGAACCTGGCCACAGAGCAGCTTCCCTTCAGGATTCCCAAGGAAGGCTCATACTTGGTCACACAGAGGTCACATGAAGAGCCAGGTTTTCCATTTCTGCCTATTCACATGTGTGAGGACATGGGGAAGTTCGTTCTCTTAATTTGTGGGTTTCACTGGTATTTCCACCAGAAAGGACAATGCTTTGGAGGCTGGCTATGTTAAGAACTGGGGGTGATTCCAGAGTGCAATTACATTATGAGTCCAAATAAAGCATGACATGTCCTGCTACAGCACATCTAGAAGGAATTTTTACATCGTTTCTAAGACTTCAGAGTCACTCCAGCCCAGCACAGGCAGCCAGTCGCTCCGGAATAGCAGCTGCTCAGAAGAACAAAGATGAGTTAAAAGAATGAAGTGTTTAAACCCTCATTTTTTTTTCCCAAAAAAAGTGACTTTCCTTTGTCTTGCTTTGCTGCTTTTCAGTGAGCTGAACAGATTAAGTTACTGCACCATGAGCAATAGTTGAGTTATGATCACGAACATGCCTTTCTTTGGTGAACTTGTCGAGAAAATGAATTCCATTTCTCCACATACCTGAGGAGCAAAAGCACTTGTGGAGAGGAATCTCTCCCACAGGGAACCCTTGTGTACTTTGCAGTAGTATTTTATTAAGAGCTGGAGAGTTCAAGGGTCTCACAAATGTAAGTTTTCAATTAGCTTTCCATTGTGTCTCAAACAGTCTCTAAATACTCAACTAAACTTTAATCCAATCACTTGATTTGACTCCAAGCATGATTTATCTTTTAATCATCATCTGCTCAATGAGGGGGGAAAAGAAAGCAAACTTGTTCTTGGCCCATCATGACTCATGCATGATTTTACTGCCATCACAGTTGTGTTTTCCTTTTGGCTGATGTCTTGGCAATTGCAAGCACTGCCTTTGGCTTTCTGTTTAGGTATGATCTTTCCTGCTCATTTCCCCACCTCCCAAAATGCTGAACAGCGCTGGATGTTTGTCCTTTATACTTTTTCCCACCGAGGCATGTGATTTTTTTTTATTATTTTTTATTTTTTCTTTGCCATCTCTTGACGTTGCATTAATCAGAAGTGTCTGCTATTTGACCTACACTCAAAAACACAAATCATGCCTTGAAAAGGGGCTCACTCTTTTAAACAAACAGCATTTTCCTGGAAGGACACATCACACAGAGAGCGCTACACCAAGACACAAAGCAGCCAGGACCTTCTGGGCACTTACCAGGAGCTGGGGCGAGCCTGGTGAGATTTAACCCTTCCTCCACATGCTGGNATTTATATTTATATTTATATTTATATTTATATTTATATTTATATTTATATTTATAATCTCCATTTCAGGGCTTCTCCCTAAGATCAGGATGTCCTATGGACCCTCTTGGCCAGTGACACCAGTCCATGACCCACTCACCAGCAATACCCCATCCACGTTTCCCGCAAAAATAAGGATTGAAATGGAGCCAAGCTTTGCCCAGGAATGCCAGGAGCTGCGGAGCCTTTGAGGTCTGGAAGTGCTGCACAACATCTCCCCATGCTCTGTTACTCCTCTCAGTGGCTCGTGGAACTCGCAGCTCCAGTTTCCAAAAGCTGCTCTCATCACAATTCACCCAGAGCTCCCCAGAGCACACTCTGGGTTTCTCCAGAGATTTCTCAAATAAGCCTTCCTCACTACCTCTGGAAATCTGAAATTCCTTGAAGACTGACTCAAATGTCAGTGCCAGACTAATAGATTTTGATGGTTCTCTCCAAGTGCCAAGTTTCGAAGCAGAAGATTGCATGAAAAGCTCAGGTTTCTTTTTTTTTTCCTTTCCTCTTTTTTTTTTGGTGGGAAAACCAGAACACATAACCCTAAAGACAAGCAGCCTTCCCCAAATGCAGTCAGATGGAAAAGAGAGGAAGCTTTCTCAAGCTAACATCATCACCTAATTGACCAGTTCTGCTCGGCATTAAAAATTACTTCTCCACAAATTTCACGGGAGCAGCCATACTGTGCCTGGCCAGGAATTCCACACTCTCCCAGCACTGGATGCTCATGGAAAGCACACAGGAATCTGCTGATAATTTCCCTGGCATATTCCTTCAGCTTCCACCAACAATTTAGGGATTTCTGGAGCTGTGGTTGCAACTTCATGCTGTGGTTGCAACTATGGATCATGGAGAGGTGAGGTTGGCCTCTTCTCCCAGGGAAATATCAATAGGACAAGGGAAAACTCCCTCAAGTTATGGCAGGGGAGGTTCAGGTTGGATAGGAGGAAAAATTTCTTCACTGAAGGAGTGCCCAAGCATTGGAGCAGGCTGCCCAGGGAAGTGGTGGAGTCACCATCCATGGAAGGTTCCAGAAAACAGGGAAACGTGGCACTTTGTGATATGGTTTAGTGGACGTGGGGTGTTCAGTCAAAGGTTTGACCTGATAATCTTGGAGGGCTTTTCCAACCTTTAAGATTCCCTGACTCTCTCTAAAATGTCAGGGCTTCTTTCCACATGGATAACCCCAGGCAGCAAAGGAGACATGCACAGGGGTGGAGAAAGAATCAGGCATTTGCAGGCACTCCCATGCCCAAAACCTCAGTAAATTAACTTACTTGGGGGCTTGTTGAATAAGGACAGGAAAAAAGTGCCTGCCCACACCTCCAGATCCTTTGGTGGTCACCCCCAAGGCTCTGGCTCCCCCCTTATGGCTGTGACACATGTCTGTCAGAGAGCACTGGCTCCTCTTTGATCCAGCAGTGACCTGCCAGCTGGAAAAAGGAGGAAACACTGAAAAATAGAGTGGGATCATCCTCCCTGAGCATCCCATGATGTGGGTCACCCCAAACTTCCCAGGCAGGGCATGCTGGCGTGGGATTCAGCTCCAGAGTGGTGTCCTCACCAACTAAACTCAAAAAATAGCCCATCCAAGTGGCTCCAAAATTGCCATAAGACCAAATCTTTGCATTTTCCATAGGGTACAGCAGGAGCCTCACAGTCCTTCAGTTGCCCCCATTTGCTCCTTTCTTTGTCCAGATTTGGGATGAGATTTTCTCTTCCAGACTAGTTTGTCGACACGGCTGGCACCTGAGCTCGTTCCCAAGATTTCTGATTTTTGTCCCATCATTTTTGAAAAGACTTTTCTGCAACACAAAAAAAACCCCAAAGCAACCCAACCCTCCCCTCTTTGCCCAGTGCAGCGCCACCATAACCCGGTGTGACAGCTCTCCATGAGAAACTTGGGGTGTGCTCCGTCCTGCCACCGCGTCCACGGAGCCAACCAAGGGACGGAATCCCATCCAAAGCACTTCCAAGGCGGCTGGAGAAAGCCGGGAAGAGCCACCTTCCAGATGGGGAGCAGGGCTGAGGCCTCTCGCGCAGGCGGGGAGCTTTTCCCAAGCCGTCCTTCCCGGTTTTTAGTGGGAACATGTGCTGACTCCCCATAAAGCGGCAGCAGCTGCCAGTCAAGCAGCCGTCACTCTGTAAAGCTGCCCGGGGGACTCTGCTGGTGAAGCCGGGGTCTCCAGGCAGGTTTATGAGGTGCCACCTGCGGGATTTACAATTCCCAGGGACGGCTGTGCAGGTGCAGCCAGCAGGGAGCTGGGAATGGGGTCCCAGCCACAGCCTGGGCTTCAGGCTCTGCTCTCCTGGGTGCACAGCGGGCTCCAAAATCCCACAAAAGTGGCACGTTAATGGGAATGATAATGAGATTTGGGGCAGGGGTGCAAGCTGGAGCTTGCACAGGTCTCTGTCTCATCCTTTTGGCTGTTCCCAGCTGTGTCTCCACCTCATCGGCTCTCTCCGTAGGGAAAGCAGGAAGACTAAGGAAAAAAGCCCTGGAACAGGTATGGGAGACAGTGGGTTGTTTTTTTTTTTTTTTTCCTGTAATTTTATTTTTCATTAAGTAATGATAGCAAAACCCACAGATATTTAGGATTTCTTGTACCCAAAGAAAGGGCTCCAGGGGTGGGTAACCCACCTCCATAAAAACTGTACAAGCACCTTGCAGAAAACGTATTTTCTACCATGGTTTTGCAGAGGCAACCCAAACCTTCTGGGAGGGAGGTACCTAAAGTCACCACACGGAGATATCCAAACAAACCCACTAAGAACAGCATTCGATGTCACATGAATGACAAATTTTCTTCTCCCTGGAGGTATTTCTCATTGGATGTGGAGACAGGGTATTTCATGGGAATTATCTGCAATCCCAGCATCGTGTTAGCCTTGCTGGGGGGATGTTTCAGATGGTTCAAGAATTAGAGAGTCATGGAATGGTTTGGGTTGGATGGGATCTGAAAGCTCATCTCATTCCACCCCCCTGCCATGGGCAGGGACACCTCCCACTATCCCAGGTGGTTCCAAGCCTCATCCAGCCTGGCCCTGGACACTTCCAGGGATCCAGGGACGGCCACAGCTTCTCTGGGCAAGCAGCTTTCCGAGGCCATTCCACAAGGAACACCCCTTCAGGAGCTCCATGAGCACTTCCACACCCCTTGAGAGCAAAGCACAGGCTGCTGTCTCCCAAAAATGACCATTCCCTCACACAAGCAGTCACAGAGCAGTGACTTGGATAAGGAATCATTTGGCCCAAAGGTCATCCCCTGACTCGTAAAAGGCTCTGGGAGAAAGGGGAAACCACCAGGGAGTGTTTTTATGGGAGAAAATACCTTCCTTCTCCTGGAGACTGGGATTAATTTTCTGCAGCTCTGTGAACACCCCGCAAAAGGTTAAAGGGACTGTGTTCACTTTTAAACACCAAAGGCATTTAAAGCAGAGGCTACCTTGGCTAGTTTATACTGAATTGGAAATAAATCAAAGTTATATTAACAACCACTCACCAGTGTCTTCCTCCTCATTCTCTGACATCTGAGGTTTCTACCCCGCCAGTAATAAAGGTCCTGTTACCTCCTTCACTTAAATCAACATCCTGCAAAGTTTCACTTCACAATTCTTGGAGCATCCCAGAAATAGCCATTGGCCCTTTGAAATCCTCTTGCCCTGGAAATCCTTGCTCTGCTTCTCATTATGCCCTTATGGTCGCAATTGTTTTAGGTTAAAGAGCAGCACGTTCCATTGTTAAAGGATAATACCTGCACTTTTCTTGCCCCCAGCTCTTCTCAAACCACGTGCCCAGCAATTCAGGTGTCCCCAGGCCTGGCATGTGGCTCCAGAGGATCTCCAGGAGCTTGGTGTCCACCCTCTGGCTGGGATCTCCACCAGCCAGTTCCTGGAGATCCCTCTGCAGCTGCGTTTTGGCAGTGCCTTCACTCACCCGTGTTGAGGGAGCCACACCACCACGAGCTTCACCTTCCCACCTGCATAAAGCCTTCCCCAGGATTTTTTGGCATCTTTCATCTGCTCTTCCCTGCTCCTCTGGGCCCCAGTTCCCAGCTCTGAGGATGAGCTGCATAGTGTAACGTTGGATTAGCAGCTATGACATGATGGACTTGTGCTTTGGCGTCATCTCACTTGAAAGTGAAGCATCTGGTCCTTTCCCCATCTGTTCTTTGTCCAGGCCAAGGGCTGACTCCCTTTATTAAACAATTAAAGATGATGGGAATGTATTCAAGCTTAATTCCCAGCAAAAAAAGTATAAAGCAGAAAATATTAATAATAACTATCAGTTTTGTCATTGGGAAGGTTCCCCAAGCTGAGTCTGAAATCAGGCAAATGGGACAAGAAGGGGAGAGAAAAATCTACTTCCAAAATAACCTCAGGTGACCCATTTATCTTCGAGATCCAGGTACAGGGTAACAGCTTCCAGCTCCTAAGGCACTGGAGAGGAAAAAAACCTGCAGTGGAAATATTCCCTGAAAGCAGGTTTGCACCCAAAATTCCGTGAAATCACAGAGTTTGCTGTGGGTGGACTTGTGTAGATGTCAGAGGAAGGGGGACAAGGCTGAGGAAGGCAGTTCCCAGCATGAATATTAAAATTTTTAAAGACAGATGTGGATACCCAGACCTGGAAAATCCAAACCCAAACAATGATGGCTCTGTTGCCTATCATGGACACAAACCCAGGGCAGAGTTTCTGACTCAGGGATTTGCTTTCATCAGACCCTACTGACTAAAAATGACCAGCAGTCAAACGTTATTTCTGGATCCCACTGGAGCTGAAGGGGTTTGGGAGAACACAGCAGCTGAGCAGCTCTTGGAATTATTATAACAACGCGTCATCAGCAACAGCACCCCTGCTCAGGGTGGTACCCCCGCTCCCTCAATCCCTTTGGAACATTCGTTCACCAACAACTTCCAGACAGGTGAAAGATTAGCCCAATTATCTGCACATTCCCTCCCTCTCTGATGAGCAGAGCTGCAGAAACCCTGGCAGTGCAGCAGGTCTGGAGTTGTGGTGAGGGATGGGAACCCTCACCCTTCTCATCTTCTCTCCAGAGACCTGACCTCTTTCATAGCCAGCTTTCCAAGGGGAAACCTTTTCTTATTTTCTCTTTCTTCCCCTCCCCTTCCCCCTCCTGCTTTGTCCAGAGTCTCTCCAAGAGAGCCAAATTCCCCTTGAACATGCTAAAAGTAGGCTTGCTGGAACATCTGCTCGGCATCTGTGGAGCCAGACATATCCCCAGGCAACACTGTTAGCGGTGATGGATCTGGGAGGGAACGTGGAGCGCTGGAGAAGCATCTGCTCAGAGAGGAACCCAGCACACAAAACTCACCGAGTTATCTGCTGAGCCTCCTGGTCTCTGCCCGTGGTTCCCAGTGGACAGCTGTCTCCTCCAGAGCACTTTCCAGGAGCAGAGCTGCTGTTCTCTTCCCAGTTTGGTGTTTTCAAACGTCTTCTGCTCGTGCCAAGTGAGCACCACCAAGTGCTCAGCTCCACAGTGGCTGGGGAGCTGGAGAAGCGTCTGGAAGAGAACCTGGAGTGAGTGGCTTCTTTTGGGAGTGTTGCTTGGACAGGACACTGGGAAATACAGCTGGGATCACGGCTGGGCTTGATGAACTCAAAGGTCTTTTGCAGCCTTAATGATTCCATGACTTCAAAGAAACCATAGCAGAGTGAACTCCACATTGATCACTCCGAGTTCAAGCCTCAGCTCTGCCTCCTCTGACCGTGGCCATTCCTGCATACATCACCTCCTTCCCTGTTCCTCGTTGGGATTCAGCTGGAGCAGAAGCTCTCAGTCACTGTGAACTTTCACTACACCAAAATTCTGTTCTTTGGCTCATTGGCATCAGAACAAATTATTTACTTTGTACAAAACCACCACAAAATTCACGCCCAGAGGAAGCAAGGCAAACTCTAATTATTTAACAGCCATTTGCCCTCTCTTGTCCAACCTTAACAATTCTGCAATTGTCACACTCAGGTGTTTTCCTTTCTAACGAAGATTTACAGTTAATGGATTTCTCGTTTAATTTGCACAACAAGGAGAACAAAGGCAGTCCTAATATTTCCTAAACCGTCACCTTCTCACAACCCCTCTGCAAAAACCTCTCCTGCAACCTGTTTTCTGATGCCTTAAGCTTCCTGGGACAGGTGGAATTGCCACAAGGAAAAAAGGCCAGGTTGCTAAGAAGAGACCTTAATAGCTTGTGCCTTATCCTAAAGTCAATCCCTCTGCACCCTAAGACACTGTTAGACCGAGAATCCTTCGGGATCCATGGAAAATGCAGGTCGTTTTCTGCTCTCTGGCTCTTCACCTGAAGCTGTTGAGCTTTGTCCCGTTCAGGAATCTGCCTGTGGCTCACAAACTTCACAGATGTCTCTTGAAACTTCACCGCACAGCAGCAGGATGGGAGTCTGTGCACAATGTCAAGCACATGCTTAAGTACCTTTATAAAAGTTCTTTATGACGTGTTTCAGGAAAAGCATTTAGGCTTGCTCTAACTTTAAACATGATTCCTTTCCATTCACTCAGGTCCTTAAAAATACAACTTAAACTATTTCTGAATTAATTTAGACTTAATTGGCTTAAGCGTTGTGGAAATAGAAGAGAATGAAGTGCGCACATTATTATTTACTTGCCCTAAAGCTCTGGTGGTGCTCAACACCTCCCACCCCATCCCTGTGATGCTGGATACCTGCTGCTCTTCCAGTTTCCAACTCTTCCAAAGGTGTGGCCCACCTGCTCCACCACTCCAGCGTGGTTTTACAGCTGCTGTTGTTTCCTGGTGTGCGACAGAGCACAGAATGTCCACGGAGCAAATGTTTGAGTAGAGTGTAAATGGGAAACGCAGCGACCAAAGGAGGTGGTGTTGGCTCGCTTAATGAGGTACCACTGTGTCCCAATTTTCCACAGCAGTGCATCCCACACCCTCCCTCTCCAGAGGAGCAGAAGATGCCACTGGCTCGTGCTGTCAAACACAGAACCGTGTGTTTGTGACATCGATATAACAGGATTTTGTTTGTCTGGCTACAGGAGGCTGTGGGGCTATTAACACTTCACCAAAAAGATAAAGGACTGTTTTGTTCCTTCCTCCAACCACTCCTCACCAAACAAAATCCCTCTGTGAACCTCCTCCAAACAGCAAGTGGAGAGATTGGACTTGTGGAAGGGCTCAATAACTGCTTCAATGGATTTTCCAGGAGAAAGTCAATAGGAATCTCATTCTGTCTTGGATTCATTACTATTTTTTTGTAGTGGACAGCTATTAAAAAGGGAGGCACATGTACTAATTAGTTTTGAGAGGAGAAGAGGAGCTATGAAGTACTTCCTGCTGAGAAGACACAAAGTATTTAAACCCCGAGTCCCACCTGGATTTGCAACCGTGGAAGATTTTCCCATAATCTTCCTCAAGCCCACAACCAGAACTCCTGGCCCTCATTTGAAATTAGAATCCCATATTCTTGACAAACCAGTTTAACCCGAAGTTGTGAGAATTCCTTGAGCTTGGTGGGCCGGGCCATGGAGGAACTTTGCTACAGCTTTGAGCAGGGAGACCCCACTCCAGAATTTCTCCTCTGGGAGCCAACAGATCCCGATACCCAGCTGGAGAACTTCCTCCTGGAGTGCCTGGCAGAGCCCTCCTGGCCGGGGCCAGGGGGTGCCGAGCTGGACAAGTCCCCCGTCCCACCAGGGTCCCCTGGGAGGCCCCGGCAGCGCCGCGCCGCCAACCTCCGCGAGCGCAGGAGGATGCTCAGCATCAACTCGGCCTTCGACGAGCTCCGCTGCCGCGTGCCCACCTTCCCCTACGAGAAGCGCCTGTCCAAGATCGACACGCTCCGCTTGGCCATCGCCTACATCGCCCTCCTCGGGGACATCCTCCTGTCGGGCTGTGACCCCAGAGCCTACGTGGAGCAGTGCCTGAGGAGCGGCTTCCAAAGCCCCCAGCGGGCGGCCTGGAATACAAGCGGTGAGCGAGGGATGGGCGGTGTTTGGTGGGAGCGGAGCAATGCTTTGGGCATGCATGGGGTGAGTTTGCTTTTGGGCAGCAACTTGTCACAACCAAATGGCTCTGAAACAGCACAGAAGTGACCTTCAAAAAGAAGAAATCTAAAATAAAGTGGCAGCAAAAAATCATAATTCACCCTCCTCCCTAACTTTCTTTTAAGAAGGATCTTTTTCTTTGAATAAATAATGCCCCTCTCCATAGCAACTTGCTAAAGGAATGGTTCCTTTTAGAAAGATAAAGATTTTTATTATCAGAATATATTTTTAGACTTTTTTGTTTAATTCTGTGCAAAACTGTTCTTTTCTGATGGAGCCCACAGAGATTTTCTATGTTTTCTTCAGAAGTTTTCTTTAGCTTGTGCTTGGCTGAGAAAAACACCTGGTTTTGGACACAAACAGCATTTAATTTCTTAAAACACAGATGTTCCAGTAACCCAGAGTTTCTCAGAGGTTATGGCTCAACACATGAACCAGGATGCATGAGACAGAGCATTCAAATTTCAAGCTATTTTCAAAATATGGGGAAGTAAATTTCTATTTGCAATTTATAATCTTATATAATTATATCTATTTTAAAGCAAAGGGCTGTTATTCTGTTTTCTATTCGGTTTGTACTTAATCCCTGACTTAGGTGGGATGAGTTTAGACCTTTCTTCCTCCAGAACAGATTTTTCACCCGGCCACTGTGTGGTAAAGATGGGAAATTGCCCAAAATGCCCAACACAGGGCCTCAATCTCAGAAAGCAACAGGTTTTGTGCGACTTAGAGCAGGGAGGAGAGGGGGGAAGGTGTTCAGTAGTTTGTGGTACTTTGCATTTTAAGTTAATTAATCCCCTTTTCAATTCCATTCCTTTGCTGTATAAGTTCCTTTGGATCTTGGGAAGGGGCCCTCAAAACGAGCCTTCCAAAAGTGGAGCACAAGTAAGGAAAGAGAAAAGTCAGTGAATAAAAATATTCCTCTTTCATATTACAGGGAATTGCCAAAGGGACGGAGTCTGCAGAGGAAAAGCAATCAGTTTGCTTGACAGGAAAAGTTAATTGAGTTTTTTACTGAGTTTTTTCTCCTTTCCTATTCATTTCCGTTATCTGGATGACTGGGAAAATGACTCCTGATATACCACTGATCATAACTCCCTTGACTACAGAAAAAAATTATATTTTAGTGGCCAGCTTCTCCCACTTTTAACAGATAAACAAGTTTTTAAACAATAAAAATTATCCTCATTGGGATCACCCCCTTTTGCCAGGCTTCCTGTCCTGAAGAGCTCCACTTGGAAAGACCCAAATGAATGAGGCTTCCCTTCTGGAGAGGCTGTGTAGTTGACTGGTTAAAGGTTCATTTAAGTTAATTTAAATGTTTAAATGACCCTGTTTTCCTCTCTCCCTCGTGCAGATCTGACAGCCCGCCTGTCCTGGGTGAAGTGGGATTAAGGAAAGGCCTTTAAAGGCAGTGAAACCCGAGGCCCGGAGTGCTGGGTACCAGCTGCTTGATTCCCAGCACTGCAAAGGGAGAACACGGCCCTAACGACCTGTCCCATTGTCCCAGAGCACTTTCTCTCTCCATCTCCAGCACCCAGCCCTTCTCTCTGTTGGTTCATGGCTCTTTAGGGCCTTCTGCTTCTCTTTCTCCCAGTTTCTCACTGCTGACAGACCTGCTCTGGCTTGGAAATAACAAAACATTAAAAAACAATCACAGCCCCAACATTTCCTTGTCCGCTGGATGAGGATTCTGTCCAAATCCCACATCCAGCATATGAGAAACAAGATCATAAGAAAAAAACTAAGCAACACTTGTGGAAATCCACTGCTTGGCTTAAGATGTCCGGGGTGGTGATTGTGAAAGTCAGCAGTGATTCAGAGCACAGAGACTGTGAAATTCCAGGAATGGATATCTTCATGGCTCTGTAGATATCCAAAATTTCTCATGTCTTCACAGAATCCCAGAAAGGTTTGGGTGGGAAGGGACCTTAAATCTCATCCAGTGCCACCACCTGCCATGCATGGGCAGGGACACCTTCCACCATTCCAGGTTGCTCCAAGCCCCATCCTGGCCTTGGACACTTCCAGGGATCCAGGGGCAGCCACAGCTTCTCTGGGCACCCTGTGCCAGGGCCTGCCCACCCTCAACCTCAAACCATTCTGCCTTAGTGCTCTTTATTGTGGCATTTTGTAGCAGGAAAGAAAGTAAAATTTATTTATTATTTATCATTCTCATTAGTTCACCTCACAGCTCCCATCTCTACGAAGCAAAACCACGTCAGGAACGGAGCTTTTGCTCTGGTTGATTGTTTTGGGGAAAGTGAAGGTGAAGAGGGGCCTTAGAGGGGGAAACTGTGAAGAACCATTTTACCTTTTCAATTTTTTCTGTCGAAACAAAAAGGGGAGTTTCATCTTGGGTGCAACAATGTATTTCAGTCAATTTAGAATAAAACATTCAATCTCAAAACTTTTGGCTCTTTGCTTTCTCACCCATTTAAGACAATTGGATGAATGTTTACAGGAAACAGCACCTGAAAAGGTGAAAATTTTTTTTAAAAACCACCTAAAAATGCATTTTTCTACTTTTACCTACTTCTCTACTCTGGAAATGCTGGTCCTGCATGTCACCAAAGTTTCACAGATTAACACAAACAGGTGGGGCTTGGTCCAGGGTGCCCAAGTGCATCCTAAAGGATGTGGAACCATCCAGCCCCTCAGTCCCAAGCTCTGCAGCACCCCTGGAGCAGCTGTCACATTGTCACCTTCTTGAGGTGAGATGAGGGTTCAGTGGGACCAGAGCCAGGGCTGAGAGCCCCACACCCATCTCAGTGGTCCAAATAGTGCCCAAATAATCCCACTTTTCATCAGGATCTTTATTTCTCCAAGGTCCTGCTGATGGCAGCAGGGATCTGGGATTCATCCCTCCAAGCTGCTCCCAGCCAGAGCCCTCAAGTCACACCCCACAATCACCAGGGTACAAAAAATGCCTCTCCAGCATTGTCATGGCTGGTGGGGGAATCACCTCCAATCAGGGCTAAAAAGTCCTTCACCCCAAGGTTATTTTGGGCATCCAGAATCCCTCTCTCCATAAATCCCTCATTCCAAAGATTTGAATGTCTGCCTTGCTTTTCTCCACCCTGCAGCAGAGCTTTGTGCTGGACACGGGAAAAAAATGCCACGTCCTGAAACAAATATTTCCTGCAGGCACCTGGTCACCAGCAGAAATCTCTTTCTTTGTCTTTTGCTCCAGCCTAGAAATCCTGGATGATGGCTTTGGGAGCAATGCGGTGTGTGCAGTAGAAGCAGGAAAGCACATCCATAGGAAGGTGATTTGGGGGCATCTCCCGGGTTCAGGCATTTTGGTTGTTTGGATGGACAACAAAGCTGGAGATGCCGCTGGCATCAAAAGCTTCGTAGTGACAGAGCAGGAAGAGTTGTCCTGGGACAGAGCTTTTCCTCCACGTGGTGCCTCCAGCTGAGGGAGGAAGATAAGGCTGAAGGAAGATAAAGCTGAGGGAGGAAGATGAAGCTGAAGTCCTCCTGAGATGCAAACACCCATCATTGGTGCTCCACGCTCAAACAGCGAGGCCAGGACAGGCAGAAATATCTGCTGGGCTTCCTGCAGCCCAGTTCCACCAGCACCACCATGGAATTCCTATGGGATTTGCCAGCTGGGCTGGGGTCTGCAGGCTGGCAAGCTCTGCCTGCTGTGGGGTCACTGCCACCCGTCCCTCCTGCTGTCAAGGAATCATCACACAAGGCAGGACCTTGAGGAACTCAGAACTGGAATTCGAGGATGATTCTGAGCTCGGAGAAACTGCAGCAAATAAACCCCGCAGCGGGATTGGGGACTGGGGCTTGGGTTGGAGTTGAAACCAGGAATAAAATGTTCCTTTTGGGAGCTGAAACCCCAATCCTGGGCTCTTGAATCAATGAGCAGGAGTCAATACATTTATTGCCACCACTAGAATTGATGAAGCTGTTTCTCCTGACTGACACTGGTGTCCTTCCACCACCTTCAGCTTGATTTGTGCTGATTGGTGCTGCCTGGAGGAGACAGTCCACCTCTGCCTGCCCTCCCCAAGCTACCTGGAGTCTGCCAGGCTCTTCCAGCTGATGCCCCAGCCAAAATTGCTACAGCAAAGGATGCTTTGTGGGTGGTGTGCTGTTAAATCATTTGGATGCTGGAATGGTGAACACGCCACAGAGCCAGGTCAGTCTCTGATGGTCCCATTAACTTCATGTAAATAAAAGCAAATCAAGAGGGCATTGCTCTGGCTGGCTGAGGGAAGCCAGGCTGGTGCTGTGGCTCCCTTCCTGCTAAACTGACCAAAAGCAAATTGGCTCTTCAGGGATTTTTTCCAGGAAAGCTATTCCTGAATAGCTCCAGGGCTGGGCACACATTTGTTCTTGAACAACCCTGCCTTTTTCTGACTGAACTTCAGCTCCTGGATGTGGACTACAAGGCAGAAAGGTGAGGGGGGAAGTGATCTCTGTGCAGGACATTTGCACTCCGTGCCAGTCCAGGGGAGGTGCTGAGTGTGGGTTTTGTGGACATGCTCCATGTCCACCCCTCCTCTCCCCTGCCAGCTCAGGCTCATTCCCTGGGTCACAGGGAATAAAAATCAAATCCAAAAGCAGATCTGTGCTCTCCTGTCAACAGGCCTGACTGGCAGCACAGTGAGATTCTCTGGCAGGAAAGTTCCCCTCGTTTTTCTGTTACTTCATCTCAAATCCTGAACCCTGAAATTTTACTCCAGGATTAAATTACACAAATCCTATGATGTCTACAGCAGCCCACACACCCTGGCACAGATCAAGGCTCCAAGATGACTTCGTGAAGACCTATCCAAGGCTCCTCAGTCCATCAGCACGTTCCCAAAGAGGGAATCCCAGTGACCAGCCTGGTTCGAGGGTCAGGCTCCACCTTCCTGCTCTCCCTCAGCAGCACAGCACAGATCAGCGCTGCTTTCCCTCGTCACCTCACAAAGCAGCAGGACCCTCTCACCAGGAATCCCACAGCCAAACCTCCCATGGAAGGGTGCCAGGAGGTGCTGAGGAGTGCTGCCCTCATGTTCCAGCCCCCGAGGAGCAGCTCAGGGGCCCGAGAGCAGCGGGAGAATTGCTCATTCCAAACACAGCCCCTGCTTCCAGCCCACCGCTCCCCTTGCCAAGAGAAGTGAGAATTATTTGTTACACCTTCCTTCTTCCAAAAGCAAACTGCTGACCCTTTCTGGAACAATACTCCCTGCTTCTCCATCAGCATGGAAACCCTGGAACAAAAGGAATCGCCTCCCCACTGCAAGCTGTTCTTTTGAGAAGGTGTTGGTAGTTTCAGGGACAATTTGGGGGTGAAAGGACAATTTGGTTTTCTAATTTTTAATTTTTTGGCCCCAGACCCACAACAGCCAGTTTTCATTCTTGAGCCACCTGGGACAGTGGAAGGTGTCCCTGCCCATGGCAGGGGTTTGGGTTGGAAGGGACCTTAAAGCTCATCCCATTCCACCCCTGCTGTGGGCAGGGACACCTTCCACTATCCCAGATTGCTCCAAGCCCCAATGTCCAGCCTGGCCTCAGGCACTTCCAGGGATCCAGGGGCAGCCACAGCTTCTCTGGGCACCCGGTGCCAGGGCCTCCCCACCCTCACAGGGGAGGGATGGAATGGGAATTCTTGGGAACATTGCAGCTCCCAGATATTCTTTCCTCCATTTCCTTCCTGTTGCAGAGAAGAATGAACCTTCTCTGTACCTCTCATGCCCAAAATCCCTCGCCTGGAGAGTGCTACCACCATGGTGTGCCCTCAGGTGGGATGGCAGGGACTTCACCACAACCATCATTCACCTTCCAACCCAGTGATGGATTTTGGGGCAGGATTTCCTGGGCTGTGGCCATGCTCTCCATGGGCACAGGATATGACCCAGGAAGCTTGCCCAGGGAAACAGAAGGAGGAGCTTCCAGCAGCCTGGGGGCTGCTGACTCGTGGCACCTCGGGATCTGTGGCAGATGATGTTTGCTCCTGGGTCAGACCTGGGAGGGAAGCAATGAACCTGTTCCCTGCTTGGATCCCACCACCCCTGTGCTCAAAGCTGCTCCCTGGAGCAGGACAGTCCCTTTGCAGAGGTGGGAAAAGAGGCAAACAGGCACTGGGTGGCTTTCCAGAGATTTCCAGGTGGCTTTCCAGAGATTTCCAGGTGGCTTTCCAGAGTTCAGCATCCCACATGCCTTGTGGGAGTCCCCTTGCAACAACCCAGCTCTGCTTTCCAGCTGTACCCCCCCCATAAATCCGTGTGTGGGCACCCAGGATGCTGCTGTGGGGGCGACCAGCAAGCCCTGACCTTGGGAAGAGCCTTCCAAGCCACATCAGCCCCTTTTGTGGGAAAAAAAAAAAGGTGGAATTTCCACCAGGATGGCTAATTTTAGATGACTCCCACCCAGTCTGCTTGCTGAAGTCCGAGTGCATCTGAGCAGGGAAACTCCAGCGCCAGAGCGATTCCAATCTCAAAAAGAATCCCTTGCCAGGAGAGGGGGACGGGAATAAAAGCAGATAATGTTGTTTTGGGTTCGCAGTCCAAGCCTGTTAGCGGGGAGGGCGTTTGAGCTGAGGGGAATCCAGCTGCAGGCACTGCCCTCTCGTGGTCCGGGATTAAAATCCCGCTTTTCCAAGAGCAGAGGATGATTCCTTGCCAGCATCCCTGCTCCGGGAAAGCGGATCATCACCTCGGGGAGCAGAATGAACAGAAACATCTGCTGCGAAAACAGCATGTAAGGGGCATGCACAGCTATCTATCCCTGCTCTTAGATCATGTTTTATGCCTCTTCACCCCAAATCCCTGGTTTTTATCCTTCTGAAGCCACTTTTACGCACCTTTCCATGTCCTATTCACACACCTTGCGTAGAGAAAGAGCCTGAAATATAATTTATGCTTACAACAGCCCCCTCTGCAGTGCCTGAATGCTCTGAAATATCAGGGAAATATTTCCCTGAGGGTGCCAATGTGCCATGAGCCGGTACAAAAAGCCTCCAGGCAGGGCATCCGCTGATCCCGAACACCCTCGGGAAGCAGCACATCATTCCCTCTGCATCCTGCTCTCATCTTGGCAGCGCCTGCGCCGCGGCGAGATGCCTCTTTCTCTGATCCCAGTCCCGGGCATGGCTAAGCCATCTCCTCCAAAAGCCCTTTCCAAAAATAATCGGGCTGAGGCAGACACTGAGCATGGAAAGTTTTAGCCCAGGCCATTCCCATCAGACGCTGCCGCGCACAGATGGAAACGGAGCAACGGGAAGGGCGATCCCAGGTTTTGGCTATTTGGGGTGCGTGTCCCTGTCTCCTGGAAATGTGGGATGGGAAAACAGGGAATAATAAAACCTCCCACACGGAGATCAGGAGTTATTATCAGCCATGAAGCGATAGCAGCCTGGTGGGCCCTTCCTTGCAGCCTCTCTACAGCGCTCCGGTGCCCGGTGGGTTTCCCTCTCAGTCCCAGTCACTGTGGGGCTTATCCAAGCCCCATTTCCCAGCCCGTGGATCCAGATGGGAACCCCAGAGAGGGCATGTTGCTAAGTAGGAGCACACAGAGCTGCTCAGGAGCGTGTTCCCGAACCCTCCCGTGCTGGGCCGCACGCACCCCGCCGGAGAGGCTTCCCCAGCCAGCGGTCCCGCGGCTCTCCGGGGGAAAATAAACTTATATGAACTGGAACAGCCATTATTTGGAGGTTACAGCACCAGGCCCAGCCGGGGAGTTAATCCCAGCCCTGCTTTCCAACAGGCATCAAACTCTCCTGTTGTTCAGGTACCTGGAATTCGGGCCCGCACTTCCCAAGGTTTTTGGCTCGCAGGCCCCCTGCGGCCAGCGCCTCTCTCCTGGTGCTGTTTGAAACACCACAGACCCCTCTGGTGCTGTGTTTATTCCCCCCACTCCAGAATTTCCCCCTCCTGAGGAGGTGCACACCCAACCCACCCCGAGTCACCGCCGTATTCAAGCGTTTTGGGTGATGCAGCAAGACAGGGCAGGATTTCCCAGCGGGAAGAAGCCCTTGCACTGGTTTTTGCACGTCCAGCAGGCAGATTTGCAGTGTTTAATCCCACTCTTATCAGGCTGGGGAAGCAACAAAGCACATGTTTAAATATAAGCCTGGCTTATATTTAAATTAGGCAGAGCTGACACGAGGGTGCAATTAGCACAGAGGATAAACTCCTGCATTGGGGTGGATCAACACCTTCCACGGAGCAGTTTAGCAGTTTTCCCGCGTGCTGTCGGAATGCGTGCTGCGCCCTGAAATCAACCTTTCCCGGGAAGGTAATTCCATATTATCAGTGTGTTTCCAACAGACACTATCCAACTCTCCTTCTGACACCACTAGGGCTAGGATTTCTGCCGCGTCGTGACAGGAATTTCAGGCTCAGAAACATTACACGGCCCCAGCAGGATGATGGATCTGCTTCCAGGGGGTGAAAAAACCCCCGAGCCGAACAAAAACCAGGAGAAAGAAAAAAAAGCTCTTTCAATAACTCGATTTTCCTTTTTCCACATTATGTTTTTCTCCCGGGCTCTCACATCTTTGTGAAGTGTTCCCGGTGCTGCTCTTCCGCAGCCAAGCCCTTCTCCTTGGGGTAAAACATCGGGAAAACACGCGACTCCGAGCCAGGGCTGGAACTCAACCGCTCTGCAAAATGAAAGCGATACGGGGTTGGTATCTTCCCAGCCAATTCACGGTGTTAAAAATCAATAATAACTCAGCAATCCCATAAAACTGCGGAATTAATTCAGTGGAAGAAGCCGGCAAAGCCTTGGAAGTTTTGCTGATATTAAAAAAAAATAATAATCAGAAATTATCGACTTTCAAGGTACCCTAAATAATGTGGAGGAAGAATTGCGCCCTACAAAAAATAACCTGGAACATTCAAGGGAAGTCTGCAGAGATCTGATCTTACTTTGAGGTTAAAACGTGCTGGCCTTAATTTTTGAGAGATTTCATAAAATTAAACACGGAAGAGCTGAGCAGCCTCTCTTCTAAAGGTGTTTAGCACAAATAGTGAGATCGAATTCATAATAATATAAATACTGATCTCTTCCAAGCAGTAAAAAGCAGTTTAAAAACCACATTAAAAAAGCATTCAGGGAATTTGTTTTAATTCCTCACTATCATATGAACGCAAAATAAGTACTTTTGAAAATACTCTCGTTGCTTAAATAAATTTAAGCCCCTGAACAAATAGCAAGGGAAGTGGTTTTTTGCCTTACTTGAATTTTTTTTTTCCACTTCTTTTGCTTTGTGATATCTGTTACCTTGCCACTTATTCCTAGCTCAAGTTCACAGCTGCAGGGAGGGCTTTTTTTTTTTATTCCTCTTTGCTTTGTGAGCAGATCAGCTCGAATCTGGAGGGGAATTTCATGGTTGTGGCTGTCTCCCAGCCTCCAGAGCTGAGGAAAAGCTGCCTAACCTCCCTTCAATAAAAAATGTGCTGGAGCAGAGTGGTGCATTTCAATCTCGAACTAGAAAGTAAAACAACAAAATAACCCCAAACCCCACATTTCATAAAATCAACCAGATGCCTTAGGAGGGCAAATATCTTATTCCTCTTTAATTAAAAGGTATAGCAAATAAAAATCTGGGTTTAATTAAACAGCAGGACTAGAAGATGTTATCTCCCCAAACCGCTCTGCCGCGGCGAATTAACTTCTGCGAGTCTTATTTTTGCTTGAAACCCCCACATATCAACCCAAACCCGGCCCTCTGAAGGGGAAATTCACTCTCCATGAGAATATTTCTGTGCTCCACGACGGAGGCAGTCAGCTCCTGTATAAACCAGTAGGGGCAATGGTTTGTACTGGTTTGAGCTAAGAGCAGAACGGGTCCTGCAGAGCCACTTGGTGCTGACCAACACCCCCATGAACGTTCAGAGGAGCACACTGAGCCTTTGCTTTTCCTGCTGAGGGACACAGTGAATTTAATCACTGTTTAATCCATTTCTATTTTCAATCAAGACCTGCCCAGCCATTTGCTCCAGTCCCTCCACGTTGCAACTCCCAAATTCCTTGGGAAAAAAACCCCCCACTTTGTATGAAGGCACCCCCAAGCAGGGTTAAATCCTGGCCTTTCCTGGTACCCCAAACCAGGGCCGAGCCTGCTTGTAAAATAGTGCAGGTGTGTTTATTGTAATCATCTCTGACTAAAAAGAAACACGTTCAGGGGCTTTAAATATAATTAGCATGAGCTACACTCCTGCCTTTAATCACTACCTTGCTGGTTAATATAATCAAGAAGGTAAACAAACAAGGATTAAGTCCATTAAATTAAAAAAAATATATATATTCTACTGGGAAGCTCGCAGAGGAATTTTGTTTTGTTCCACTGCTGCGGAGCATCATTTAACTTCTGTGTGGCAAATTACTTTTTAACATAAAAATACTTGTCTTGGAGGGGACCTCTCCTTTCCCTGTTTCCCTTAAGACAGAGGCAAAATAAAACCCCCTTTGTTCAGATTTCACACCACTTTGCTCTTTTGTGGCATCTTTCCCTCCGAGACATCCGAGCGCTTTGAAATGTTTAACTACGCATCGAATTAAAGATAGGCTTGGAGTAACACACTTGCAGCTCTGACATTTATCCCAAACGAGATGTTAGGTGTAAAACCAGGTTTCAGGCACAGGAATCGGCGTTCCCAAGCATTCAGTCCGTGCATTGTTGTAATGACCGTGGCTGGATCTGCTTTGATCCCAAAAAACGCCCGAATCTGGAACTGACTTTTGCCTGCTTGGGCATGGGATGGGATATTCTGAAAATGAGCTTTATCGTAACACCCAGGGCTCGCTCCCCCGTGAAACAACCCTTTATTCCACCTGGCAAGCTCCGTTTAAACCGTGCCTAAATGCAGGAAATGCGCTTATCAGCAGAGATAGAGGCAGGAGGCTTTAACGCGCGGCTCGCCGCGATCCCCAAGTTTCACACTCGCAGGGGAAAGCCGGGATGAACACGGGCACGTGGCTCCAAACCTGCTGGGATGCGAGCATTTCGTGCATCTCCTTGCACAGCCAAGGCACAGCCAAGGCTCCCTCCCTGCTTTCCTACCTCCAGCGCAAAGCAGCCCTCGGGATCTTCCGTAGACCTCTAGCGCCAGAGCCTGCAGCGAGCCTGGGGAAGGGGCAGCCAGCCTTGCCAGCACCTTTATTGATCCAGGATGGGAGGTACCTGAGCCACCGGCCTCCCCTCGGAATAAAGACACCTCTGGTGCCGGTCTCCTGGAATGTGGAGTGCCAGAGCTCAGAGGAAAACGGGAGAGCGTCACAGTAGCAAAGCAAGAGCAGGGGCGCAGTCGGGAGGGGTCCCTCTGACACCCGCACCAGCAGGGTTTTCAACAGTTGTGGCTATTTTTTTTTAAATTTATTTGTCTTAAATCACATCATAGCTGTGCCAAAAAAAACACCTGAGGGGAAAAAGGAAAGATAAAACACCTCAGCATTCTTCCCCCGTTCGCAAATAAACACCGACATTTCCACTTAGGGAGGAGAAAAACACTGGAAAGGGAATATTCCTCCCCAAATCCTGCATTTTCGAAGCGGTGCAGGAGTCCGAGCAGGTTCAGAAGATGCTCTGTGGATCGGTGGGAGCTGAGACACGAGCCTGGAAAGCGTTACTGCTGCGACTGAGCCCAGTTCCCAGGAATTATTTGATAATGCACCATTTTATTCCCTCTGAGGAGCTCCCCGAGCTCAAGGAATCTCCGTGCAGAGAGAGAAAAACCTCAGCGAGGTCCCCACCACCTCAGAACCAGAGCTCACGGAGTCTTTACACCCTCCCCGTTCAGAGAGGGATTAAGTGGGACCCTAAATAAAGCCAGGCTCAAACACTTCCCTCCACTAGGTCAGAGATGAAGTTACAACTTCAGAAATGCTTGAAAACTGCAGCTTTTGCAAGGGAAATGTCCATCAGCTTTCCTATTCTAGTGGCTGGTTAGAATGTTAATTCAAAGTCCAGGTCTAATTAGAATTCTAAGTCCAAGTCTAATCAGAATTGTAAGTCCAATTATAATTATAATTCTACGTCCAAGTCTAATCAGAATTCTAAATCTAATTACAATCCTAAGTCCAAGTTTAATTTTAATTCCGTGTCCAAGTCTAATCAGAATTTTAAGTCCAAGTATAAATATAATTCTGTGTCCAAGCCTAATCAGAATTTTAAGTCTAATTAGAATTCCAAATCTAGGTCCAAGTACAATTATAATTCTAAGTCCATCATAATTCCAGGTCTAATTAGAATTCTAAGTCCAAGTATACTTAAAACTCTATGCCCAAGCCTAATCATAATTCTAAGTCTAATTAGAATTCTAAGTCCAAGTATACTTAAAACTCTATGTCCAAGTCTAATCATAATTCTAATTAGAATTCTAAGCCTAATTAGAGTTCTACTTTTAAGTCTAATTAGATTTATAATCCTGACTCTAAAAAATGAAATTAGATGTACCCATCCCAATATTAATGCAAAGTCTTCCTCCACAATATCTGTGTTTTTAGAAGCCAAACACTGATTTTACAGCATATTTTTTTCATAAAAGCTGAGCCAACTTTTGCTTATAACCAACAGTGTTTTTATGATTTTACCTCCCTAACTTTTGGAATCAAAACGCAGAGAAAAAACCCGAACAAATGCCCTTTTACACAGAAAATTTAGTTTTGTTGGGGAAAATTAGAAATCTTTGAAAATCGCCATTTCTGAGAGCAACTGGGAAAGGGTGAAAATCTGAACAACGCAGGTCCCGTTTCTGCCTCTCATCATCCCTTGCCTGTGGAACTCGGACTCCCAGAGCTCATCTGCTCTGTCAGACGGAAAGGTGACCTGAACCACATCTGTCCAGAGGCAAATCCTTCCCGAGGGAATCCTGTTTCACAGCCACACGTGCTGGGTGTGTGTTTTCTGCTGTAAATACATCGTGTCAGGGATGAGTTAAAGGGATGGCAAGAACCAGACGTAGCTCAGCTCCGCTTTGAGGACAAGAAATATCCATGCACCACGTGGGTTTGGGGCCTTTTTTTTGAAGGAAAAGCTATTCCAAAGTCAAACAATATTCAAATCACAGGCTGAGCACTTGGAATAAATTACAGCTCTCACTGAGCGATAAATTTCTCTCTGCGCCCTTTGAAGAGGATTTCAGGTGTTTATGAGCTTCTTCTGCCTTTCCCAGAGTTTTTCTCATTCCTGGGGCGCTTTGGAGTGGGGGAAAGGTCTGTGGGGCTGGGAAGGTCAGAGCCCCTTGGATCGTGTCCATCCCAGTCCCAGCATGGGGCCGGTGGCTCTGTTCAGCTCCAGTGCCGAGCCAAATTCCTGGCTGCTGGAAATCAAGGTTGGCGACGAGTAATGTCCCATCATCGACCCATCATCCTCCCATCAGCCAGGGCGACTCAAGGGGGGCAAAACAAGCCATTTCCGCTCATTTTTAGGGCAACCAGTTGAAACAAAAGTGGGATTTTTCCAAGGCAATGATTTCGACGGGAGCAGAGACAGATTGCAAAACGTTTTGAAACTCCTGCTGTCCCGACACCTGCCAAATCCCAGGGCTTGCCACAGAGTGGGACCGAACCCAGCAGGGACTTCCAAACACCATTAAATTTGGGATGAGATTATCTATAAGAATGACACCAATTCCTTGCTGCCTTAGAGACTTCTCTCCGTCCCTTCCCACAGCTCCCTGGGACACCCCATCACGTTTTCCCAAAACCTGCTGGTGCCCTGGAAGCCACAAGCCACCCATGATAGGTCCTGGATGACGATGAAGGCACAAAGAACAGCAGCAGAGCCAGGGATGGTTGGGACATATTGCAGCAGGAGAGAATTAGGATTGGTTTGGAAGTTGGGATCACTGGGCAGTTGTCACCACTCGGTGATGGTGGGGACCAAAATGTCCCTTTGGAACACCAGGATCTCTCTCCACCTCCCATGTAGGAAGAGGCTGGAATCAGGTGGAGGAAGATGGCAGCTAACAATGATTCCTGGATTCTGGAAATTCGTGGAACTGAGATAAATTAAGAGGCAGAGGAGATGTCACAGTCTGTGCTTTACGTGCTCATGGAGCGCCGTTAAGAAGAACATCACCATAAAACATCAAACCAAACTTCTCCATTAAGAAAGAACATGGATCCACTCCTGTTGAGGCTGAAATAAACCATCAGTATTTTTCCCACTTATTTCCCTCCCAATTCCAGAAAATGTTCATTTTCCAAAACGTTTTTTCAAATTTTTGGAAGTATCTTATGACTGTTGCTAACCTGACTGGTCACCCTCATCTGTGCCCCAAAGCAGAAACACAAAAAAAGCGAGTGAAAACAAAAACAAACCAAACCAAACCAAAAAAAGCAGAAAAAGGGATGAATTGAATTTATTAAAATTCTGATTTTTAAAGCACTATTGTGACCAAAAAAAAGTGCAGTTTAATTTGGCAGTGTAAAACAGGGAATCAGCAGGACCAAAGGCAAAATTCATCCATGCTTTCCCAGGTGCTTCAGCACGAGCTTTGTAAAGCATTTATTTTGGGGTTGGGTGCTTGATCCCACCTCTTTCTTCCTCCCCAGGAAAAATCCAAGAAGCCATCAATGTTGTTTGAGTTAAACTTCTTTTTCTTTCATCCCTTAGGCCAGCAAACAGTAGGGAAAGAAATGTTCTGATCAAACACGACATTTCATTGTATCTGAGACAAAATGTTTCACTTTTGGCTCGGGGTGAATTTTACACTATTTAAAAACACAACATTTAACCAAATTTAGCCTCATAATATCTTGTTGAAATTGAAATATTTCCCATCTAAAGTTTCAGAAATAAACCAGTTTTAATTAGGGGAAACCCCACCCTTTTCATTTAGATGTAACTTACGTTCAAGACCAACTCTCAAAGAGTTTTTGTCAAACTAAAAAATGTGCAATTTTGGGCACATCAGCCCAACATTTCCGGGGCTTTGGTCGGAGGAGGAGCCACTCTGTGGCCCTGATGTGTACTTTGGGTACTTGATTATTGCCAGGTCTGTCTGTCCTAGGCTGCTTTTGTGCCAGGTGCTGTAGAAGACACTAAGAAAATTATTACTATTATTATTATTATTATTATTATTATTATTATTATTATCTGGGTGCTGCTGGTTTGAACATTTTGCCAACAAAACAAATCAACAAAATTCCCCTCCTTTTCCTTTTTATCTTTGGACTGAGCCATCTTTCCCTTGGCATCCCCATTCCCCGTGGCCCCGGCAGCTCCGGCTACACTTGAGGCCTGGTTTGAGGGACAGGATCGATAGCAAAGAGCAGCAGAAAGAGATGATCACCCACACGAGGCTATAATAACATGATAATATCTGCTCTGGCTCTTCGGTGGCTCTGAAAACGTGCAAGTATGGTTGGGGAGATGGAAAATAATATGAAACACTCACTAACAGCATGTAGCGTAGAAACTCCGAAAACCACCGCAGCCATTGACTCCCAGATGGTCAAATGAACAACATGTTTCTATTCCTGTATTTAATTAAATCTTAATTATGCCACCAACAGGGTTCAAAACAGCGTTATGAAACAGCTCGCATGAATAGCAGAACGCGATTGGCTGAGGGGGCTTTGAACTCGGGTAATTATCTCCCCCAAAAAAAGCGCTCACGGTGGGGCTGTAAAGCCCCTCTGCCAGGCAGCCCAGAGCGCCAAGGCTGGAAGTAAATTCGTGTAGAATAAACCCAGCTCAAGGTATGGGGCTGATCGATGGCAGGGCAGATGGCAAATTCCCGGTGGGACCAGCTGGGAGATGCTGGGAGTCCGAGGGAGGCTCCCCACACCTGGGTCGGGCCCCGCTCTGCCTCTCACCTTTGTTGGTCCGTAAGAAAATTGACCAACTCTAATTTAATTCTTCCACCAGCCAGTCACGTGAGCTAATTAAAAGCAGCTGCCTGAAATATTCCTTTGAATTATCTCTTTCTGTTGTTGACAGAAGGCCCTTGGTGGAAAAGAACTATTTTGGAGGGTCTTTCTCTTTCATTTTTCAATATGGCAGCTAAAAAGCAACAACCACTTGTAAGAGCACTTTCCCAAGGAGTTCAGCTTTCTGCAGTGCTTCCCTGAGCAGGGGGCTGGGAAGGCCCATCCTAAATTCATCTCCCAGGATTTTCTCCCACCTATTAATGCCATTTCAAGTTCCTTGTCAAGCTGACGTTCAGAGCAGGGATCACCTGCCCCTTCCACGCTTAAAAGCATCACAGGTAAGAGCTATTAAACATCTGAGAGCATCCAAGGTTCCCCCATCCCACAAGCCACAGGCTCAAGAAAAACACAAAAGACATTTAAAAAAAAAAACCTTGCCAGATTCAATTTTTATGAAATTTTATGAAATTTTTTTCCCCCACTTTGGCATTATTTTCTTTGGTGGGCACTCACAACACCTCCAGCATTGGATTGAAAAGATCCTTTTGGTCCTTTTGATCCTTCAGCAAAGGGCTAAAGAAGGAAGATGAAGAAATCATTGTATCAGTGTGTTTTAACTTCTTTTTTCCCTTGAAGTACTAAAATTTAAGCCATTCCTTTGAAAAATCAGTAGGTAAAGGACGCAATGCAATTTTTGGATGGTTACATGAACTCTCTTGGTTTTTATGGAGGTGGGCAGAGAGAAGAAGGCAGAGAACAGGGCTCTGTGTGGATCTAAACTTTAAAATTAAAAAAAATAAAGAGACAAAGAGAAAGAAGAAAGAGAAAGGGAAAGGGAAAGAGAAAAGTGAAAGAGAAAAGGAAAAGAAAAAGAAATACGAAAAAAGAAAAAGAAAGAGAAAGAAAAACAAAAAGAGAAAGCCACGAAACTGTCCCCAGTCAAAATTTTCTTCCCCAAACCCACAATTTGTGAGGGTTATATTTCCAGTAAAAATTATAAATTTGCAAGGGAAGGTTTTAAATTTTAAAAATTTTTACCTCCTTCGCTCACCTTTTGGAGATATTTTTCCAGATGAACTCAAATTTCTAAGGAAAAGAGACTTCTTCCAGAAAAACACTTGTGATAATGCAAAAAAAATAATTGGATGAGGGGAATTGACTTCACCAGGAAATTTATCCCTATTTGAACATTTGTTGGGTTGGATCAGCTGGATTCAGAAAAAAACCTTCTGTTGGAAATGCAAATGTTCTTCAGGAAAATGAAGAATGGGAAACCCCTGGATGGAAGAAATCCTGGCTGGGGACACCTTTAAGTGTGTAGCAGAGAGGAGGAGACCCTGGAAGTCTCCAAAGTGTCCTCACACCCAAACTTCTGGATGCTCCTTGGCATCCCCCATTGGGATGCACCCACTCAGGGATGGAGGAACCTCTGCCACTTCCTTGCTAAGGTGACAAAATCCCTGGGAAAAGTGTGCATGGAAGCCTTTTCCCCCTCGAATTTTCATTTTGGAACGAAATCTGACTGACACACACACAGTGCTCCCGCTTCCTGCAAAATCCCACGGGATTTGCCGAGATAAGAATGCCTTTTCACACCCCTTACTCACACTCCTTTTATCTTCAACCTGATTTTTACCCATTCATCTTAAAAGGAGAGCACAGTTTTGCTTGGGCTTTCCTTTTTTTTTTTTCCCCAGTGAGGCCTCCCTCCCTCTCCCTGAAATCCCCAAAATCGCTGACACAGTGCACTCCTCCAGGAATCCAGAGCCTTTCCCACTGAGTTACAAGCTGCCAAGGAGGCTATATTATAACAAAAGGAGTTTATATATCCTCCTGTAGGCAGAGTGCTGGAAACTGCCATGAAATGTGCATTATCCGAAGGGGATTTGTTGATGGATAGAATCAACTTATTTAGGAAATTTCCAGCTGATCTGTAAACACGCTCCAGAGAAGGATGGAGACAGCACCAGCGGTGCAGGCGGTGTCTGAACCCTCTTGGCCCCCATCCTGGGATTTAATATCTTAATAACTTGTCCTTATGAGTCACCGCAGGGAAGGAGCCAGGATTGCTCTTGTCACATTGGATAAGTGGACTGAAAGGCTGTCACGGACCGAGCAGCTCGAGATGGGGCTGGGTGAGATGTATCCATCGTGGCAGGGATGGTGTCCTTTGCCAGGGACCTTGTTGAAAGGATCAGAAGGAAAAAAAACCCAGGGGAAAATAAAAGAAAGGAGGTAAAGATGAAAAGGAAGAGGTAGGGAGTGACAAATTTTAGGCAAAAAACTCAGTGAATTCTACATGGTTGTCTCACCAAAGTGCTCCAGGTCCAAGAGATCAAACAGTCTATTTTGGCATTAACTTTCTTGATTAAATCGGTGAAGAGCTCTAATGGCTCCCAGCAGGCCAAGCCTGAATTTTCACCAGATCAGCATGGTTTGGTCAATCCCAGATTCTCTCAGCTGTACAAAGAAGTGCCCACAGATTCTGCCCCTGCACCTGACAGGAACCTGTGACATGAAATGCAAGCTGTGACAGCAGAGAGAGCTGGCAGCAAATGACCACAGCTGATCAACACAGAGGTTAAAAATCCACCTGAGGGGTGATTTTTTTTCCTCCCTTTTGGTTCTGCATCACTGGCAACGCAGTTTTTGCAGGCTGAGCTTACAGTCACACAAATCCACTCCATCCACTGATCCCCCTGAGCAGAAGCTGATAAGAAAAGAAGGAAAGGCTCTGGGAAATAGCAAATCTTCACATCTGTGTCGGACTTCACCTATGAGTGGATTCTGCCCGTCCCAACGACACCAAAGCAAAGCAAACCTGAGAGCAAACGGGGGGAAAACAACAAATGTCAGTTTAACATCCAGGATTTGCGGGGTGAACCCAAACTCTCCAAGAGGCTTTGTCACCAGCGAAGTGTAAAAACAGCACCTTGCGAGTCCTCGGCTGTTCCTCACACACAAATCTGCCAACTCCAGCAGCAAGATCAGCCTGGATTTGTGCTGGAGCTGCAGATCCAGGCCGGCTCTGCGAGAGGGAGCTCCATCCCCCCCCGGCTCCCATCTTCCCAGGACACGTTATCCGAAATCCTCCTGCCGAGTCCGATTCCTGGCACGGACGTGAGAACAGGAAGGAGCCCTGCGAGATGTTCGGGTCCCAGCCCACGTCTTGCAAAGAGACACCAGGGCTGCCCAGACAAGGGAGCCGAATTTTCCCACCCCAAAAATTCCCCTAGAACGGTGCTTTCCTCTGCAACTTGCCATGAACTCCATTTCCTTGCCAAGAGTGGGGGTAAGAGGGGAAAGGATCTGTCATGCACTACCCCTCCCTCACAAGATCATTCATCCTTCTTTTCCTCAAAAAGGAAAAAAAGGGAGAGAACCAGGAATTTCTTGATAATATAATTAAAATATATTTATTTTTTGCACTCCCCAGTTTTCTCTGCTTTTTCCCCTTTCTGCTGACAGGGAGACCCTCCCAAAGGAAAAGCAAAAGGGAACAAAGTCAAGGAATGAAAGAATTTGTCCCCAGAAATATTTCTCTGCTTTTCTCCTAAACAGGGGAGTCTTTTATGTGAATATTTCAAAATGAAGATTTGGGTGGGGTTCCCCTCTTTTTAAGAAGGCATAAAAATACAAGAAGTAAGATTTCTTCCATATTTAATTGTTCCCTGAAAAAAAAATGTGGGGAATCTGAAAGGATCTGTGAGTTTGACATTAATTTCCAGATTAAAAAAGTAGACATACCTACATTCATTACTTCCTCGAAGTGAGAATCACTGAAGGGAAAATATTGAAAACTGCAACTTGCAAGAAACAACGATCACGATTTCTGTGCGAGGTGCGTTTTCCAGCAAAAACATTAAAAAAAAAAAAAAAGGAAAAAAAAAGAGAGAGAGAGAACAAATCTTATCAGTGACATGTTTTGGTCCCTGCTATCCAACAGCCTCTTGAATTTTAACCCCAGAGATTTGTATCTAGGTCAGGAGTCCGCCCGCCCTCCTCCCCCGGTGCAAGACCGAGCCTATCGTTCCTCAGGTTAGAAATGCCTTTTGCAAAACTCTCCTTGGGTCAGCGCTTAGACCGAGCTCAAGGCCAATTCATATTCCATATGAATCGGTTGGTCCAGTCCTAATGACAACAGCCAGAATATCAAATATACCCCAAAACCGGCCTGCTTGATGATATTTAAAACATATGGCACGACGACGGGCCCGGCATTTCCATGGCTTCACGTGTGCGTGTTACTGATACGCTGGGTTTTATAATGAAAATATTAGGACACGTTGGATTGCTGGCCCCCTCCCCCTCCCCTCTGCCTGGAAGGATTTCATCACGTCTGCTCCGCTCTGATTTTGGGATTTATCTGTGCTCGGTGCCCGGCAGATGTTTGCTTGCAAATTGCTGTGCACCAGCCTCGCCTCGCTCCTGCCGCGCTCACCGGGAGCTGGTGTCCCCCCACTCCCCGTGAGGAGCAACACTCCTGGGAATGGAGCCGGGAACAATGCTGGGAACACACTCTGGAACTGAAAAAACCCCTATCACATCTCAATCCTCAACATTCAGTCTGTCACACAGCAGAACAAAGGTGCCGGCACTGAGATGTGCCCAAGGTCTGGGGGTGTAGGGGTCCAGCACCCACACACTGAGCACATCTGGTTGACTGACCCAAAATTGCCACTTAAAAGCCCATTTTTCCACCAGCAGGCTCACGTCATCACAAGACAGCACATGAAAGCCATCTCCTCCAGCGGCCCACACATCCTCAACTGCACGTTACGTTCCTGCTTGCCAAGGCACCACCAACCTCGCAAGGATTTCGGGTTAAAACCTCCCGCAGTCCTCACCCCCAGCAGTGTTTTTGCACAAAGAAGGGCAGTCATGCTTTGGGGCTTTCAAAATTCTCGTGTCAGCAAGGTCAGGCTGAAGATTGATCTTTTGTAACACTTGCAGCAACCCTGCCGCATCAAACTTCTGCTTTCCACCAAAGAGAAATTTCCGCGCTTGTGAAAACTTCCTTTAGGAAGTTCTCAACTTCCTTGAAAACGAGGTGTCTATATGCAACCAATTTTTTTTTTTTTTTTTACTATTTGCTTTCTGAATCAGGTTTTCACTGTGTACTCCCAGCAAAAAAAAAATCAGATCCTGCTTTAAGAAGAGAAAAGAAAAACCAGGGAGCAACACTAATTACGAAATATCAGAGCTCTGGTTGCACAACATGCCGTGAGACGCTGACGTTTCTGGCTGTTAATTTGGGCTTTGCCTCGTAAGCCAGAAGGTATTTGTCCCACCAGCCACGCCAAAAGTTTGGGAAGTGCTGTTTTGTGCCTGCGTGGCGATGAACTGGAGACCCTGGATCTTCATCAACCCCCCAAATCTCGCAGCTCCCAAGGCGGTGCCAGCCCGGGATGCACTGGAGTCGATGGAAGCGCCACACCCTGTCCAAACCTGCTCATGCCCCTTTTTGTTTTTGGTGCAGCCAAATTCTCTGTATTCTCCTCAGGCTGCTTTCCCTGCTTAGGCAGGGAGAAGAGTTCTCCAGGGAGAACGTGGTTTTATGGAGGTGAGCTCTGAGGAAGTGCTCACGTCCTGGGAGTTGCTTGGTCCTCACGAAGGACTTTGCATGAAAATCAGGTGGTTCTGCTGGAATTTAGCAGAAATTTCCCCCTGCCCCCTGGTGAGACCCCAAAAAATCAAGAGGGACAAGTGTTTCCCTGATTCACTGTGGACTTGTGCTGTTCCCAGGATGTCACTCTTGAGCAGGATGGTAAAGGGACCTTGTAAACTGGCGATCCTTGAGACATTCCTGGTTTTTTCCCCAGTCCTTCCAGTAGTTAATGGATAGTTAATGGATCATCTCTCCTCCTCTTTGGACCTGAGTTTCCACCCAAAATCTGTTGCAACTCCCACTTCATTCTCTACCATCCTCAAGCAAATGGCTCATCCCACTGCTTTACCCTTCCCTCTCCAACGAGCCAGAATCATTTATGTTGGAAAAGGCCTCAAGATCATCGAGTCCACCTTAATTCCAGACCCCTTCCGTGGCACCTTTATCCCAGCCCCGAAATATCTGCCACGAAGAACCCCAGAGGAGCCACATTAAAGCCCACCAGACACATCCATTTCCAGAGGCCAGGGCATCCTGTGCAGCAAGGTGCCTCCAAAGCTAATTCCCTCTAAATGAAAGGCTGCCCAGCAGCATCCTGAAAATCAGGCTTTGAAGCTGGCTTGCCACTCCCCAACCCTATTATTGCTTTTTCAGATATTCCCCAGTCAAAATCGTGCAGATGGCTCTGTCACGAGCGCAGAGAGGCAACGCTCCTCGGTGTCTTCCCCACACAGGAGACGTAAGCCAGCTCACAGAGAGGATCTTCCAGCTCCATTTCCTCCATGTGTTATTTTTATGTATCTTCCAGGGAAACGCGACCGGAGAATTTGAATTTAATAAGTGCGGGATATGGGGCGCTATTAAGGCTTCAAAGCACAACCGAGCAACAGTGGTGGATCAAAGGCCTACGAAGATATTGCAGGGAGTTATTGGCCCTCGAGGAGAGCGAGATGACGACAAATGCCTACTGGATCCCTGCTCCCAGCCCCCTTGGGAGGAGGGAATTTTTAAAGGTCACTGCAAAGGCTGCTGAGAGCAACATAAAGTTTTGTGCTGACGGTGCAAGTGGTGGATCAGACACCCGAGTCACCTGACGGGGCCTCGAGTGGAACCGACAGCAAACTCAAGCTTTGCCAAAAAGCGCCAAGGAGGAGGAAATGAAACCTCACAGCCGGATTGATGCCAGAAAAAAAAAGAAATAAATCTCAAAGCTCAACTGATAATGAAAAAGCTGGGGGAGGTTCAGGCTAAGGACAGGTATGTTTTACAGCTCTCCTCCTCCAGCAGCCACTTAAAAGACGTTCTGAGCTAAAATACACAAAAAATGCAATACTTTCTAATCCACCACAGTTTGGGCTGCTCATCTTCCTGGCAGAGAGAGCTACCAGGGAGTGGTGTTTAATTCCAGGATTGGATAACGTGGAAGCCAGGCCTTAACCACAGGCTGCCCAGGTCACCTCCTGGAGAAGGTCTGAGCACGTGCATCGCCCCCTTAATTTCATGCAATAATTTATACACTTGAAGACGGCCATATAGGATGTTCTTCTCCCGCTGAGACCAAAATCTGCCCCACCATGAGGATGCATCCAAGCACTGGAATGCGCCTTACAGCTTCAGCCAAAGGAATGTTTCTCAAAGCCACCTCTCCTGGGAGATGCTGCAAGGCAGGGTGTGGGCAGCTGGGACAGGAATTAAGAGCCCAGGAATTCTTCTGGAGCACTGCTTCCCACTGGCCAATCCCACTGAGGTTCAGGATACCTGAAGGAGGCCAGTAAGGAATCTGGAGAGGAAATTTGGACAAGGGCCTGGAGTGACAGGACAGGGGGAATGGCTTCCCACTGATACAGGAAAGGCACAGATGGGAAATTGGGAAGAAATTCTTCCCCGTGAGGGTGGTGAGGTCCTCGCACAGGGTGCCCAGAGAAGCTGTGGCAGCCCCTGGATCCCTGGAAGTGTCCAAAGCCAGTTTGGACGGGGTTTGGAGCAATCTGGGAGAGTGGGAGGTGTGGGATGGGACCTCCAAGATCCTTCCAACCCAAACCATTCTGGGATTCAATGACAGTAATGAGCAGGTCACCCTTGCCCAGCCAAGCACACCAGGGATGCGATGGAGAGGGTAAAGGATGCCCTGGACCCTGGGAGCAGCAGGCCTGGGAGGCTCATACCTGCTGCCTCATCCAAACATCTTCCCCGACTCTACACATGCAGATCCACAGATGTTTTGCAGGAATGCTCTTCCTGTGCCTCTGAGGGGTGCAGCTGTTTCCCTGATCGTTTCATTTCCAGCGTTTGGGCTACTGCGCGCACGTTCCTTCGCGGCAGTTTTGGCGTCCAGAGGTCGCGTGTCCACAGCCACAACTTCATCCAGGAGGCTTTGTGCTCATGACGTCCCAACAAGCAGGGCTCTTGCTCCTGAGAAAACAGCCAGTCCACTCAATTTTTCTGCAGAGCAACAGCCCAAACCCAATTACACTCATTTTATGAATTTTTATGGCTGCTTCTTTTAAATTCTACCAGCCTTAAGTTTTGAGGACTTATTTGTTTGGCTTGGGGCTTTTCCACCTAATTGTTTTTGAAAGAAATAAGGGTTTTTTCCTGCTTTTTCCTTCCCAGATCTTGCTAGGAATGTCAAGCCTGGTTTCCCCTGGATTTGTTGAGGGTCCCAGAAGTGGAACTCGAGCTTTTGGGGGTCCAGTTGAGCCTTTAACAAAACTATCTTTTCTCCTCGAAGTTTATTCAGGTGCCTGAGTTAAACAGGTGTTGGTGAAGACAAAGAAAAAAGCAGAAGTTTTAATCAGCCTAAGAAAAATAATTTCCTCTCTCAGCTGAGCAGAGTTGGTCTCCCTTCTGATGTTGTGAGTGTAGCTACTCAGTAATTATTTTTTTTTTCCTCCTTAAATGGAAGATTTCAACCTTTCAGCATCAAATTAAACACCAAAGTGAAACCAAATCAGCTGGTACCCAAGAAATTTGATCAGAAGGCACCAGCCCATTGCTGCAGCAGAAACCTAAACTGCAACACTTGCAGGTGAAGGATTCGGGGTGCCTGGTTTTCCAAAATAAATCATATTTTCCTAGGAATGCTGGCACCTTTCACAAAATGTTGCTCCATTTGGAAACCAAACCTTTTTTCCCCTCAGTAACAGGTTTTTCTTTGTCTCCTGGGAGAGAAGCTCACCAGTCACCCAGGGGGTTCTCCAAGGCATTATCCCTTCCCTCTTCCAGGCCACTTAAATCCAGGAAAGCAACACCCAAAGGACCCAAACCTTGAGGAAGAAGGTGGAGCTGCCTGGTTTAAGCAGATGAATATTTGGGGAGGATAAGCCCAACTGCCAAACCAGGAGAACTCTTCCTTTCCAAGGTCCTGTCTCTGTGACTCCACAGCCAGGCTGCTGGGAATGGGAACGCCCCAAAGGCAGGGCTTTTCACCACTGGGAAAGAAGAAATCATCGGGGAATTGCAGTGCTGTGGGATGAGAAATGAGGACAGAGGTTGCCTGTCGTTACGCGGGCAAAGGAGAGCTCCAGGGTTTGCAAACCGTGAGCATCTCAGGTACACAAAAGCCAAGGTGAAGTTCAGAGCTGGCCAAAGAGCCTGCAAATGACTGATTTTAACTGACCCCATCCTCTTCTCCTGGAAAACTCCATTTTTCCCACTTGAGAAACCCTAACAAATCTTCCCTTGTTTTGCCCTGGCGTTCAAAACTGCGACTTTTGCAAATTGTGACAATTCCCAAAATCCTGGTGGGCTCCAGCAGGCGCACCCAGCTCCTGGGAGCAGCTTTCCCTCTGCAGGCAGAGTTACTGTGGCAGGTTCATTGTTTTGGCCCCCCTCTCCCCAGCATCCAACCTGCCAAATGCTGCACCTCGGAGCTTAAATTCCGGAGCCAATGGTTCCATTCCATCCCCAACAATTAAAACTTTGCTTTGGGAGAAGTTCTTCCCTGGACCCACGAGGAAAACCATTTATTGCCACAGCAGCATCACTGCTCCGGGGCTTTGCTTTGTTTTTCCCAGTACCTTGTTTCCATCTTTTCACCTCACAATGCTGCCAGCTGTAAGGCTGGTTCACCTCTAGGATTCTGGTTAATCCTCAAAAACACTGGAATGCAGCAATACAAATGACAGGCTTGGAGCAACCTGTCTAGTCAAAGGTGCAACAACCCCTTGAAGTTGGTGCTGAGATCCCAAAGAGTTTAAGAGAAGCCTGACCCTTCCAGCCACGCCTGGATGCTGTTGGAACACCCAGGCTGGCTTTGGATTCACCTTTATATTAGTGGGAAGCCCTTCCTTCCCGATTTAACAAGGCCGGAAACGGGGGAGGAAAAGGTGAGGAGAACAAAATATTTCCCATGCTTTGATTTTCCAGTTCATGAAACAATATTTTCATTTCTCCCAGCCCAGGTTTTTAAGCTACAGTTGCTACTGCTGCAGCCACAATTAATATTCCACCTTCCAAAAAAAGAGGGGAAAGAAAGAAAAAATTTCTTGCCCATGGATTCCCAGGGAGACATTCCACTCGGATCTGCAATTAGTGGTGGCCGCAGGCAAAGGATCTAAAATAGAAATGTTATTTTTGGAATCGTGATAGCCACCACTTTTTGCTCCCCAGAACACCCGTTCTCTCCGCTGTCATTAAAAATAGAATCCACAACTGCGACGCAGCTGCCTTTGGGTTTCTTTCCTCCTCTGCCGTTCCAGTGCTGCCGACAGGAGAAATTACATGGATTTCTCATCTTGCCAGAAATCAGTGATCAGATCTGAAACATGGCACCCCATGTTTGAGGCAGAACTGGGTCTCGCCTAAATAATCCTTGTCCTACTGACAGTGGAGCTTGGATATGCAGATATAAATGGGTTTTCCAACAGTTTAATGCTTAAGAGCCCAACCCAAAACCTGTAGAAGCCACTGAAGATCTCCCTTCTTATTCCAGAGGGGGAGAAATTCAGGCCTGATTTTAACATATCCATAACTTTAAACTTTTAACTCTATGTTCTACAGGAGTTAAAAGGGCTCAGAAGCACCTCTCCTCTCCAAGACATGCTCCAGTAGGACAGCCACGGCTTCTCTGGGCCTCACCACCCTCACAGGGAAGGATTTCTTCCCAATATCCCATCCATCCCTGCCCTCTGGCACTGGGAAGCCATTCCCTGTGTCCTGTCCCCCCATCCCTTGTCCCCAGTCCCTCTCCAGCTCTCCTGGAGCCCCTTTAGGCCCTGGAAGGGGCTCTGAGCTCTCCCTGGAGCCTTCTCTCCTCCAGGATGAACAGCAGGATGACCCTTGAAATTCCCGCCTTGCTTGGTCAAAGCTTGGATGGAGCTGCCACCTTCACAAAGGAGATGGACAAAGGGCCTGCGGGCATCTCCTGGGAGAAAGGGACATCCACTGGGAAAACCTCAAAGTCCTCCCCTTGCCTTTTTTTTCTGTCAGCCTCCTGCAAAGTCTTGCCTAGAAGGATCCCCATTTCCAGCCTCCTCCAGCACCAAGCCGAGGGCTCCAGGTGGATCCACCAGAACGAGGAGAGAGCTGCCACCACCTCGCTCCTCACAGGGAGATCCAAAGCACACCTTGCTGCATTTTTTGGCCAGGGTCATCCCGCAGTGGGAATCGCTGCCCCGGGTCAGCCTCTCCTCCAGCGATCCCGCTGCTCCGGGGGTCGGGAAGGGGAGGCAGCAGAAGGGAAGAGCGGGCACATCAGCTGGTAACAGTTCAGAAACAGATGTACATTCCTGCGCGGAACTCCGGCCGGAGCGTATCCGATTACTTTGGAGCCGCGCTCCGCTCCCAGCGTCTCATCCCCAAAGCCCCGCTCCCCGCACCTCCCGCCCCTTATCTGCGCCGCTCCTTTGCTTTTGATTATGAACTTGTCACCGCGCAGGGGGAGTGCTCCGGGGGACATCCGCCTGCCACACCAGGGGTGGCGGAACAAAGCCCAGGCAGCAGGAGGAGGAGCGGGGACAAAGCCGGCAGCGCGGGGAAGGTGCCCCCACACCGGATCGCTGCCGGTGGGTGCTGCACGAGCACTGAGGAATCATCCCTTAAAAAAGGAGGAAAACAATGAATCAGCTTGATTGGATCGGGCTGTGGCAGAGGTGGTCGGATGCTGGGTGCAGCTTGGGAGCGGGATGTTTCTGAAAGGAGAAGGGATGCTCTCCTCTGTGGCAGGAGGTAGCGAGGACGAGGAAGGCAAAAAGCGCAACAGCGTCTGGTTTTTCTCCAGTTTGCTCCGAAAATTGGCGTCCCTGGCAGCTCCCCCAGCAGAAGGGAGCTGGAAGAGCAGCCTGGGTGCACCAAAAGGATATTACCTGCACTGTCAGGGCACCCAGTCTTCTGCTTCCCACGACAAGCAGAGGGAGGGGTGGCAGGACACAGAAATCCGAACCTTCTCTTCTTCAGCACAGAGGGGTCAGAGGGTGATTTTCTGGCCAAACCCTGCCGAGGGGACAACTGGACCACAGGCCTCCTATGGAGAACAAGCACTGACCCCAAATCCCAATCCACATTAATTAACGCCCTCTAACAAAAAAATCCAGGAGCCTGGTAAGGGCAGAGCAGCAGCATCATCGTGAGTGTCACATTCAAACAGGGCACTCAGCTTCCACCAAAACTACTTTTTGATGTGGCAGCTTTTATTTCCTAGCCTGCCTCCCACCCTGCCGTGGTGGCAGGAAGGATGGAGCCAGCCCAGCCTGCTTTGCCAGCGGCACCTTGGCGCTGCTTCCCCCACAAACCTCCCCGGAGTCCCCTTTTCCTCCAGGAGAGCCGGATCACGTTTCAGCCGGGGCTGGTCCCGTGCCTTCTGTCTGCTCCAGGGCAGATATTTGCAGCATTGTCACCACCGGACTTAGCCCTGGCACCAAGCACTGCAGCAGTGGAGGGTCCACACACACACACGGAGCAGCTCCGGAGTGATGCTCGCTGGAGCCGGGCTCAGAGCCTCCGTAATTAGCCCACGGCCAAATCCCACCATAAATTTCCCCTAATGAAGCCTGCTTGATACTAAAAGGCTTTGCACGTTTCGAGGTTATGCACAGCAGCCATTCCCTCAGGGAGAAATCCTGCCCCGATCCTGCAAACACTCTTTCGCTCCCATTCGCTGAAGCGAGGAGGGTTTTTATTTAATTTATTTACTTAATATTAGCTCCTTAATCCAGAGGAGCGCGGAGCTGCTCTGCTGCTGCCGCCGTGCAGCCGGAGAGGCACATCCCAGAGTGCCAGGAGCAGCAGCCGCTCGGCCAGACCGGGATCCCGCCACGTGGCCGCAGCTTTTTCCCAATGTGATGCCCAGGAGCTGTGGCCGTGCTTGTGCGGGAATATCCCAAAGGCAAACTCCCTGTGCCAGCTGAGGACGGGGCATGTCGAGATCCATCCACCCCCAGTGCCTCTCTGTCACTTGTAGGATCGAGTCCCACCCCATGGAAAACCCTCACACCCTGGGAAATCAAGCGCTGCTTTCGGTGGTCATGGCAGGGCCATAAAAAGCTGGAAAATAAATGTTGGCAGGGCAGGGGGAGAGAAGAGGCACAACCAGCAGCTCCACTCATCCTCACAAGCTGGGATCTTGCTCCTGGTGCTCTCAAACACAACCCAAAACATCCCTACTCCTCCCCGAGCAGCTTTTTGGAGGCACCTGCAGCCCTTTTGGGCAGGGCACTCCGCGAGTTCAGCCCTGCATCCCACCTGCCCTGCCCTGCTCCATGAATCCCTGCATCCCACCCGTCCTCCTGTGGTCCATGAATCCCTGCATCCCACCCGTCCTCCTGTGGTCCATGAATCCCTGCATCCCACCCATCCTTCCCTGCTCCATAAATCCCTGCATCCCACCCATCCTCCCCTGCTCCATGAATCCCTGCAAACCCACGGCGCCTCACCTCCATACACGTGGTGCCGTGAGCTTGGAAAACCAGGAATTGTGTCCCTCCAGCCTTCTGTGATGGCTTCCCTCAACACTTGGAAGCAATCCCAGGCACTTAGGAGACTCCTAAACAGCCCCAGCACAAACCAAATACCCCTCACAAGGGGTGGCATCTGCTTTGAGGTCCGTGGGGCTGGTGGGCACCGTCCCAGCCTGCTTGTACTCGCAGAACTTCAGGTTTCAGATGCTGGATCAACCCTCGGATCCGGCCCCAAACCCTTCTGGAGAGCTGGATTTGGGGTGCGAGTGGGAGCTCACTGGGGTCTTAAATCAGATTAAAAATCAATTTGCAGAACAGCCTCGCCTTCCGACTTCTGTGCTGCACCTGAGAACCTTTCCTTTGGAAAGCAAACACAGGCTGTCCCCGGGGGCTGCCTGGGGAAGGCTTTCCACTATAAACATTACCTACCAGCACTGCAGCCAGCCCCAGACTGGCCAAAAATTCCTTCTCCAGTCAAACCAGACATTATTTTTTTCCATTAATGAGTGTTGATGCCTACTGGAAAACTTTGCAAAGAAACGCACTCCGAACTAAGTCTTCCAATACAACATCGACATTTTACGAGTTGGTTTTGTCTTATTTCTTTTTTGTTGTCGTTATTGTTCTGTTTTATTTCCCTGCTCCGTATTGAAAACATGATCGTTGCCGCTCAGGAATGCATCTGTTCCTGCAATTTGGGCTGTGACTGAAATCAGAGGTCCAAACCTGATTTTTTCTCCACAGAAGCAATCAGAGTTTTCCCACATTTCCCCCCACGGTGTGATGGAGAGGAAAAGAAGAGACCTCTTGTCTGGTGTTGGATAGATCTAAAATCCTGCTATCACAGTTCTTGTGTGCTGGGATACCACAAATTCAGCAGGAGGATGTCCTGGAGGAGGAAAAAATGTCCTCCTGCCTACCTTGGCTGCAGATTCCCTAAAATGCACTGTTTAGCTTTTAATGGAAGCGGGGGAAAAGCGGGGAGACAATGGCAGTGCATGGCCAGTGTTGCCTCTCCAGGGTCCTCTCCATGGGGTTTCCCACAAACTGCTTTCCAGCTGATCCATATTTTGGTGTTTGTCCAGGAGGGTTTTTTCCATGCCCCCCACAAGTAGGGGTTTAGCCCCTCTGCCCCCAAATCTCCACCATTCCCATAGACTGGAGTGCCCCAGGGAACTTCTGCCGCTCCGAGGTCACCCTGTGGGATGGGGAGGCAGATCCCCACCCCATCCCTGCAGGGCAGGGAGTTCACAAGACCTCCAGCACCAGGGGGCTGCAAAATAGGGCCCTAAATTCCCTAAAAACAGGGCTCGCTCCCTCTGCCCCCCAATCTGGGCATGGAACCTCTGCACGGAGCTGGGAACGGGACCCTGGGCAGCACCCCAAAAACCCCCTGGGTGGGTGATCCTGGAGGGGTGCTGCAAATCCAGCATCCCCCGGGGGGTGGGGGGTGGCGTTTGCCAGCGATCTTCGATTCGAGGTGCATTCCCAAGATTTTAGTTAAGTGTAACATAAAACTGTGAAAGTTTAGCAGGGGAAAAGCCTTCCTCCCACCGACCTGGCCGGCCAATCAGGAGGGAGCCCCGCACCTCCCTCACTTCTGACAACTATTTAGCAACTGAGCTCAGCTAAAGTTTCCAAAAAGTTAGAATAACTTCCTCTCTCCAAGACCTCAATTTTTTTACACAACCTCGGTCCTTGAAATAAGAGCCCTTCAAGCAACCTGGAAAACGTTTGGTCAGCAAAAAAAAAAAAAAAAAAGGGAAAAAAAAAAGGAAAAAAGAGTCCTCCTGTTTTTCCAAAGGATCTGTCTCAGGAATTTAAAGCACATTTAAGACACACACACACTCACATAACATAAGGAGGGGGGGAAAGGCTCTTCCCCTCCCCTTTTGCAGAAAGCATGGAAGAAAGCTCCAGTTCTCCTGTTTCCCCTGTGGATAGCTTGGGGACCAGTGAAGAGGAGCTGGAGAGGCAGCCAAAGAGATTTGGCAGGAAGAGAAGATACAGTAAGAAGTCCAGCGAAGATGGCAGCCCCAACCCAGGGAAGAGGGGGAAAAAGTCCAGTCCCAGCTCCCAATCTTATGAAGAACTGCAGAGCCAGAGGATCCTGGCCAACGTCAGAGAGAGGCAGAGGACTCAGTCGCTCAACGAAGCTTTTGCCGCCCTGAGGAAAATCATCCCCACACTGCCCTCTGACAAACTGAGTAAAATCCAGACGCTCAAGCTGGCGGCGCGGTACATAGACTTCCTCTACCAGGTGCTACAGAGCGACGAGATGGACAGTAAGATGACGAGCTGCAGTTACGTGGCTCACGAGAGGCTCAGTTATGCCTTCTCCGTGTGGAGGATGGAGGGAGCGTGGTCCATGTCGGCCTCCCACTAGCCACCGCCCGGGCCGGGCCAGCCCAAGGGGTAGGTACCCGTTTCTCTTCTCCCGGACGATGCTCCGGGTCTGTTTCCTTCCCTTTGCCTGGGGAGAGGTGGTGTGGAATGCTGGGGATGTTGATGAGTTTGGGGCCACCGACCTGGAGGGCAGCGTAGGCACATCCAGTTCCTCCCGCTCCCCCCACGCCGGCAGAAATTCAAATAAATGGAGCTTCCAGGAAGGCAAAAATGAGATGTGCCCCAGATTTTGGGGAGGGGGGGGAAACGTAATAATCAGCATGCTTTTGCTCTGTGGGAATGGGGGGGAGAGAGGGGGCCAGTGTTGAGAGCTGGATGATGAGGGACAGAAGGGAAACCGTCACCACGTGAGATTTGCCAGAAAGCGCCGCTTCGGGGAAGGGCTCGGGGAGGAAAAGGTGGTGGCCACAACAGGCTGACAAGGGGATCCGAAACAGCTGCTGCCCCACTCTGCGGGCGCCTGCACCCCAAAAACCCCAGTGCTGAGCCCCGTGGTGGCCACATCCCCTCCCAGCTGGGGAGCCGGGGGGTCGGCAGGACCCACGCGGGGCTCGGCGACGGGTTCGCCCCAGGTTGTGTTTCTCTTAAAAGAAACGAGCAGCAGATGTCGGCTGCAGTCCCGGGCTGTGCCCCTTCCCCCTCACACAGCAAAAAAGCAAACAGAGACAGGAGAAACTCTGCTAAATTTTTTGGGTTCGTCCAGTTTCCCTTCCCCAAAGTGCCGGGGAAGCAGCAGCTGGGGTTGGGCATAATTTCGTATTTACTCTCCTTGCTAAACCCTTCCTCGTCGCTTTCCATTAGCAGGAAACTACTTCCTCTTCAGCTGCCTTTGTAATATTCGGGGAGGGAGGAATAAACAGTCGGAAAGGAAGGGGGAAAAAAGGCTTTTAATAACACCTTCATCTCCAGCTAATTAAGCAGAGCAGCTCTGCGTTGTGTCAGCCGGAGTTTGGGTCTGGCCGGGCGCTGTCTGGGGCTCCGTACATAAAACAGAGCCCACCAACCCATTTCACCAGGCAAACGCTCCGAAGGGACGTTTTTGCCGCCACCCTGGTGATGTAAAAATGAAATAATTTCATCAAGTGCAGAACCGAGGAGGAAAGTTTATCCCAGCCCATTGGCCGGGTTCGTTTAGAGAGGCAAATCCATCTTTGTTCGGGCGGCAATGAACGGCCCATTCGAATAAATAAAATATAGAAACCAGGCAAAAACTTGATGCAACTGCAGCGCCTCAGTTCCAAAAGGTAAAAAAAGTGAAACCAGGACTTGCCAGCGTTGTAAAACAGCCTTAAAGCCATTTTAGATGTAAATGTTTCGCTTGCATCCTGAAATAGTTTGGAATTTGCTGCAATTGAGGTGTCCACGCGCTCTTCCAGTGAGTCCCCAAAATATGAAAAATGTCTCAAAACTGGTTATTCTACCCCTTGCATGAGCTGCCTGTCATTTAGCTTTATTTAAATAGGTAACACTGCTGTTGTGGGGTTTATGGCCATCTCTGGCATTCCTATTTTTTGCACGCCTTGCCCTGATTTCAACTGGAAAAATCCAAAGCTGAGTGGGCTTTTCGAAAGATAAACCCTGCGTTTATAAAACAGAGAGCCTTTTCCCATGCTAATCTGGCTAAAAAAACTGCAGCAAAGAGATTTTAAAAAAACCAAAAAAAAACCACACACAAAAAACCCAGGCTTCTTGTCAAAACCAGATGTAAAATGTCCCGAACACATATTTCTTCAGCAGTTTAGATTGGCTGAATAGGAAAGTGCTGGGCTGGAACAATGCATTGATTCTGTTGTTTCCCAAATGATGTGTTGCCATTAGCCAAGGATGGTTGGCAATCTGTTATCTAATACACAACCACACGGTACGTGGCAAAATCTGCCCTTTTTAAACCATATTTTTAACTCGCCGTTGATTAAATTATTATTAGCATTGCTCTGATGAGGCAGATTTTATAGGCAGGAGCTCAGATCATCCCTACCCCCCAAAAAATTGTGAGGACGTTACGGAAAAGCCACGATGCAGAACCAAACCCCGGCACGTTTTGGTTTGGTTTGGAACAAATCGGAATCCGGCGCCTTCGCCGTAACCCAACTCCCAACCCGGTGCTCCGAGGTGGCTCTTGAGGACGAAGATCCCAAACTTTCCCCCTTTCCCTGTGCCTGTGCGTGCAGGAACACGCGTGTGGTTGGGCTGTTGAAAAGGTTGTTGACAAATGGCCTGGTGCGGTGCGGTGTCAAATTCTATCGTTTATGGCGACAGAAATTACGGCTGCCAGGGAATAAAAAAAAGGAACTGCAACGAGGTCCTCAAGAAACCCTTGAAAACAAATTTAGTTGGGTAGTGGGATGTTTTATGGGTGCTGCCTCGATGGACAAAAATCCCCAAGAAATAGCTGTGTGGATTTGGGATCAGCGCCTGCCTTTCGTAGGGAGCAGGAGCTGCAAGCATGGGGTGAGCGCTGCTCGGGCTGGGCTGCCATCCTCCCTTTTCCCGAGGATTTGGGGAGGGAGAAGCGAGGAAAGGTTTTCTCCTTGTGGAGGGACGCTCGCTCCCCTCTGGCTGCAAGCAAAACAGAAATCAGAGGAGCAGTTTGATTAGAAAATCAGAGCCTTGGGAACTGGGAAAATGCCACCTGGCCCCTGCGAACGCCAGCAGGTCACTGCCGCTCGCTGCCCTGGCCACGAGAGCTTTTCCTGTTCTGCTCCACGGAATTCCAGACACCCGGCTCCGGGAGTTTCAGGAGAAACAGGCGCAGCTTTTGCACGTCTGGGACTGCAGTGGGATGTTTCAGCCCAGCCTTCCTCCCCCCAAAATCTCCCCATCCTCACGGCCGGCACCTGCGCCCCTTCCCTTGCAGCCACCTTTCCCTTTTCCTTTCAAAATGTCCCACAGGCTCCAAACTGAAAAGAATAAATCAGGAAAAAAGGCGGTATGTTTCCTTTTAGTAGGAAAAATCCTGTCCAGCCGGGATGGCAGGACCAGCATAAAGTGTAAAGGACAACACAGCCTTGAGCCCTGCACCAGTAAGACCAGTCTGCCCCTTCTTCCCACTCACTGGGGACGAGCCCTTTGCCTGCCTTGGGCTGGCACTGGCTCTGATAACCCCTTCCCCACCTTTTTCGTGCTGGAGAAGTCCCGTTTAACGCGTGTGTTTGATCCACAGCCCTCATTCCATCGCCCCTTCAGACTCGCAGGGCTGTTTCCAGTATAAAACACCAGCATCCTATTTCATTTTCTCCTTAAAGAAGCAAACAGATGTTATCTCTGCTGGCCCTGGGAACAAAACCTAATTCTATGGTGTATGAGAGCAGCACAGCTAACTGGGGGTGTAGTGACACTGGAACGAAGCCCTTTTTGTCCCAAAAGCCCCGTTGTTGTTTTTTTTATATACGCATCCTTCAAAAAAATGTAAATAAGTTTCCTTGACAGGAAGGATTGTAAAGTTTGGTATTTACATTAATAGCCTTGCAGCGGCGGGGAGGGGCGGGGGTTTCATCTCAGTGCATTTAAAAAGCCCAGCAAAATGCATTTCGGATCCTCTGTTTACGTTCGTGTCGTTCCTCGGGAAAGGATAAATCTGTTACCCAGCAGACACCAAACACGCTGCAGCCAGCCAAAAAGCCGCTCAGGCTCAGGGAGCTTTGAAAAAGAGGGTGCAAGGGAAATGCTCCGGAGAAGGAGACATGCGAGAGAGACAAATCTGCCAGGGGCTAGACGCGAATAAATGAATTAGCCATCAGAAAGAGCCGGAGACACGCACGGCGGAGGGGAAAATGCTGGATGGGGTCCGAAGGAGCGCTTAGAAAAGTGGCAGAAACATGTTATTACTTAATCTGCTGGAGGCAGAGCTGCGGTAAAAGTCCTATCGGGAGAGATGTGCGTTGAAGGGTCATTAAGGGAACAATCGAGGCAGACATTTCGGCTAAGTAGACCTAATTTGTCTCCAAATTAGTCATCCTCACACCGCTCAGCCCTGCGGAGCAGCGCTAATTTTCAAAGCATCCTCATTAAAACAAAGGGAGAGACCGAAACGCTTCTCCCCTCACATTCCTCCCTTCGGTGCTTTTTTGGGGGGCATATTTCCTGCAGTTGTAGGTAGCAGTGATAAATGAGCCCTGGAGATCACAGCGGGCTCTTGCAGAGCCGGGACAGATCCTGTAACCACCGCTGAGATCTCTTTTGGGGACATTTCATGTCGCTCTTTCCCCCGGCAATATAATTATTTTTATAGCCGCAGCCCTGAGAATCATTTCCATGTGCTCCAGCACGACTTTGAGATCTCCGAGCCCAAAACCTCCAGAATTTATGTCTTGCTGGAGAGCTGCAGGAATGGTTTGACGAGGCCACGAACATGGAAAGGGACGGCACCACAACCCCGAAACGCAGAGCGAGCTCGAAATGCCGCCAGGGAATTACAGCTGCTTGGGGAAAGCAGATATTTCAGGGAGCTTTTTCACCCCTCTCCCCAGGTTTTGCAGAAAATTGGGAAGGGGGAAAAAAAAAAAGCAGATTGCTCCTTGCAAGCTGCTGATCCCACCTCGGTGGGTTGCTCGGAGAGTCACCGCAGCTCCTGATTTAATTCTTCGGGCAAATTTGGAAGTGAGGAAAACCAAGAAACCCTCCAGCTGGGTATGAGCAGACTCCTACTAATTAATGATCAGTTCTCAAGAATTAAAACAGTAGCAATATTTGCCAGGGATTAAAAGAAAAAAAAAAAAACCAACAGAACACCAAAGCAAGAGCTGGCACCCCGGCATTAATTAGATTTGTAGTTGTGGAAGATGACCACTCAGCAACAGCAACTAATCAAACGCAAAGAGCAAATTAACTCAGCCAACCCATAAATCACGGTGAGGCAGCCCTTGCCCTCAGACCCATCCCTTTAACCACTTCCACACCAGCCCCAATGCCCTTGTCCTTCTCCTGCCAGCTGTGCAGCAGGACATGGGAATTGGGGCTCCGGGACCCTTCGGGATGTGCTTCTCCTCCTGCCTCAGACTGGGGATTTGGGGGGTAAAATAGAGGATCCCTCTTTGAATTTTATTTGTGGTCTGTCACCCTTCGAGCCCAAGGTTTTCAGTGTTCAGCAGTAAGGAGGGTGTTCCCTCGGGAAAGGGGGAAGAAAATCGATCAGTCTTTCTCTATCACATCAAGGGAAGCAGCAGCAGGAATTTGGAGACAGGTTCCTTGCAGGAGGAGGGTGCAAACGGGGCAGGGATGTTTGGTTACCACTGCCACAATAACGTTAAATAAGCAACAACAACTCCTAAACCCTGCTGATAACAGAGGGCTCAGAGTGGTCATGAGACCCCCAAATTCTCTGGGTTAGATCCCTGAATCCTCCAGATTAGATCCCTGACTTTCTCTGGGTGGTTCTCCCCAAGGTCTGAGCCTTTTGGGTGTTTTGATCTACTCCTCCAAAACGAGTACAGGAAAGGCAGCGTAGGTTCTTCATTCCCAAACCAGTCCCCGGGGGCCAGGATCCACCTGGATCCAACCTCTCTCTGTTATAATTATGTGATTTGGGATTTTGAATTTTTTTTTTTTTACCACCTGTGTTTCGGCAAGGGATGGGGTTGAGGCAGATCCGTTCACCCCCAGATCACAAAAGTGGTCAGACACCAAACCAGAAAATATTCCTGCCTTCCTCTTCCTCCCGTCTCCTCTCCACCTTTCAACCACAGCTTGGAAAACAGAAAAAGGAGGAGGTGGGGGCGAGAGAAGAGACAGATGTCTACGGGTTCAGCCTGATGTATATTTACTGGAAGAGGTCCAGTAAGCCTGGCCTAGCTTTAATTGAATTCCTAATAAGAGAGTTTTGCCTTGTTAGCTGCCACCCCCAAGAAGCATTTCCTTAAGAGATATTAGACCTGCCAAACCCATGCTTTAAAATGCATGAAGTAGGTTTTGGGGTGAGTTTAGCCACCAGAAATCTTCATGCAGTCACTTCTCTGATTATGCCCTCGGTTTTCACCATTCAGGCCTCCTTTAAAAATCATATGTTTGTGCTTAAATGTAAATAAAGCAAATTGCTCTGCTGAAATGGGGGAATCATGGCTGTGCTGAGCTTCCTATTAAAAAAAAATTAGTTAATCCAGCTTGGAAAAGTCACTAGGATGGGATGGAGCCAGGGAGAAGCTTTCATAGAGAAAACAGTATTTTGGGTGGCTGGAGGGGTTCCCCAAGGCATCCGCACCCGTTGTCCCCAAAACCAAGCTCCTCAACAAAATTAACCTGCCAGAGACACAAAAATGCACATTTGAGGCTGACCCTTAGGGCGAATTTGATGTGAAACTTCTCTGTGTGATGTGGCTCCTTAGGCAGAGCTGCTGTCTGGGAGGGGAAGCTCGGAAACGTGAGGAATAAAACAAATAAACTTGTGGGCTCAGGAGGAAGGCGAACAGGGAGATGCTTCCCAGCAAACAGCTGGGCACTGGAAACTGAAGATGAACCACCTTGTTGAGGACAAGAAAGGAGTTTATTGCTTAACCCAGCTGCACAAAACCCACCTGGGCCCACCAGAAACCCCGGTGCCATCGCCCTATGGATTCTGTCCAGACCACGCTTGCCCTGCAGCACAAAAATCCCACCCCGAATATGGCCAGGACAGAGATGCAACGAAATTTATTAACAACCCGTTAATCAAAGGGGTTTGGATGGGGAAAATAGGTTTCCAATCTGTCCCAGCTGAGCACCTGCCTCCCTGTCCTTTTCATGTGTCCCACTGGGATGCCCAGCACCACCTCCATGCCACAAAATCCATCCCACAGGAACTTTTTTGCTGGTTCTTGTGAGTTACCCTTCTTTGTGAGTTACCTCTTCCTTACCCCAAACACACAGGTGAGCTCGCCCACCAGGCATCAGTGGGCTCCAGAGCACAGGGTGGGTGGCAGGAATTGAGCCTGGGCAGGAACATCTGGGAATCACCCCCACGGAAATTTCCCAGAGAGAAACCAGGGCAGCAAACCACATGACACAAACAGGCCAGATGAGATAACACCGCTTTTTCCCAAAGCGCTCTGCACGCAGCATACTAACCTGTATTTTTACACATTAGCTAGGATGGCTGTCCTGCGTATTTTCATTTATTTTGCTTAATTATTTTGCCTGATGAGGCCGGGAAAATTTCTGCTAGCACCAAGCCCTTTTTGCTGCGAGCGCGACGCTCCAGGCGCGGCCCCGCGATCTCCTTCCAGCTCCGTGGGGGTTTGTGCGCGGAGCAACCCGACATTTTACAAGGGCTTTTTCATCCCTGGCCACGAAGGGGGCTGTTTAAGAGATTCCTGGGATTGCCAGCACTAAATAATCTGTTTTATACCAGATGGGGCTGCAATGTTTGCTGCTGGGAGGGAGCTGGAGCGCAGCGGAGCGGCCGCGCTCTCGCCTCCATCGCAACGCAATGAGTTTGCACTTGGGTTTTGGGACAGAGAAGAGGTTCAGGCTTTTGAAATGTTTAAATCAGCTTGTACCTCAAGAACAGCGGAGATAGGAGATCCCTTTCCAGTGATTCCCTTGGAAACTTTAAAATCAAAGAGCCCAATGATCAATATTTCTCGTTGCACGCGAAGGAGTAACTCACCGCTGCTTTCCCTGTTCATGCCAGGGAATTTGGTAGTGGAAAGCACCTCAAAAAGACCCTGTCACACCAAAAATACAATTCCAGGCACCCCCAGGGCAATGCCATGTGCCCAGAGGGCTGAGAATACGGAACTGGGAGCTCAAAACATGCTGATTTTCAACAGGACCGAGTTAATCCGGAAGTTTTCCTCCTAAGCGCTGTTATTTTGTAAACCAGGCAATACTTTCACTCTCGACGAGTGGAAAAAGGTAAATATTTTAAAGTCGTCGAGGGAAACAGCCACGGCTTTGAAAATTGTAGCTATTCCTTAGCTGAGCCTATTCGTAGAATCGTAAGATTTTCAGGATAAAACGTCAGAATCAATTCACGGAATCATAAGATTTTTCAGGCTATTAACATCAGGATCAATTAATGGGATCATAAGATTTTTCAGGCTGATAATGTCAGTATCAATTAATAGAATCATATGATTTTTCAGGCTAATCATGTCAGAATCAATTAATGGAATCATAAGATTTTTCAGGCTAATAACATCAGTATCAATTAATGGAATCATAAGATTTTTCAGGCTAATAACGTCAGTATCAATTAATGGAATCATATGGTTTTTCAGGACAATCATGTCAGAATCGATTCATAGAATCATAAGATTTTTCAGGCTGATAATGTCAGTATCAATTCATGAAATCATATGGTTTTTCAGGCTAATAACATCACTATCAATTAATGGAATCATAAGATTTTTCAGGCTAATAATGTCAGTATCAATTAACGGAATCATATGGTTTTTCAAGACAATCATGTCAGAATCGATTCATAGAATCCTAAGACTTTTTAGGCTAATCATGTCAGTATCAATTAATGCAATCATATGATTTTTCAGGCTGATCATGTCAGAAGCAGAGAGAAAAACACGTGGCCTTAACTACAGCAGTATTCACAAATCTATTCCCCCTTTTTCATACTGGTTTGTTGTTCTCACATTCGTCATTCCTGGCTCATTTTCTGCTGCAATTAGCGAGGTTTCCATGCCCACTGCAGTGCCCGAGGCACGTGTACAAGTCCCAAGGACAATTCTTAGGTCTGCTCGCTCATCCTTGCTCCTCCAGGAAATAAACCTCCTGTTTAGGGCACACTGGGAGCTGTTTCCTAATGCCAGCGTTTCAAAAAAATGTATTTTTGTTTCCCCAGTGCTGCTTTTCCTTAATCTTTCCCTGAAATGCTACTGCACAGCCTCTCACATGGCTCCAGCCCCGTTTGTGTTGTTTGAAGATCCAAAAGCTCTTTCTGGAGAGGAAATCCATAGGCTGCCTCCCACCCCCCCCTTGAATTACTCATCCCCTGCACTGCTCAGGCTGCCTTGCAGCTCCTCTGTAGCTCAGGCATACCAGGCTAAAATATTCCAAAACCAGGGGGGTTTTGGGTCATTTCTGAAGGAGGGAGAGGAGGAGGTGAAGGTTTCCTGGAGCTCTCGCGGGGAGCCCAGGCCAGGAATCAATGCCTGAAGCTTTCCAGGGGGTCTGGCTGCTGGGACAATTTGGGACCTGGGTGCTGCTCCACCGAGGTGCAAAGAGGGATGATGAGGCACTCCCAGCCCTGCACAGCCAGGGAAGAACTCAGGAGAGCTGTTGGCCCCGTGGTGAGCTTGCTCTTACCCCCACCTCCAGCTCGTTCCCTTCTCCCTGGTGTCCACAGGAGCTGGGAATGCCTGTGCCAGGAATGCCAAATCTCCCCCAGTCCCAGCTCCAGCCCTGTGCAGGCGCTGCTGGGACCCCAACCCTTCACCCTGGTCCCCCCCAGCCCCTCAGAGCAGGACAGGAGCCCTGGAATTGGGGCTCTCCCTGGCTGCCAACATCCCGGCAGCACGGAGGGATGCAGGGACAGCAGGCTTCACTCCAGCAGGTCCAGGAGGCGTTGGACGGGGCTGGGAGGCAGAGGAGGCTGCTCCATTTCCATTCTCCGAGGAAACTAAGAATTTTTATAAAAAAGCGAGCGAGGATTTGGCAGCAAGAGGAGGGTGGGGACGCCTGCCAAGGCCTGGACAGCTGTACCTTCTTCCCTAGCAAGTTGTGTGATCAGCGAGGGCCGTGCTGAGAGCCAAGAGGAGTTACCAGAGCTGCCACATCGCATTTGGCTGATCCTCCCTCTGGGAGACACCTTAAAGAAACAAACCCACCCCAACAGCTCCGCCAGCGTCAGCACAGCAAAACCAGGGGTCACCTCACAGGCTTGGGGTGTTTCTCTGGTGTTCCCCCCCCCTTCTGCCTTTCCCCAACTTCAGCTCCAAGACCAGGGGACAGGGGAGGAGGAGACTTATCCAAGGCTGTTTTTCCATTTTCTGCAGCCTTGCTTGCGTACCACAGCCCTGCCTGCCCCTCCCATGCACGGCTGGACCTTCCCCACAGCTTGAAATAACCCAGGAAATTGTGCAAAGGCTGCGGCGGGTCCCGTCCTGCCCGGCTGCTGTGGTGTCCCTGCACTCTAAATCCCAAAGCTTTTGTCTGCTGGGGTCTACAAAATAGCAGGAGGGTCGAAGCAGGAGGAGGAAGGGAGGTGTGATGGCCTTGGAGGAGCTTTAGGAGCACTGATGTCCCTGCAGACCCCAGGCCGTGGCTGGGGGAGCCTCCCCTGCCCTGCCAGCAGAGAGGGTGACAAAAGGCTCTCAGATGTTGCCTCAAACAGAAAATTATTCCCCCTTTTCTTTAAGAGAAAAGCAAGAGATCTCTCTCCAGGTGTTACCCCAGCCCTATCCGTCCCCTGCACCTTCAAGCACTTCCCAGGCTTGAAGATTTCATTTTAAGCTGGACACTGAAACAACCTCCTGGCCTCCAAAGGCTCCCCTCGCACAGCCTGCCACGTGTATTCCCGTTTCCTTCACGGAGCTCCTTTTCCTTGCAAACATCTCCAAAAAGTCCTTCCAAGGGACCGTGCTCGCTCCAAAGCTGCTCTGAGGTACCCTTTAGTGATCTACCCATTCTCCACACATCCCAGTGGTGCACAAACATTTCTGGCAGCTCTCCCCGCCCTGGCAGCCCCAAAAGCAGCAGCAGATTCCCAGGCTGGGAGATGGAAAAGGTGGAAAAACCGCAGGAGCTGCTGACTCAGCACCTGCTGGCACTAGAGGGCAGGATAAACTGCATTAAATGAAGAATAAGGTGGAGTTGGGGTTGCATCCCAGGGGAACATCTCCTGTGTGTCTAACGGGGAGCACATGGAATATCTGGGGGCAGCCAGGAGCTGTCTCACTGCCCAAGGAAAGGAGGAGCCAAATCTTGCACCGGGCACATCCCACATCAGTGATCACCAGAACAGGCTCCCAGGTTATTTGATTTAGGGTCAGAGCGTGGCATCAGAGGTGTTTCCACCTTGCAGTCACAGCTGCCTTTCTGACAGAAAAACTCCTTCTTTTAAAAAAAAAAAATCCCATTTCTCTGCTGTGTTTTCCTGAGTATGTGATTAAACCTGCCCCATCCTCCCCTTAACAGGAGATTTTAAATTACCTCCAAACACAGCAAGCACAGGTCTGCTCCATTCCTTTATCAACAGCCACTTCAACAAACAACCCAAATTTTAAAAGACGACTCCAAGAGGGTCAGGCAGCGCAGGGTGCTGAGGGAAAACCCCACAGAGCTGGCAGGCACTGAGAGCAAGGCAATTTGTGGTCTAGACACAAGAAAAAAATCCTCTCAGGCCTCCCAGGTCAGCCCTAATCCTGCAGGACAAGCATCCCCCAGAGCTGCTGGTACCCACAGAAAGCATCTGCCCTTCCCTGGGGGACTGAATTCCTTAAAAATCTAAAAATTGGGGTGCGTGAGGAGCAGCTGGACCACAGAGAAATGCTGTGCCCACGGGGCTCCTCCACAGGCCTGGACCCAGCTGAGACCCCCAAAAACTGCACACAGAGCTGGCAGGACCATCCTGAAGCTCCTGGGGCAGGGAGAGGAGAGGGACAAACCCCAAAATCAGAGAGATTCCACAGATTCCTTGGAAGAGAGCCACTGAATGCTGCTGGGTAGGGGAAACGCAGGGGTTTGGGATTTGGGAGTGAAAACATTTCAGGCCTGCTCTGCTGCTGAGGAAAAGGGGGGAGTCTGTAAATATCCACTGAAAAAGGGGGTTTGAGGGGCAGCAAATTGCAGAGGTGATGGCTGAGGAAGGAATGTCCTGATTCCAGCCTGCTCCCATCTGCTCTGTTCACCCCCAGCCTGTTTCCCACTGGTTTTGGCAGGGAGCAGAAGTGCCACGGGACGCTGGGGCCCTTTCCAGCCTATGGCCCTCGTGGGCACACTTCCCACCACAGCTCCTGGGCTAACTGAGAGGGTGACACCTCTTTGGTGACCATTTGATGGGGTGGCACCAGCGGGTTTTGCTCTCCTGGCACCCACAGCCCACCCTGGGCTCATCCCCTGAACGAAGGGGCCAGGCTGAACCCACTCCCAAGCTCGCCCTGCAATTTTGCCTCAGTTTCCCTTTCCAAAAAGCAGATGTCAGCACTTGCAGTGCCCACCTGGTCACCTCCCCAGCGGGCAGGAGCTTGCCAGCACAGAAGGGATTCCCGTGCCCCTCCCCAGGCTGGGTTTACATTTAAATTCGTTTGGCAGCTTCTAAACTGCAGAGATCTGAACTGCAGATGTTGCTGTGCCTCGGGTTTGGAGAGGGACAAAAACGGAAGGAAAAAGGTTAAGCAGCTCTGTGAGTCACTCCAATACACGACCTACTGTTGATTTAGAAACCTACCTCGGCTGTAAATACAGAATAAGCTCCTCCGAAGTGTTTAACCTCTTGCATTCTAGCCAGAAGAACTAATAAATGAGAGCAAAACGTCCCTCCTGAGTCACAGGAGCAACAGAGCTGCAAAACCCTGCCGTGGGGTCAGTACTGAGAATAAAGTGACCCAAAACGAGTGACCTAAGGAGGGAGGGGAAAAATACAAACTAAAAAAGAGGTATTAGTGGGGCAGATAATGAAGAGAGCAGGCTGTGCTGCTCTCTGGGATCTGCTCCAGGCAGCAAAGGCGGGGAATAACTTCCCAAACAAGCAGAGAGAGGCTGTGCCATGGATAAAATAAAATACAGCTCACACCAATAGCAGCACTCTGGTTCCACGGGCACCCTCTTGGTGCACCCAGACTCTCCTTGGAGTTGCACAGACTCAACATATCCATTATGATCCCAAATCATTTATCCACAGGCTGCTTTTTTGGGGGGGCTGGGAGGCAAAGGACATCTCAGCTGGGTAACTGGGGAAGGGCTGGGAGAAGAACTGCAAACAGGAGAATTAGCTTTGCTGCAGGTCTTGCCATGCATCAGTGCCAGGGAAGCTCTGGCGAAGGCAGGCTGTGCATGGAAACATCCTAATTCCAGCTTTGGAAACGTCCTAATTCCAGCTTTGGAAAGCCCCGTGAGTTTTGGAAGGCAGCTGAAC
>VWZW01000319.1:378027-397717 GCA_013397115.1 Edolisoma coerulescens | reverse complement strand
CTCCTCCTCCTCCTCCTCCTCCTCTTCCTCCAGCTGCCACCAGCCCCGCTCAGCCTGTGGAGGAGTGCAGGCCTGGGGGAAACGTGCCCTTTGCCAGAGGGGGTTCTTCCTGTTTCAAGCTCTTTTTTGGTTGTTGTTGGTTTAAAGCTGGTTTTATGTTTGTTTTCATTTTCTGGTGAGGGAGAGACACAGCACCTTGGGGCAAACATTCCTGAGTGCCCCGAGGTTGCTGCAGGGAGGCAGGACGTAACACAGCAACTCTGAGCATCCCAGCAGCAAAATGCTTTGTTGTGCTGCGTTCCCTTCTCCTCCCTGTGCTGAGCACAGCCCCAGGAGACTGATTTTAGCTGGGCTACAACCTGAAATGTGGAAGAGTTGGCTTTTTCTAGGTGATTTGGGCCCAAAAGGACAAGTTTTTCCACGGGCAGTTGTTGAGCCCACAGGTAGCAGCCATTGAATTCCCCTCCTTGGTGAGCATCCCTCTCTTCTTCTCGAGGGGTTCATTCCATTCAAGGCCAGGTTGGACGGGGCTTGGAGCAGCCTGGGATGGTGGAAGGTGTCCCTGCCTGTGGCAGGGGGTGGAACAAGGTGGGTTTTAAGGTCCCTTCCATCCCAAACCATCCTGGGACTCTGTGGACACCAATAACCCTTTCTGCGGCAGTGTGAGGGGGAAAAAAAAAAACATTTAAAGCAAAATTATGGAGCCATTTCTGGCAATATGTGAGAGGAGGACTCACAACTGCCCCAGATTTCTTTCAACCATGGGTGAGGAGCTTTTTATCCAGACCCCAGCCTTGTGGCCATGCTCCATCCTGCTCCAACATCCGGGAGCAGATCCAGGCAGGAGGGACCAGGGCTGCTTCTTGTGGCATCATCCCTTTAGGAGTCTCAATTTCCCCCAGACAGCGAGGTGTTGGCAAACCACGGGCCTTCCTCAGCGATGCACAAGAGGGTCTGCAGAGGGAGAGACAGCCTCAGAGGGAGGAGAAAAGGCTTCAATCCCTGTTTCCTCGTGCCACATCCCCACCAAACTCCTCCTGATAACAAACTGGGGGGCTGCAGAACACAGGAGGATGTTCCACCTCCAACCAGCCATGGGCAGAGAAATCCCCCGAGCTCTGAAAAGGCTGGGGTGAATCAGAGAGAGGTTTTTCCCTGGGGTGAATCAGAGAGAGGTTTTTCCTTGGGGTGAAGCAGAGAGAGGTTTTTCTTTGGGGTGAAGCAGAGAGAGGTTTTTCCTTGGGGTGAAGCAGAGAGAGGTTTTTCCCTGGGGTAAATCAGAGAGAGGTTTTTCCCTGGGGTAAATCAGAGAGAAGTTTTTCCCTGGGGNTTTTTCCTTGGGGGTGAAGCACATAGAGGTTTTTCCTTGGGGTGAAGCAGAGAGAGGCTTTTCCCTGGGGTAAATCAGAGAGAGGTTTTTCCTTGGGGTGAATCAGAGAGGTTTTCCCCTGGATGAGGAAGGGTCCAAGGGGGGCCCCCGCGGCTCAGGAATGAACCTCTGCCAGGGATGTGTTTTGAAACAGTTCCCCAGCCGTGAGATGCACAGAATTGTGGTTTTCCCTTCATCTGGGAGACTTCAAGAGCCAGTGGCTGATAAGGGCTCTGAGCAGCAAAGGCAGAGCAGCCCGAGCCAGGGGGATCTGGTTTCAGTCTGTCCGTACCCTCGGCATTAGATCTGATTTTTGGTTCCCTCTCTCCACCCCCTCGCACGGCCACAATTATTCTGAATTCCTTTCTCTGCTGCTTCCTCCCCTCTGAAGCCCCGCAGCCTTCTCCAGGCTCCCTCTTTTCCTGGAAGGGGCCGTGCCAGGGCCACCAGCACTCCCCAGACAGCAGAAAATAATCACAAAGGTGGGAATTTATCTCCAAACCCCATCTTTTTAGCCTTCCCTGGTGGGAAACACCCCCAAAACCCAAGGGATTTCTGCTGGGTTTAGCCTTTCATGGTGGGAAACACCCCAAAAATCAAGGGATTTCTGCTGGGTGTAGCTTTTCATTATCAAAAACACCCCGAAAATCAAGGGATTTCTGCTGGGTTTAGTCTTCCCTGGTGGGAAACACCCCAAAACCCAAGGGATTTCTGCTGGGTTTAGCCTTTCATGGTGGGAAACACCCCAAAACCAAGGGATTTCTGCTGGGTTTAGCCTTTGCGGTGAGAAACACCCAAAAAACCAAGGGATTTCTGCTGGATTTAGCCTTCCCTGGTGGGAAACACCCCAAAAATCAAGGGAATTTTGCTGTTTTAAGGCGCATTTTTTTGCATCTTCCAAATCATGAAAACGTTTTCCATTTAAACAAGGACAGGCTTAAATTGAAACAGGTTTATATTTAAATTCAACAAGCTTAAATGTAAACAAAGAAATGATTGTGAAATAACGATTTCTAATTCTAAGATGATAAAATGGGATTTTTCCATGCGGAATTTGGGGCACGGAGATCCAGAGGGATGGGAATCAACTTTTCCAAGGGCTCTGCATGGTCCTTGTTCACCTGTGGGGTGCAAAAAATCCCTTAAATTAAACAAGCTTAAATTTAAATGAATAAACTTAAATTGAATTGATGCTTAAATTTAAATTGAAATGAAAAGAAATTTAAATTAATTTTGAGCAATCTGAATTTAAACAAGGCCAGGTTGGATGGGGCTCTGAGCACCCTGGGATAGTGGAAGGTGTCCCCGCCCATGGAATGGGATGAGCTTTAAGCTCCCTTCCAGCCCAAGCCACTCTGTGAAGTGGCCACCATCCATTTTAGCTCCAGGGACAGCTGACAACTCCATGAAATAATTTGGGAACGTCCCTTCAGCAGTGATCCTGCGGTGAGTGTAGCTGTGTGTAGCAATCCATAGGCCAGCGCTGCCCTTCTTCCTTCAGCTTTGCTCTAAAACTACCAGAGAATGTATTAAACCGTGCAAAAACAGGGACGAAACACGTGGGGAGAGACTTTTCCCCATCCTCAAACATGGCAGAGCCCCGTGTGATGTCTCCATCATCCCACCTGACGGATCCAGCTGAAGCTCTCCATGTGCTGCAGCTCGGTTTTTGCCGTGGGGGTTGAAACTGGACGATCCCTACAGTCCCAAACCATCCTGTGATTCCAAGATTCCATGATTCCCAGCCCAGTTCCTGCCAGCCACCACCTTGCCTCCATCCCGGTACATCTCCTGGTGGTGGAGATAAAATCCAAGCCAAAATTACTCCCGGTGCTTCCCACCCTTGGTCTCGCAGGAATGCTCGGCCCCAGGCACGGTTGGGAAGGCGATTGGGGGAGGCTCAGAGCTGGGGCCAAGCAAACTGCATGTCTCCCAGCTCCAGGTGGGATGGAGCTCTGCAAGCCAGTTGGTTTTCATGCTGCCTTCCAGCTTTTTCAGTCTCCAACACCTCCCAGCCACGGGGAAGCATTTTTGGAGCACAGCTGTTCTCCACTCTCCCCGTACCCTGAAACAGCTGGGCCATTTTTTTGCCCAGAAAACAAAAACACCGGCAAGAAAGAGGAATCACTGTCAGGCATGGAAAATTTTCAGCTCAAGAGGCCTAAATTTCGGGAAGTTTTCAAGCAGATCACACCCCACGGGATGCTGGGAGGCAAAGCATCCAAACCTGACCGTGGATACCCTGATTGATCCGTGCCATAGGGCTTTTTAGAGGGGTTATTCCCAAAACAGCTGGGAGTGATGGTTCCTGAGCTCAGGAATGGGATTTTAGTGATTTTTGAAAGCAGGAGCATCGCCTTTTGTGCTGTAACCCAGAGTTGCTTGAAGCCACCGGTGGGGGTATTGCAGAATAATTTCTTACACTAAAAAGAGGCGAGATTTAGGGAGGAAGAAATTCCTCACTGTGAAGGTGGGGAGGGCCTGGCACAGGCTGCCCAGAGAAGCTGTGGCTGCCCCATCCCTGGAAGTGTTTAAGGATGGAGCTTGGAGCATTGGGATGCTGGAAGGTGTCCCAGCCCATGGCAAGGGTGGAACAGGATGAGCTTTAAGGTCCCTCCCAACCCAAACCACTCTGGGATTCTGTGAATGCCACATTTTCCTCACCTTGACGTGTTTGCTCTGTCCCATCTTGTTGAGGCCTTACCTACGAGCAGAAGCAACTCAACGTGGGATTTCTCCTTCCCCATTCGCCCTAAAACGTGCCTGGGACATCTTCCCAGCTACTGTGCAGCACCTAGAGCAGTAAATCCTCCTTAATTAACAGCAGGGATGAGGAGCAGTGATCTCAATGGTTGCTGCAATTCCAGCTCCTTCCAGCAAAGGGTGCTTGGTCAGAACCCAAAGGCAGCACTGAGCAGGGCTGGGCTCTCAGCTTGGCCCCACGTTGCTTTTTATTTCCTCAAGCTGAGAGGAAAGTGAGGAGGAAACAACCTATAAAGTTCCTGGGGATGGCCAAAATTGGGACCAGCTGCACCCCTCACTTGTCCTGACCCCCTCCCCAGCCCCAAAAGTGGGGCAGCACCTTCCTGGCAGGGATTCAGGCTCCACATGGAGGGAGAGAGAGGCTGGGCCCTGGGGGCAGAGCCCTTTTTTCTACATCCTCAACTTTAAAAGAAGTTGGAAAAATCTACCTTTAAAAAAACCCAGCAAAACCCACCAAAAAACCAAACAAACTCCAACGGTTTTCCTGCATTTCACATTTCATTTGCCCTCCTGGCCGTGTCGTGGAAGCGATTTCAATCCTTTTGTAACCAAACTCACCCCGATCCTATACAAGCAAAGGCCTGGGGGACCTGTTGCGAAATTTCCTGCAAGCAGGGCCGTGCTCTTGCTGCCACCTTCCATCGGGCCAGCAGCTCTCTGCCCGTGATTGCCATGCTGGGACTGGGGAATGCTCCTGGTGGGGCTGGGAAATGCTCCTAAAGCAGGGAAAAATGGATCAGCAAGGCCTCAGGCGGAGGAAGCTGCGCTGGGTCTGCGCTGCGGCAGCGCGTCGCGGCTGTGTTCTGTGTTAGGGTGAGAGAAACGCTCGGAAATCCCTGAAAAAAAGCTTGGAAATCCCAGGAGAAAGCAGTTCCCATCCCTGGAAGTGTGCAAGGCCAGCTTGGATGGGGCTCTGAGCAAGCTGCTCTAGTGGAAGGTGTCCCTGCCCATGCCAAGGGCAGCCTGTACACACCGGGCAGGAGAAGAGGAAAGAGCAACCCATAAAGGTTTTTGGGGGCATTTTCCCTCTTCCTCAGCCCTTCCTTCCCCCTGCAAGAGTCAAAGTGCAGCAAGCAGGGGCCAGGTTGCTGACATGAGGATCACAAGGCAGATTTAAAGTCCAATTTCAGAGTCTAATTTCAGAATCTGATTTCACAGAATCACAGCACGGTTTGGGTCGGAAGGCGCCTCAAAGCCAATCTAGTTCCACGGAACCAGCACAGGAGGGGATGTGGCAGAGCCATTCCAGAGCTCTGGAAAATCTACGATCCAGAGGGTGGCCCTGTCACCATCGCAGGGAAGAAAATCACCCGGGTTAGCACCGAGCTGCTGTGAAATTCCCAGTTCTCCAGTTGGAGCTGGAAAACCAGGAAGAACCAGTGGGAACGAGATGCCGCGGGGCAGCAGCAGCCAGAGCAGGGGGTCTCAGCCAGGGTTAAAGACGTCAGCTCTGCCCTGGGAGCAGCTTTGTGCTGAGCTCTCCACTCTTGGGTGGGATTTTAAAAAATCCCTGGAACCAGACCAGCTTTTTATCTGGTTTTACCTCATTTTCGTGTCAGCCACATTCAGAGGAGAGCAGTGCACAGTGAAACCTTGTGACCATCCTCCACCCCCTTCCCCTGCTCTCTGGAAAAAAAAAAAAATAATAATAAAAAAAACCCAACAGAAAATTGCTCCCTGGTATCTTCCTCCTCCCTGGATTTAATTTTCCTTTCCTGGAGCCCTCCCTGGACAGGGAAAGGGCCAGCCTGTCATCTGTCAGACGTGGGCATCCCCAAACCACCGGGAGAGGTGGAGCTTTCCTAAGTGGTCCTGGGCAGCCTGACAAGTCCCCAAGCTCGCCTGCAGAATGTGGTTGTAATTAGATAATTAATAACTTGGGAGAGGGAAAGGAAAGGAAATCAGCTAAATGGAAGCTTTCCTCAGTGGGAGGAAATAATTATATCTGCTTTTTGATATCTGAGCTGAGGTGGCTTTGCTGAAGGCAGGAACAGCACCTCGAGCAGGATGGGGGATCCTGTGGGCACTGCTGGACCATGGGGTTTGTCTCACAACATTTTCCCAGTTCCTGGAAGTGTTCAAAGCCAGGTTGGAGCAGCCTGGGAGAGTGGAAGGTGTCCCTGCCCATGGCAGGGGGAGGAATGAGATGAGATTTAAGGTCCTTTCCAACCCAAATTCCTCTGGGACTCAGGGATGTTCTGAGGGATGCGTTGCTCCTGCCTCTGGATTTACCACATTTAACTCCAGTGCAAACCAGGCTGAGGCATTACCAGCCTCTGAATTCAGGCTGTCTGTCCAAAAGCCCGAGGAGTTGTGCTCCCACTTGCTCCTGGCACACTGGATCTTGCCCCGTGCCTGGATTAACTCCACGCTGCTGGAACCAGGGGCAGGATCCAACACATGGTTACGGACCACAGCCTGGATTTGTAGGGAAAAAGCCCTTCCCACACAACCTATCTCAGAAAGACGTCCTGGATTCCATGTATTTATTTTTCTTCTCTCTTTCTTTTTTTTTTCTTCTTCTCTCCAGGCTGTCCAGTGTCTGCGACTGAAGTGGAATTGGGATTTCTCCAAGTTTGTAGCTTCTGAAACCTTAAAAACCTCAAGAAAACTGGTCCAAAAGACCCCTCTTGACCTCCCTCGCTCTGAACTCTCGCGGAGCATTTTAGACTGAGCAGCAAAACAGCACCAAAGAGAAGGGGCTGAGACTTTGCAGCATCTCTGCCCAGAACGACTGACCAAAGAGAGAAGGAGAAGCAACATTCCTGGTTGTTCATCGTTGTTGGGATTTCGTGTCTGTCTGTCTGTGCGTTTGGCGTTTCAATCGCTGATTTTTTGTTGTTTTTATTTTTATTTTCTGAAAAAAAAAAAAACCAACCTTAATTCAGGAACACATTTATGAGGCATCTTTGGGTTTGAGTTTTACTTCCCCTTAACTGTATTCTTCTTTTTTTTTTTTTTTAATTCCAAACCTGATTTCTTGTACAGTCATGCCAAAACTGGACCAAGGCTCTCAGAAAAAAAAATAGGAAAAGAAGGAAAAAAAACCCCATCGTGCCCCCAGCTCCCTGCATGATTTGTTTCAAGTACAGCCTGGATTACAGACTGCCCTCCACACTCTGCCACCTCTCCCTTATTGCTCCATGATTTGCTAATGCTCATCCCCCTCCCCCTTTTTTTATTTTTTTTTTAATTTTTTTTTGTTTCCATTTTCTGTTCCAGTGTATATGTTGCTTATTTGTTTTATTTATTGAGATATTTTTAACGAGCTAAGAGACTGCAATGTCGCTGTGTATACTGCTTCTCTTGCCAATAAAAATAAAGATGTCATGCAGCTACCAGGGCTTTGAGATTTGTGTTCTTCACTCCAGAGCCCCCAGCAGAGGCTGAGACTCTTCCATGCACCCCACAATGTTTTGACACTCAGAAATTTGGGCTAAAATCTCTTTCCCAGGGAGTGGGTGACGGGTGTGAGCATCACTTGTCCAGGCTGATGTCTGCAGGATGATTTGGGTTGGAATGGACCTTAAAACCCAACACCTTCCACTAGACCAGGATCTGGAAACATGGGGCGAAATTATCCCAAATGACCTTTTCTCCCCATCAACTGTGGGAAGGAAAAAAACCCAAACAAACCAAACCCAAAAAACTCCCTGCTGACGTGTCTAGGGCCATTAGAAAATAAATCCTGTCATTCCATCCAAACCAGCTTGGGGGGAAAACATTTTAAGATGCCAAATCCGTGTGTGCATCAGATGCATTAATTCCCTGATAGGTTTCCGAGCCCCAACGTCAGGTGTTTATTTTAAAACAAGCCCGGTGGCATGGAGGAAAATCCATCCCATCCATTAGAAGCTCTCACTTGAGAGTAAATGACATCTCAGTCTGGGCCCTGGGTACCAGCAGAGCCAAAAACACCATTTAAGAAGGTGAATTTAACAGCTGTCAGGCGGTGCAGCACGAGGAATGACTTCCCCCCCTCTCCAAGGAATGTGTGCTCTTGCACCAGTCACTGCCATTTTGGGAATCTCTAAGGGTGCCCCAAGTTGTGATTTCACCACAAGAAGTGACGTTTTTTCCAAGCACGGGCACCGGAATCCAAATCCAGCTTTTTTTTTGAGGGCTTGTCATGGTGCTGCCCTGCTGTGCCACGAGGTGCTCAGGAGCAGGGGGACACGGTTGGATTTCCCCAAGGATCTGTGCCATGTGCCTTCCCCACAGCTGCAGAGGGTCAGGGCCGCTCCATCCGTGCTCCAACACCACGGATTTAAGGATCTCTCATGGTAGATCCAAACACTTGACCTCTCCCTGCAGCTCCCAACAGAAACCACTGCTCACAAGCACCTTTGGAACCTCTTGGGTGAATTCTGGGGGTTACCTGAGGGTCCTGTGGCTGGATGGCCTCGGAGAGGTAAATTTGGAGTCTGGAATTAGGCATATGTTTTTAGGCAGAAAAGGGAGCAGCTGTTCAGATGGTCAGGAAAGAGCCGTGCTGTGGGGTTTGGATGGGTGGGTTCAGTTCCTGAGGGAAGATCCGAGGCCATAAAACTCTCCAGAAAGTTTGGGAGCTGTGAACTCTCCGAGTGACAGATTTTTAACAGCAAACACACCTGACTCCATGAACAGGGAGGCAGACAATTCCACCAGCTGCTGGAAAGGCTTTTTGCGTGCTTGGAGCTCGTCTGGCGTGAGCTGGGCAGTCAGGAAATCCAGGCCCCAAAATGCAGCTGTGTCCTTGTGGGCAGCACAAGGATATATTTATATTTTCTTTTCCATGCACAGGAGTCTTTTTCCATGGCGTTTATCACCCCTAATTCCCAAGGTGATTGGATTTGTCCTTCCCAATCCCACCTCTGATACCACAACGCCCAGTGAGAGATTAAGGGATGTCACCAAGGGCAGGGACAGGGTGGCTTGTGCAGAAGAGGATGAAAGCAAGAAATCCCTCAAAGCAGCAGGACCAGATGGGTCCCAACAATTGGATTTCTCCTTCATGGCAGCACACACACACACGTGGAGCCTGGCTAAATATTGGTCCTGGATTGCTTGGTCTCTGTGCACATGAAAGGCTACAAAAAAAACCCCCAAAACCTCAGCTCAAACTATCCCAGCAAACCACAAAGTGAAATATTTGCTGGAAGGAAGCCAAGCGCTGAGGTGAGGATGTAAAACTCACTGATTCGGGTTTTTTTTTAAATAATTTTTTACTCAATCCCACCTCAGCTTAGCACCTCCAACCCCTCTGTTTTCAAAAGGGGGAAAAAAAATGGTTTTTGCATTTTACAGCCAAAGTCCACATGAAAAAAATAATTATTATTAAAAACCCCCAAACAAATCCAACTCCCAAGTCCCACCCTTTGGGATCTCTGTTCTCCCTGGCTTCCCCCAAGGCCACCCTGTTTTCACACAGCCAAGGAGTGCTGACAGCAAGGAGGGATCGGGAAAGGGGGGAGCGCTGACGATTTTTCCCAGGGATCCTTGAAAACTTGGAAGCGCTGGTCTGGCTGGGACCACCCAGGCACCATTTCTGAGATGGCAAACTCAGCCTCCCCTCGCAGGGTGACAGCAAAGAGAGGTCAGTGTCACCTCAGCCCCGAGATCTTGGCCAGGGGAACCCGCATCCCACACGGACCTGGGAGAGGAGGGAGCCTGCGGGCCAGGGGAGGACCCACGAGCAGCTGCATGGGCAGGACGAGGATAAATCCTCTGTTTCCTGCTCTTGTGAAGCTCAAAGGGACCTGAATCAGGGTGAGGCAGAAAGATAAAAACTGAAAGCAGAGGTGATGTGGAAGTACCTCACCAGCTCTGGAGGGATTTCAAAGCCATGTGGATGTGGCGCTTGGGGACAGGGGTTGGTGGTGGCCTTGGCAGTGCTGGGGGAATGGTTGGCCTCTGATCTTAGAGCCTGAAAGATAAAAACCAGACAAAACCTCTCCCAGCAGCTGCTCCAGCAGCAGGTGGGTGGCTGGGAAGCGATGGAAAGCAAAAGGAGAGGCCGGTCCCAGCAGGAGACACAGCCCATCCTTTATCACTCAGACGAGTTCTCTCCGCTTTACATTAAAAATCCCACATTTATGTCTCACCTTTAAACCTTTCTCCCCCCAAAGCTGGGCATAAGCTGCTCACCTAAACCCCAAGAAGAGGCAAACACCACAGATTGGGACCCTGGCTCATGGTGCCCAGAGAATCTGTGGCTGGAATCCCTGGAAGTGTTCAGGGGCGGGTTGGACGGGGCTTGGAGCAACCTGAGATAGTGGAAGGTGTCCCTGCCCACGGCAGGTGATCTCCAACCACCCTTCCAACCCAAACCATTCCATGGTTCAGTGATTCCACCACTGCCAGCATTTTTCCCGTGTTTTAACAGAATAATTCCAGGTTTTCCAGCTGCACCTTGGTGCTCTGCGTGGTTTCGATGCCATTCCCCTTGCCTTTGTAGTCTCAGGATTTGTTTGGAGCATGGTAAAGTGCACTCAGCCCTTTTATGATTTCCTGTCCTGTTTCGGAGCCCTGCACTGAAAGGCTTTAGTTGCCTCCTAAATCTTTTTCCAGAACTCTCCTGTCACTTTAAATGTGGGCCAGCATTTTGTTAGCTTCAAGACTTTGAAATAATATCAAAGTCAACCTCAAAGGAAAATAACGCAGTAAAGGGGAAGGTTGGGACTTAATTCATATTTAAATAGAGATCCTTCACTTCAGCTTGGGTTACTGTGTAAAATGACTGGGAGCGAATGGAGTTTTTAAAGGCCTCATTCCCCCCAGGGGTCCATTTTTAAATGATCAGGGAGCCTACCAGGCCCGGGAATGAAATTGCCTTCCCAGGAAAAATTCCCTGCCACTGGAAAGAAAAACCCTGGAAGTTCTCCAGAACCAAGATGGACTTTTTCGTCCCTCCTGCCCTGCTTCCTGAGCTGTGACCCAGAGCAGGGTTTGTGGATGGTGGGAAGGCAGACAGGATCCTTGTCAAAGCCTTTGGAGAAGGAGACGAGGAGCTGAGGATTGATTTGCATGTTAAAACACGGCTTTTTCTGTCATTTTCTCTTCATTTTCTGCGGCTAACCACACACAGGAACAGGAGATACTGTCCTTTGCCCCCCCCAAAATGCAGGTTTTCAGGAGAGGAAGGAGGAACCAAGGGCTGGCTTCCAACAGGCCTCAGCGCCTGGCAGGGCTTTGTCCCAGAGTCAGAATTCCAAGCTGCCTGCCCAGCTCAGGCACCTCTGCAAGAGCAGCCAAGCACTCAGCTCTCCTGGACTTTATCCGGGGATCTCCTCCGAAATTCTCCCCTAAGCCCCACATCCTGCAGCAGCGCGGAGCGGGAGCGGTGACGGATTCAGCCTTCCACGTCCCCTCTGCCTCGGTTCCTGATTTCCCACTCCAGCCCCAGGAGCAGTGGGCGGGAGAGGGATGGCTTTTGCTAACGCCAGCAGCTCTGGATCTGCCAAAACCCCAAACACAAAGGCTGTGAGAAAAATATTTCTGCAGGAAGCACTCGCGGAAACATGATTCATTTCTCCAAGATAAGTCGCATTTCCCCCGGCCAACGCTTACAAAAGGGTTCGCCTCCCTCATCCCTGCTCCAGCCCGGATGGTGGATCCGGCCCGAGCATGTGCTTCCAGTTGAAGGCTCACCAGTGGATTTGCTCCCATGCAAAGGTGGTTTGGGGATGTGCGTGGTGTCATCCCCACTCTGGGTGTCCCTCATTGTCACCACGCTCTGGAAGGGGGCTGTCCCCATTCCCGGCTTCCCACAACCACTTGAAGCATCATTGTTTTGAAGCCGGGTGTGACATCCCTGCCCGGTCGCTGTGGCTTTTTCACCAGCTCCTCGAGACAATGGGCTCTGTGGGTCATTTGCAGTTCATCACGGCTTTGGAGCTGTCCCGGCACTCAGTTGGGAAAAAAACCCATTCCTGCTTCGCACATGGCCGGGAGATCCGTAATGAAATTTCCTAACACTCCTCACTGCAGAAAGCCTTGTTCCGGAGGGGCCCTGCCAGCCCGTGGCTTGCTTTCCCAAAATTAGTGATGGGTTGGGAACTCAGCAGGAACTGGGCCAGGGGCCGGCTGGCACGGCCCCGGTGCCGCGCGGGACAGCGGCTCGCAGGAGGTGGGCAATGTCCACCCAGGTGTCAGGCAGGGTGGTCCTGGTGGGGTTGTTGGAAAACACACCAGTTAAAAATTTTTTATATATTACTTTAGCCAGGTTTGTTCACCTTTGTCCCGGGGAAGGGAACTGAAGCTCCTTCCCAGGGTGTTGTTTCTCCAGGTGAGGCCTGGTGGGCTCAGCATTCCAACAGGCTGGGAGCAGCCCCAAAGAGAGGAGACCATGGACGGAACATCNACATCCTGGCCAGAAAATAAAGTAATGCCTTGACTCTCTAACATTAAAAATGTTGTTGGAGGGTTTTTGTTTTTCCTGCAGTTTCAGTGACAGGGTGATGGACCCAAAATGCTGGGCAGGGACCTCCATGGCCACAGTTCTTCTCACCAAGAAATCATGGAATGGTTTGGGTTGGAAGTAACCTTAGAGCTCATCCTGTTCCACCCCCTACCCTGGGCAGGGACACCTTCCACTGGACCAGGGTGCTCCAAGCCCTGTCCAACCTGGCCTTGGACACTTCCAGGGATCCAGGGGCAGGCACAGGGACATTTCTGGGACACCACATCATGTGCCAAAGCTGGCACATGGAGCCCACCATGGGGCCAGACATGCACCCACCACACCCGAGGTGAGCTGCACACAGGCCAACCTTGGCTGCCCTTCAGATCCATCCAAGGTGGTCTCCTGGTGGCCTCATGGCATCCCAAGCCCCCCATGTGGGATTCTGTCAACTGATTTGTATTTCTCCTTTATTTTTTTTCCCTGGGACACAGGAATTCAGAGGAGCTGGCTGGAGCATGAACGTGTTCCCATGAGTCATTGCCTGGGTCACTCTCCCTGCAGGCATCATCATCATCAGCATCATCATCACCCCCATCAGTGACATCCAAGCCTCCTGTGTGCCATCATCATCTCTGGGGACAGCTGGGGATACCTGGTGGTCCATGGGCTTCTCCTGCCAGGGCTTGGGCTTGTGCTTTGTTCGCCAGTTGCCACCACAGAGCATCCTGGTCTGAGGAGACAGAGCTGCTGGGGCAACCTGGACCAGGAAAAAGCCAGCAGGAAAATAAATATCCATCAGATCTCGAGCCCCAGCCTTCTCACTTTAGGGCAGTGGGCTGAGGTGGGGTGAGGGTTGTCCCTCCTGGAGCCACGCCACAAAAAAAAAAAGGAAGCAGGAGTGTGAGGGAAGAGAGAGGTGCAGAGGAAGAAGAGGATTAGCGTGAAGTACAGACAGGAAGGGAGGCAAAGACCTGCCTCCTCCAGACCACACATGCAGACCTCGGGGTGGAGACAGACAGCTCCTACAGGCTCATTTTCCATGGATCCATGTGTCAGGTGATCATTTCATTCCTGCTGGACCCTGCTGCTCTGCACTGGCACTTCAGCAGTGCCTTGCTAAGCCCCTGTTTGTTAGCACTGCATTAAAACAGAATTAAATCAAGGAGACAACATTTTTGTTGCAAACCCTGCAGGAGCAGCGTGTGGGTGAGAGGGTATTTTATGTCGTTAAAAGCTGCTCTTTCCTGCTAGAAATTCACAGAATCACAGCACAGTTCCGGTGGGAAGGGACCTTAAAGCTCATCTCATCCCACCCCTGCCACGGGCAGGGGCACCTCCCACTATCCCAGGTTGCTCCAAGCCCCGTCCTGGGACACTTCCAGGGATCCAAGGGCAGCTACAGCTCCTCTGGGCAAACTCCTCAACATTCCTCAAAATGTCCATCAGACCTGCAGAGCCCTCGCTCCAGGCACTCCACAACCTTCTGGGATGACTCCACAACCTTCTGGGATGACTCCACAACTTTCTGGGATCACTCCATAACCTTCTGGGATCACTCCACAACCTTCTGGGATCACTCCATAACCTTCTGGGATCACTCCACAGCCTTCTGAGATCACTCCACAGCCTTCTGAGATCACTCCACAGCCTTCTGGGATGAGCGGAACACCAGGACAAAAGCTCAGATGTGAGAGGTGGCTGCAGGACACACCCCCAGCCCTGTCAGCGGTGTCCAGCCCCAGCACGGGCTGGGAGCAGCCAGCTCTGGCATGGCTCTGTAACCAGATCTCAGCCCCCTGAACCTCAAGCTGTGACATGTTTACACAGCCAGAGCCTTTCCCCTTCATTAGCGCTGGGGTCGGGGGGAGCCAAAGGTCAGGCTCGGAGCCGATGATTTCACTTCTAAACAAAACCCCTGCCTCCTCCACCTTCCTCCTCAAAGGGCTGGGCTCATAAATTTTCATTTAGTACTACCAAGATGACTTCCCCCCTACTCTACCTTCTCTTTAACAAGAGGGATATTTCATTCCCCAAAACCAGCTCCTTATCACCCCGAGTCCCAAGGTTTTTGGGAAGCTTTGGCCAGGATCCTGCCCCCTGCCTCAACTTCCCAGTGCTAGAAAAATAAAGGTGGCAGAGATGGGAAACCCCACAGCTGTCTATTGGTGCTACTGCCGGGTTTTAATGGCTCTGCCACCTGTGTTCCCACAGGATCAGGGCGCTATTTGACGTGCCAGGGGCTGGGAAGTGCCAAACCAAACCCCACTGCCCGAAACACATGTGGTTGTCTTTGCTTGGGAGAGAAAACAAGGGGAAAAAGCAGGAGATGCAGCTGGATTCCAGGCTTGCTGCCTGCACTCATTCATATCCTAGAAAACAGCAACCCAAAATGCACGAGACAAAGGGCAGAGCATCATCTGTATCTCTCCTTGTCCTGGAGCCCTCTGTTTCTATGGACATCCCTGAGACTACCAAAAAGTTCAGCCCTAATGTTGTTTTACTGATCCTGAAATCTCTTACAGAACTTTTTCAGCAGTGCTTCTCAGGGCTCTGCCATCCTCTTTCCAGGGAAGTTTCAGAGCTCAGCTGGCGTGGGGAAAGAATTTGGTGATTTAGATAACCTCAGAGCAGGTTAAGAGATTTGGCTGCTCACATCCTGCCAGTGGGTGATTTCTGAGCTGTGAGGTTCGTGTCCGAGTTCAGGTTGGAAGAGGGCTTGGAGCAATCTGGGCTAATGGAAGGTGTCCCTGCCCATGGCAGGGGGTGGGATGAGATGGGCTTTAAGGTCTCTTCCAACCCAAACCCAAACCATTCTGTGATCTTCCTGCATCACCTTGGCCAGGGAACAAACTTTTTCTTTGGCTCTGCTTTTCCAGCCCTCTTGGATTGCTGTCAAGGAACACTTCCCCCCACAGTGGGTCACCCCCACCTCCCCATCCCAGCTCAGCGAGAAGGACAGTGCCTGGGGGCTGGTGCCATCGTGTGGATAGAGCGGCAATGAAGAGGAGGAGGAGGAGAGGTAGGAGGCAGGATGCTGGGAAAAGGACAAATCCAGCATTGTCCAAGTCAGGGCCTGAACCGGGTTCCTTCCTGGAGACACCAGTGGGGCTGAAGTGCTGCTTGCTCCAGCAGGTGAATAAATTAAACAGCACAAGGATGCACCACCTGCACCACTCCTCCCCTCCGGCATCTCCTGGTGCCACAGCAGATCCCCGGAGGGAGTTTTCCCTAACAAAAGCAGCAGTGGTTGGGATTTAGATGCCTGCCAAAGGCTCAGAAGCTGAAACCACTGTACCTTACTCTGCTTTCCTGCTGGAAGCAGGGCTGGAACACGACCCATGCGTGTGTCATCCCCTCCAGGATCTCCAGGACTGTCTGCTCGACCAACACAAACACAGCCTTGAACCTGGAGGAGAATCAGGCTGTGGATTTTGGCTGCTGGCAGAGGGTGGGTTCTCCACTCTGGGCTTGCATCCTGTCCTGGAAGTCACAGAGTCCCCAGCCTCCAACTCCCTTGCAAAACTGAGGAGCAATCCCAGCCCAGGATAAAAACAGAGGGTCCACGGGCCCCTGCTGCCCTGGGGTCAGCTGACATGGGGGACGTGCAATCAGGTTCCTTTGTGTCATTTTCCCTCTGCCTTTTACAGCCTGGAGCTGAAATGGAGCCAAAGGGGGTAATGGATCAGGAGCCTGGGGGTTCCTTTGGACAGCCCAAATCCCAAGCCAAGCCCTGCTGGCTGGGATGTTCCCATTATCCCTCAGAGCGGAGCACTGAACTCCAGTGGGCTCCTTCCCAAACCCCATCAGCTGTGATGGAGAGCAACCTGCCCCACTCCACGTGGGTGGGGGAACGAGCTTGGCTCCACAGGAAGGGCAGGAATTCCTGCAGGGGCCCTGTCCAGCCACTGCCCGGCCTCCCTCTCTCCGAGCCCTGCGCCTCCCACACACCCTCCAGGCCTGTCCACCCCTGTCACGGTGCTGGCTGCCCCCAAATTCCCACTGCCAAGGCCTTCACAGAGCACTGGCAGAGCGACTTCCCCGTCAAAGTCCCGCTGGCTCTGCCAGGCTGGCTCTGGAGCAGCTCTGGATGGTGGCTCTGGAAGAGGCACGAGGGATGCACCAGGTGGGCAGGGCTCAACCACGAGCCCCCAGCGGCTCTGTGCTGGCAGTCACGGGGCTGGAGCACCCGGAGGTGCAGGTGGGATCTCCTGGCTCTCCTCTGGTGATCCATCAGGGCACATCCATGTTCCAGGCAGGTTTAGCAGCATCTGCATCCAAACTCCATGAGCGGCCCAGCCCCACAGTGCTGTTCCGGATTAAAGGGTTCCCGTTGTTATTTGGGAAATGTAGGGATTTTTCCCATGTGTCTCTGACCTGTGAAATGAACATCCCTCAGAACCCAGAGGTTATTGCCAGCGACGGCCTGTTTTCATTTCTGGTCTTTAAGCCCATTTCATGGCTTGCCAAGACTTTTTAGGAGGTTAAAACTCAAGGCCTTGACTCAGGAAAGTGCTTCCAGCATGTGCCAAGTAGGACTTAGGTGCACACTCATGGCTGAGCACATCTCACAGGCCTGTTGTTGGCCCAAATCGGTGCCAAAAATCATCTTCCTCTTCATCAACCCCTCGGCTCTCCCATTCTGTCCTCGGCTTTGCTCACCTGCAGGTGAAATTTGGCTGGCAGATGTGCAGCTCCTGGATTGCAGGGAGCAGCTCATTGTTTGGGGAACGCTGCCGGGAAGATGTGGAAAAGCCTGGGGAAGCATGTTTTTAAAATCACAGCAAATTGCAGAAATCTCATGGAGCAATTAACAACAGCAAAATCAGGGAAAAAAAATTAGGTAGGCATATTTCAAGTTCTTCTAAATGCAAACTCAGATTTAAGAAAAAATTTACAATATAAACTACTGTTCAAGTAAAATATCTAATTTCAGGCTGACTCAAATACCTCTTTACAAAGAATGTGTCTTCTTTCTTTCCTTTTCTTCTTTTTTTCAGTTTTGGTTTGCCAGACATTTCCATCACTTCATTTTTCACCCCAAATCAGTATTTCAAGTTTTTGGAGCTTTGCTGCTAGAAAAGTCAAGGCTTGTGTATCTAAGTATGCCCTGAGAGCTGAAAACAGAGCTGGAGAAATGAAGAGGGAATGCAAAATTCTGACTCTCGAGTTTATCTTTAAGAACTTGCCAGCCACCCAGGAAGAATTCAAGATACCACGGGTATCGAAAGGCACAGGAATCTGTACTCCAGTTCTGGGAAAGGAATGTTTCATCATGACAAGGAAAAATACCGGATGGCAACTGGCCCCCTCCGAACTTTCAGCATTCCTACCTGCCCTGCTAAATCCCCAAATCCAGCCTTTTCTGCAGCATGCCTTTCATCTCAGCAGCACAGCTCTCAGCGTGGAAGAAAACCTGTGCTCTGTTTTAAGAGCTTCCCCCATCCCAGCCTCCTGGGCTCTGGTCTTGGCTTTATCCTCTATCCCATCCCTCCAAGCCGAAATTCCCATGGCACATTCTTCCAGGTTTGCCGAAGTGTGCTCCTGGTTATTTGCTGACATGGGGGACAGGCAACACCAGAACCACTCCGTGGTGGCCACAGCTCTGGCTCCCTCTCCCCAGACAAGCACTGCCCTCAAATGCAAATTCCAGCAGAAAGGCAGAGCTGGATTTCACGGGAATTAAACCTAAAGGTTTGAGCTCAGCGAGACAAGGGTCAAACAAATTAATTTGGTGAACTTCCTCCATCAGATCTGTCTCGTTCCCTCTCTCTCCTGCCTCATCCCTGGAAGGGTTCAAGGCCAGGTTGGAGCAACCTGGACTAGTGGGAGGTGCCCCTGCCCACCTGAGCTGAGCTTTACGGTCCCTTCCGACCCAAACCATTTGGGATTCGATGCACAGAGCTCACACTGACAAAGCAGAGCTCTTCCACCCACACGGCTCTTACAGAGCAAGGTGACCAACAGAGAGGGGAAAACTGCTCAAAATCACATTTTTTTGATCCTTAAAAAGTTCGTTTAATCCTGAAAACAATTAGAGCTGGGGAGGCTTTAATGGGGAGTTGAAAGCAGCAGCGGGGTCGCTTGGGGTTTGTTCCTATTGTCAAGTGGTGAAACCATCCTGTTATTTAAGATGTCAAAAGCCTGTGAACCAAACAAACAAAAGCCCAAGCTTCCCAACATCCGACCACAGCGACACATTGATGGACACCAGGAAAAGGGCTGCAAGCATAAAACAAACAAACCTCCGGGAGAAGGGCTCTGCCAAATTCAAGGGGAAAAGAGATTACAAGCATTTGTGGGAAACGCCGCTAAGAGGGAAGGATAAAAGAGACCAAGAACCAAAAAAAAAAAAAAAAAAGAGGAGGAAAGAGCAGAGGGAGAAAGGACTGGGGCAGGGCTGTGCCAGTCAGGAGGGATTTGGCCGGATGATGGTTTTACCGCGCTGCGATGTGGAAGACACACTTTGATTAATTCGAGGAGGCTGCCCCAAAGTCATCCTCGCAACTCCCAGCGCGCTCATTGCGGAGGAGAGGCGGACACTGACTCATGCTGGAAACCTCCCAACTTCCAGAGGGGGAAAAGGGAAAAGAAAAAAAGAGGGATCTCGGTTCTCAAGCAAACACGAAGGTCCCCAGACCCGTGCTGGGGCGAAGGTCAGGGCCGGCGTGGTGGCACGGAAGGGGCCTTGGAGGGGATGATCCCAAGGAGGAGCTGTCCCCAGGGAGGGTGGGGGGCATGGAGAGAGATGGGGGTTCCACCTCCAGGGCTGGGTTTGTCCCAGCACCTCCTTGTGGAGCCAGGCCAGCTGCTTTCCCACCCCTGGAGACGGGGATCTGCCATCCCAGCAGAGATGCCTGGGGGAATGCACCAAAAAAGCTGCTGCCAGGCAGTGAAACAGGAGGACAGGAGCTGTGGGGTCACTCTGTGGCCCTCCACCACCCTGTCACCACCCACCTGAACCAGCTGGAGTGCTGGCACCACGGTGTGGCTCTTGGATGGAGCCCCCCGGCTCCAGGGTGCCTCACATCCAGGTCTGCTGGATCACAGAGGGGAAAACAAAGCCAGAGCCGCCGTGCCAAGCCTCAGGTGCCCTGCTCCCTCCCCTCTGCAAGGAGGAGAGACACACCCAGGGATGTTTGCTCAGCAAGGCCCAGCGCCAGCGCCGAGAAACCCCC
>VWZW01000319.1:321756-361931 GCA_013397115.1 Edolisoma coerulescens | reverse complement strand
TTTTCCTTTTTTCCTTTTTTTTTTTTTCTCTGAAACAGCAATGAAAGAAAACAAAACAAATCCAAACTTGTCGACAGTTTTTGGAGACGCTCTGTTCAGCTGATGCCTGCTTCCCACCATCATGCCAGCACAAGCCAAAAAGTCTTCCTTCCTGATGGCAGTCCTTGGCTTTCCCAACCAGAGGAAAAAATATTCAGGAACTGCTGTGTTCTTTGTGGTTTCTTTTTTTTTTTTTTTTTTNTTTTTGTTTGTTTGTTTTTGTGTTTTGTTTTTTTTTTTAATTAATTTTTACTTAAGGCATTGTTCCTCAAACTTCAGAAAATCCAGCTGCACCAAATCCATCAATTAAAAAAAAAGGCACAAACTCATCTTCAGATGGCTTTGGAGACAATAAAGCCGACTCCATCTGGGCTACCGTTCCCTCCCTTCTCCTTCCCTTTCCTTTAGGTGTCAGATGAGTCCCTCGTTCCCTGTCCCTCCCCGTTAAAAATTCACCATCATCTCCCAACGTTCCCGTTCCGACAAGAGCTGTCGTTGACTCACAGGCAGGCAAGAGCCATTTCCAAATATCCAAGAAATGAAAGTACACGATGGGTCGAGTGGTTCAAGTGGAGATTGCTCAGTTGTGGGTAATCAACTTTGTAAGCACCAGTTTTACGTTAAGGTTTGTTTGATTTGTGTTGTTGAATCTTTGATTTCTTTATTATTCTCGTATTTTTGTTTTTGTTTTGTTTGTTTGTTTGTTTTGTTTGGCAACTCTGCCAAAGACTTCCCAGGCGTCGTTCCTCTTTCCGCTCCTGGTGAGGACCAGAGGAAGAGTGCCCAACGTGTCAGTCCTTTGCTGCTCTTCACCAGCGGTTTTTTTTCGGCAAAAAGAGACTCAAAGATGCGGAGAGATTTGTTTTTTGTGTCGCTTGCTTTGCTTTACACCTGGCTGTCCTTCCGTGTTCGGGAAATAACCGTGACAGGACGCCGGAGTAACAAGAGAAAGCTTCTTGGCAGAGCTTCAAGACGAAGACGAACAGACAGGAGAACTCCAGCTCGAAGGTGGATGCTACAGGGGAGGCTCCTCTTCCATGGGTTCGTCCTCGGGTCTGAGGGATTGCGCAGCCAGGGGGGGTGGGAGAGGGAGGGGAGAGAGAAAAGAGGGTTGGGCATGACACAGTTGGACAATTCGTGGTGCCAAGTCTCACTCCTTGTGTTCCCATCACCTTCCCACCCAGCCAGCTCGGATCAGCTGGAATTAAGGTGTCACCAAGAAGGGGTTTTGGACAATCTGTTTTCACTTGGGCAACATTAACGTTTTCCCCAGCAAAATAAATTCCCTCTCATGGTCCAAAACCACGCTCGGAGCAGGAGGCTCAGGCACAGAGCTCATGGCTCTGCTGCTCCCCTGCAGCCCGGGAGGTCTTTTAGGAATCCACAGAGGACAGGGGATGTAGGGAACGCAGCAGCAGTGGCTGAAAGGAGAGGATTAACCTGGAAGGCTGCTCCTCCTGCCTGGGCAGAGCTGGAAATGTGAGGATGGATGGATGGATGGATGGATGGATGGATGGATGGATGGATGGATGGATGGATGGATGGAAAACCACTGACCTCTTCTCCGCCGGCTTCACGCCCACCGACAGCGATGCCATGGCCGTCACTGTCTCCGCCTCCTCGTTCTCACACTTCTGGGCCTCCACCAGGGAATACCCCACTGTGGAGGCGAAACGCTGCAGGGAATGCCAGTACTTGCCTGGGGGAGAGGTGACAACAGGGCCATCAGGGCACCAGCACTGCTCCTGCTTTCCCAAACCCAGCCGCCAACTTGGAACTTCTCAGGGAACACTCATCCAATCCATACTCTCATTTCAGGGGCCTTAGGTGCTCAAAAAAGAACTCCTTTTCCACTTCAAATCCCTCAGAAACCTCTAGACCTAAGGACAAACATGGCTGGAAATGTCTCCCTACCAAAAATGCGGCGGAGGGAAGGATGCAGCCCAGGTCTGGATCCAGCTGCTGATCACATGGATCCTGCCATGTGCTTTCAGTGGGCAAATCACCAAAGACTAAAGAAGTCCAAGGTGTTTTTAGAACCATTATAGTTGGAAAAGACCTCCAAGATCACCAAGTCCAAGCTTCAACCTTCAATGTATTTTTTATGTCGGCAGTCTGACACCCTTTTGCATTGGGAAGAGCACAGGGAAGGCTCCAGAGGAAAGGATTTCCAAAAAAAAGTTTCAATACCATTATTTTAACCTTCTTGGCTAAATAAACCTAAAACATCAACAACTTCCAGCAATGCTCATAGAATATCCTTGGAAAGGACCTAGAGGGATCATTGAGTCCAGCTCCTGGCCCTGCTCAGGACATCCCAAGAATCCCACCCTGTGCCTGAGAGCCTGTTTCACTTCCCTGCCTATCTACTCTTAATTAATGGGTGCCACAACACCCACCAAGATTTGTGTTTTTCAGAGATACTTAATTCTTTTGAAGAAATAAGAGCACCCTCTAATGGCAGCACAGCCTGTCCTTAGCAGAGATTTTAGAGCTTTTAATTAGTGTTGGGTTAACAGCTGGACTGGACCATCCCGAAGGTCTTTTCCAACCTAACCCGTGCTCTGATTCTGTAATTCCCCCTCAAGGACTAAAGCCTTGCTGGGCATGGCTCTATCCACCGTAACACCAGTTTGTGGCTGCACAAACCCAGTTCAGGGTCCAGTGACCACCAGGAAACTGGGAAACAGGAACAAGGAGCTGGCAGAATGATGGAGAAGCCCAAGGGGGGCCCCCCAGGGAAGCAGCTGGGTGGGTGGGGCTGCACTCACTGTGGATCTCGATGACTTTCTCCATGGAATGCACCGCATTAGCATTTGCTCTCTGCTGGAAAACCTTCTCTGGAAGAGGGTCAAGCTGGAGAGAGAGAGGAACACCAGAGAAATGTTAGCACTGAATCCCAGAATGGTTTGGGTGGGAAGGGACATTAAAGCTCATCCCATTCCATCTTCCACCAGTCAGTTCTGCGGTGGGAACATGCCTGAGCCATCCCAGGGAAAGGCCTGACAGCACTGCTGGAGGGATGGTTTGGGATTTATTTGATTTCCTTTAGAAAAACCCGAGAAGAGGAGACACCTCTGCCCTCCCAGCTTCTCCACTAGTGAATGAATTCATCCCAAACCTCCAAGGTGGGCTGTTCAGAACCAGAGATGTCCACTGCTGTCAGCTGTGCTGAAAACAGCACTCAAGGCCCAACCAGGGATGTTCCCCAGCAAAGAACAGCCAGAGTTTAACAGTTAAAAAAAAAAAAATCTGTGGCAAAGTTTAACTTCTGCTCAAAGCCAAGAGAAGCTGCAGCCAAGACTGCTCTTATGAGCACATGGCAGCCATTCCATAGGTACTGCACAGGATGCTGCATTCCAGATTTAGCAATTACGGATTGCACTTTTCATTAATTCTCCACTCTAAAAATAGTTCTGCTCCAAACTGCTTTCTGCATGACATTAAGTGAAGGCAAAAGCAATTCCTGGATGAGTCTTTAAGCAAGAGCTTTCCGAGGCCTCTTGGTTGACACTGAGACAAAGCACGTTCCTGATTCCAGAGCACACTCCTCTTCCTGAAATAACACTCACAAACAGCCTCAGTCTGTGGAAACGGGAGCAAAATCCTCTGGGCATGAGGCACCTGGTTGTTATCACCTTCCTGTTTGAAGGGCAGAGGCTGGTGATGCCCACGATGGGCTGAGCAGCTCTGCAGGGTAATGAACGGTGGCTTACAGGTCTGGATTGCCATCGGCAGACCTCAGAATCATGGAGCCATGGAATGCTGGGGGTTGAAGGGATCTTAGAACTCATCTCATTCCACCTCCTGCCACGGGCAGGGACACCTTCCACTATCCCAGGCTGCTCCAAGCCCCGTCCAGCCTGGCTTTGGACACTGCCAGGGATCTCCAGGGGCAGCCACAGCTGCTCTGGGCACCCTGTGCCAGGGCCTCCCCACCCTCCCAGGGAACAATTCCTTCCCAAAATCCCACCTATCCCTGCCCTCTGTGGTTAAAATGGATTAAAACCATTCCCCCTTTTCCTGTCCCTTCAGGACCTTGTCTAAAGTTCCTGTCCAGCTCTCTTGAAGCCCCTTTAGGCACTGGACAACTTCTCCCTGGAGCCTTCTCCAGGCTGGACAACCCAAACTCTCTCAGACCGTCTCAAAGTCTCTCTCCCTGCACCAAACCCACCTTTGATCTCCACTGAAGCCCCGTGAGCTGTGCACTGTTCTGGCACCCCCAGCCCACTCCCCAGCCCCGACCCCCAGCCCTATGCAGTGAGCAGCTGCACGGCCCCGCTCTGGTTTAATTTCCTTTGGAAAGGAGCCGCCTCCTGCGCTCGCGCTTCTCCCGGCGCGCCAGGTTTGATCTCCGCCGGCGGACGCCGACGCTCGGGGGACCGGCACCGTCCCCCTCATTTCCTCCCGGCCCCGCCGGAGCTCCGGGACGGCTCCTGAGCCAGCCCAGCTCCCCACAGCCCGCCCTGGCCGCAGCTGCCTGTCCACGTGCGCGTCCTGCGGCACGCCGTAGATCAAACCGCATCAAAGCGCCGCGGCGCAGGGCTGCAGCCGTTCCCCCCGACGCCCTCGCCTTCAAAAGGTTCCAGGAAAGACCTGGATAAAACGAGTGTTTCCTGCTTTCTGATGTGTGGGTAAGCCAGGGAATATTATCCTATCTGCACAGCCCACCTAGGACAAGTGAGAACAGGTCTGGGTTTAAGTGGCCTAAAGTGCCTTGTAGCCGTGATTGAAATAATCAATGTTTTTTATCTTTAAGGATCAATATTCCCTCTGCTCAATGAAACCACTCAGGCAGCTCACAACACCCAAGGCATCCTCTGTGCTGAGCTCTCCCCACAGCCTCACACTCCCAAACACATCCATGGCTTGGATCAAGCACTGATTTACCGCCTGCAATCCTAGGAGCACGTTGAGCAGGAGGAACGACGCCCTCCAGGTGTTATTCCCATTGCTTCTCTTTCAAAGTGCATCCTGCACCCAAAGGTGGGTGGAACCAGAGGAGATGTCTGTGGTGACAGCTTAAAGCAGATGGGTGCTGCAATAAACACCTCACAGAACCCCAGGATGGTCTGGGTTGGAAGGGACCTTAAAGCTCAACCCATTCCACCCTCTGCAAGGGACAGGGACACCTTCCACTATCCCAGGTTGCTCCAAACCTCATCCAAGCTGGCTTTGGACACTGCCAGGGATCCAGGGGCAGCCACAGCTTCTCTATGAAACCTGTGCCCCATCACTGGAACCCCCCCGTTTCTCTGCTGCCTCCCGAGTTTTCAGCTGTGCCAAGGGCTGAGTGCAGGCCGGAGCCATTCCCCATGCCCAGAGCCTTTTCAGAAGTGCCTGGCCAAGCACGAGGAGCAGGATGCTCCCCGGCCACGGGGAGCTGGGATGCTGGGTGATGGAAGCAGATGCTTCTGATGAATCCCAGCTGCTTTCTCTCTTGGCCTGGCTCCTCTGGCCTCCCCTTTCAGAGCACTTCTCCAACAGGCTGGAAGTCAAACTGCTCCACACCTCCATGCAGATCCAGGCTCCCTCTCCATCCTCCCAAACACCTGATGGTCACTGAACTACAACCCTCCTCAGAAATCAGCTCCCACTGAAGACAGACCCAGCTTCTCCGGTGCTGCACCTTGGCCCAAACTAACTGCACCCAAAAACCCACAAACGCGGTTTCAAGTCGCACCAGAGCAGGTTTAGGTTGGATATTAGGGAAAATTCCTGCACTGGAAGTGTGCTCAGGCATTGAGTGAGGCTGCCCAGGGCAGTGGCGGAGTCACCATCCCTGCAGGGATCTCCAAGATGTGTGGACATCTTTGTCTACAAAGATGTGTAGCATCTTCCATCCCACTGACACTAAAAGTGGGGGGAAAAGGCAGAAAAGATGGAGTATCCAAAGTTTTCTCTGTAGGAAAATACCCTGAGCTCTCCAGAATCCAAAATCTTGCTGTACTTCTCTGTCTTGCTCTTACCTTGCAACCACCCCCCCTAACCTTTCTGGCCAATTTCTCTGACACAATTTCTCTGAGGCTTTTCCTACACAGCAACATGCAGAGAACAGAAAAAACAACTCCAAGGAAAAAAATCCAACTGCAAACCATGCCAAGCAAGCTGCCCCACGCAGCAGGCACAGGCTGTGGGACGAGAGAGGGGAGCAAAGAGAAGGGAAGGCTTGCACAACAAATTCAGAAATTAATTAAAAGACTTGCTTTTCAAAGAGCACAAAGCAAATTACTTGGAGAAAGAACAAACCCCAAAAACCCATTCTTAGCCGTTTCGCTCATCACACGGACTGCAAAGCACAGGTGGTTTTTAAGCATAAAACAAACACTCTTTAAAGCACCAAGTGTCCGAAGGACACAAAACAACGGCAGAAACTTGGCAGACGGGAGGATGAGACGCCCAAACCCGGGGGGGGAGGAGGTTTTGGGGGTGCCTGTACCTCGTTTCCCAGCAGGGCAGACACACAAGCCTCCGAGGCGTCGCAGATGGCCGTGAGGTCGTGGCCACCCTCGAGGGCCAGCACGACGCGGCCCCCGGCCAGGCCCATCAGCTGCTTCGTCAGGTACCCGAAGCCTGCAACGAGGGAACAGAGGAAATGCAGGAGAAGGGCAAAGGTGGCGGCTGGAATCGGGCTCCTGGCGAAGGATCAAAGAATTAGGGAGAGGAATTACATCATATTAAAAACCCACCGGGGATCTGAGAGGGCTCGGCGCGTAACGCGAGCCAGGTCGGGCTTCGCTCGCCGCGCCGTTCCAGCTTCCCTGGGATGGAGCCGCGTGTCCCCCACCAGCAGCACCCCCGGGGAGAGCACCACCATCCTCCCCTGGCACCCCTCAGCACCCCGAATCAAACCCAGCAGCCAGCACTCCCTTGGGAAGGAGGGCAAGGGCCGGATTTCTGCGCTGCTTTGGGAGAGGCAGCGGGGGAGGAAGGGGAAGCGGCGCAGTTCGGGTGGGGATGGCAGCGGTGCAGCGCCCCAGAGGGATTTGGGTTTGACATCTCCTTCTCAGCAGACGGCTCTTCCCAGCTATGATGTGCTATAAAAATTCCAGGGGCGCCCAGCACTTTGATCAGATGACACACAATCCATTGCTGCCCCCTTTAAACAAAACAGAACCGAGCGGCGAGGGTTGCAAAAACGTGTCCTCAAAGCAACCTTCCCCCTTCAGGAAAAATCAAAAAAATCAAAAAGCCAAACACAGGAAAAGCCAGGGAATTCCTACCCTCCATCCCCGCTCCCTTCTTTCTGCTTTGGAGCGAGCCCCTTTGTGAGTTGGCAAATTAACAAATTAACAGGCAGAGAAAAAGATCCACTGCCGAGCCCATGAGTGGTTTTGTGAGAGGAGCAGAGCATGGCAAACTCAAGCAGCAGGTACACAAGACCTTCCCTTTCCCAAGGGTTTCTGGATATCTCAAGGAACTTGTCTCTTTTAAATCTATTTTGCTTTATTCTTATATAAAGTTTATAGGCTCAGCTCCCTTACGAGGTTTTAAAGTTCACTGTACAGAACAACTTTCCTGGCTGGAACAAACTCTTAAAAAATAGTAATAAAACCTTTTTTTTTTTTTGCAAGAAAGACTGTCCTCTGGATGAATTTGAATGAAGCAGAGCCAGGTAAACTCCAAATAACCTGAGGGGGGTGATTTCAGTGCATCTCCCAGAAACATCCTGGACCTGAAGCAGAAAGGAGGTTTTTGTGGGTAATTAGTTCTGTCTGTAATTAATTCAAAGGTGGAGAGCAAAAATATTCAGCTCAAAATTTTAATAAGGCGTCCTGGAGGAAGAAATGGGACTTTTAGTAGCAATGAGAGTGTTTACAGCTGGTATTGCCTTTTTCTGCAACTTCATATTAACACCAGCAGAACTCTCTAGTTCAGCAGAGATGTGGCTACAAATAAATTACACAATATTACATATTGACTATTTCAAAGGTGAAATATGCAATGCTTAAAATAAAAAAAATTATTAAGGCTTCAGCCAGGCCAAAATATGCATTATAAAGAGATAAATGCCATGAAAATGCAAAGAAAAAGGATGGAAGTTTTGCCATTGAAAGGAAAGACCTGAAATAGACCATGAGAAGTGAAAATGCTGCCCTTTAACCCCGGGGACAGCAGCAGCAGCAGCACAGCCCCCACTTACATTTTGCTGACAGATTATATCCTCCGAGAGGCGTGGGGTGCCCTTCCACAGCATCGAAACCAGACGACACCAGCACAACGTCGGGGGCGAACTCGTTGGCAATGGGCATCACTACTGTCCTGCAACACAAACATCCACAGCACACACGTCAGGGTGGCTCCTGAACAGGGGCAGGGGGCTGAAACCCTCTCACCAAACCCTCATTTCGTGGCAGCAAAGCCCACCCCTTTCCCCACAAGGGGAGAGCCTGGCTGGAAGAACTCCTCGCACTCTCTGTGATTTCCTCCTGCAGCACCCTCGTGTTCTGAGCAGGGAAATGAGTTGTCCCACCTTGTGTTTCCCATTTGGGATCATATCCTGGCTTTATATACATGGAAGAAGGGAAAAATAAGAGGGCAGCTGGCACAGGCTGCAAATCCACCTGGGAAACCTCACTCCAAGGCATTATCTCCATGTCCTCCTTCAAAACATCTCCTTCAGGTTTGCAAAGTGATTCCTTTCTCCCTTGCTGCACTTCTCATGTCCCACAACAAAAGGCTGGGAGTGTCCCACGGGGGCAAAACAGCTTTAGGATGCAAATATCCCACCCAAATCCACCTCTCCCAATGCCAGTTCCTCCTCCTCTGACAGTTTGTTCACTAAAAAATGGACGGAATCGCTCAGCATCCCTATCCTATTGATTGTTAAAGTTGTATTTAAATGAAACAAGAGGTTTGTTCCTGGGGCTGCTCACCAAAAGACCTTTTTGCCCTCTGGTTTCTCTCTCTCCAAACTCCACAATTTCTCTTCTAAACCTACACGAGGTTGCCAACACCCCACTCCCCACGTCAAGACGCATTTCCCCAATTACGTTTTTTCCATTCCAACTGCACCTACTCAATGCTGGATGTATCCCTAGGGCAACCAGACCTGCAGTTTTCCCACCTCCCCATCCCATAGGAACAGCCACCAGCCAGGATAACTTTCTGCAGCAGGAGCTGAAGTTACTTTACCCACATCCCAAAGCACGGACCTGTAAATATCTTTGCACACACGAGAACCTCCCTTTATTGAGCCGAGTCTTTACGTGACGCCCTAAAAACCGAGCCCAGGGAGGGCCTGTTCCATGCTGAGATGGCTCAGGCGCCCTCAGGACACTCATAAAAGCTCCCAGGTTTTGCCACGAGGATATTAAACAGCCACGAGGCATCTGCCAGAGTCAGCAGCTTGTGACATCCCGCTGGGCTCGTGCCACCGCCCTCCGCAGAGTTTTATTTTTAATGGGGCCTTAACCCCTGCCAGGCACTGAGCAAACCTCTCCCCGAGGTTCCACTGCCACCACGGAGCAGGGACAGGCACCAAAAACAACCCCTCAACCTCCCAGCTTTATTGTTTTCCCCAACTGTTTGCCACAGCGACCCCAGAGCCTCCCCGCTGCCGATCTCCGCGCGCAGACGCAGAAACCTCTGCGGAGAAAAAAGGGATAAAATTTTCCCTTAATCCACACAAAATCCCAACAAGGAGTCAGAATCTTCTCCTCTAAGGACGTGATTGCCCTCTCCACGCTGTCCCTGGGGGATGATTCCGTCAGGAAGACAAAAGAGCACAGTTCTGGCTGGTGGCTTTACAGTTTGGTGGAACCCACAGGCATTTTTGGGAGAAACCACCTCCCTCACCAGGGCCTGAAGCAGCAATTCCAGAGCAAGTGCAGGGGCTGAGGGTTTATTTTCCCTGAGCTTTGAAGTGCTGCTGAGCTCTTTCATTCCTAACCCAAGGGAAACTGCTCAAATCATCAGATTTATTTCCCCCCACCCAAGCTGTGATGCCGTGGGAGCTGCTAGGATCTCCGTGGAAGTGTGGGATCACCAAAGCTGCACCCCCAAGGTGTGGGGATGGTCCAGCAGCACTGAGCAACCCACGGGATCACGGATCCATGGGGATTCCTGACCATGGGACAGCTCACAGAGCACAGAATGGTTGGGAAGGACCTCGAAGACCATCTCATTCCAAGCCCTGGCACGGGTGTCCAGTGATGCCGAGCACAGAGGCTCCTGAGGAACGGGGCAGCTGCTGACCCTCGGCTGGAGGTGGCTGTGGGTGACAGAGGTGGCCTCCTCCAGCACAGCCACACGGCCCCAGGGCTAACCCTGAACGCTGTCAGGGGGAGTCTGAGGAGAGAAACAGCAGCAGTTGCTGGTCAGAGGTAAATCCATCACTCCTCGGCAGGAGCCAGGAGGAGCCGCCCTGAGGATGTCCAGAGCTTTCCCCGTGCAGGACAGGGTGACCCCACGGTCACCACCGGTGACCCCAGCACCAATCCCCAGCTGGGAGCAACGACAAGCAGGGCTGTGTGTGCTGGACGTGGCTCTTGGGTCCCTCAGAGGTTTTTAGGAAGGTGTTCCACATCCCCTGGCTCCCTCTGAGAGGTCCAGTCTGTGTCCGTGAGGCTTTCGGGACCTTGACCACCAAAACAAATCCCAGCCCAAGAGCACTCTCCAACCCTCTCCTTCTCCCCACGGCTCCCACCCAGCCTCTCGAGGGCTGCTCTTGCTTCTGCCCTTCTCCTAATTCCAGTGACACCAGCATTCCAAAGCCACAGCCCCGGCCCTCTTTGATGCTCTCCGTGGATGTAAAACTCGACCCAGGAGGATCAAAGTCAGCACTCCCTCATTTTGCCTTTTTAATTGTAAAAACAAACAAACAAAAAAGGACAGAAATCCGGTGTTTTCCGAGATTCCATCTGTGGACAACGTTTCGGACACATCTCAACCCAGCTTTTTGCTTTTTAATTTTCCCTTGTCCACAGATAAAACCAGCCCCTTCGCTCAGATCCATCCCAGTAAAGCCAAACCCTCCAGAGGAAACGAGGATTAAACTGCAAACAACCCCGTGGCTTTGCCCTGCTGATCAGACTATAAAAAAAGCCAGAAACTCAAGTTATTACCCAAGAGATAAGCAGTTCTGCCTGGAATTGGGTCTTTTAAGGAATGCCTGAGGTGGCTGTAAAGTTATTCACTGAGGAATGAACATTCCTAACACTGAATATTCATTCAGTCCATGTCGAATTTTTAAAAAAAAACAAGGAAACTGAAATTTCCTAAATTTCAGAGGCTCGTTTTGCATGCTTAAAATAAATGAAATCCTTTTATTTGCCTGGTTACAGCTGAGCTGAACAGCTCTACACAAGAGCAAACTGATGGCTGCAAGCAGCAAAACTTCCCCATTGTGTTCTGCAATCGCCTGGGAGAGAGGAAAACAAAATAAATGCAATTTTAGATCTATTTTCCAGAAGGCTGAATGAACCATTTTTAGCCTGGCATTAGCCAATTCCCCAATTAAATGCCTAATAAACGACAGGCAGATGAAACAATCCTACAAAGGATTATTTGGGGCTTTAAATGCTCAATTGCAGCGAGTAAATTGGTGAAACTTAGAAGGCTGAGCACTTTTTTAGAGACTTTTTCCCACTCTTGCCCATATCTATGTTTTATATGCATTTTTATGTATGCTATGTATATATTGATATATGTTAAGTGTATATATTTATTTTATGCATATTATATTATTTATATATATAAAATATTATGCACATATATTGATTTATTTTATATTTTATATATACCATGTGTATATTTCTATATGGGTTATGTATATATGGTTTTATACATGTTATATATTTTATATTTATAAACTAAAAATGTTGTCCCCTGCTCCTCAGGCTAACCAGCTTCCCGAAAATTCCAGTCCTTGCTTCTCCATGGTCATTTACCGTGCCAGAAGGGATTGGGAATTCGGGGATGGAATCGGCGTGGGGAGAGCATGAAATTGAAAATACAGCAACAACCATTCCAGGCACAACATCACCATCCTCTCTTCCCCCTCCTCCTCCTCCTCCCTGCTCCTGAGATGCTTTATGGATCAAGGGAAAATCCCAAATCCCCCCAAAATTGGTTCCTGAACTTGTTTAATGCTTTTTGAAAGCGGCAGGAGGAGGGGGAAGCACGGTCCTGGCCTTCCCTTCGGGCTGAGGTGTTTTAAATAAAAGCGAACGTGGAATCGAGCTGTACGTGGAATTATGGCTGTGGAGGAGACCTCGGGACGGGGGGAAAAATTCTCAGACACCACACAACTTCTGGAATCATCAGGAAAACCTCCTTGCAGTAAATTCAGGGGGAAACTCCTGCGGATAAAACATTTTAATTTCATTAATTGCTGTTCCTGCGTAATAAGGAACCGGCTGGAGCCTTCCCGTTTTTCCTGCAGGTCTCTTAGCTGGGTTTGCACTGGGATCAGGAGGATTCAGAGAGGCAAATGGGATTTCTGCTCGTGTAAAACACGAGGGAAGGACACATCCTGGTCCAAAAAACCCCTCAGAATTTTACAGTGTTTGTTTCTGTAACTACGGAACAACAGCGGAGACACCGGGGACGTTCCGAGGAGTTCAGGACTTTGGGAACGACGTGCCCTGCACTTTTCCCATTAAACTGCCCACATTTCTGGCTGCTCTGTGGGATCTGGGGTTGCCCACACGCTCAGGGGTGAGCTCAGGCGCGGGACCTGCGCTGGGACGTGGAGCTGAGCCGGCACAGCCGCTGCTGCCACGGGGTGCAGGAGCTCCAGGAAACTCCCCAAATCCCTGCTGATCATCCCCCCCCAAAAAACAGGGCCTGGAGCTGGGGCAGGCAGTGGTTGCAGCCCCGGGTGAGGAAGGTAATGAGTGACAAAGTGCAGGGAAAGGCACGTTTTTTAACTCCTGTTCTCACTTCTGGTACGTCTCGGTGGCATTAAGGACCATGCAGAGGTCAGGAGAGCCTGGGCACCCCAATGCTGCAAGACTGGGGAGATAGTATCTGGAGACAGGATGAAAATCACTGATATGAGTTCCCATCTTTATTTTTGGACGGTGCAAACCCCACACCGAAACAGGTTTTCAGCGTGGGGATGAGTGGTTTCACTGGGATTTATTTATTCCCTCATTTCTCTCCTTCAGAAGGACAATTATCCCAGTTATTTGCACTTCTCAAATCCACACACCAGCTCGTCCTGAAATGCAACAACAGAAAAACGAGGAGCACGTTGCTCATTTAAATCAGCTCCTTTTGCCCAGAAAAAGGACTTTTTTCCCCTAAAACCAGGCGGGCGTGTGAAGAGTTAAGGCTTAAAAAAAAAAAAGAAAAAAGAAAAAGTCTATCAGTATCTTTGCCTAGCTCAAAGGATTTCCACTGATTCCTCTCCAGACTTCAAAGCCTCACAGTTTGGCATTCGGACTGGTTTGAATTAAAGCTCAGCTCTCCACTGCGAGTTTCCAAGTTCATGGTGAAAATGCCTCCTGCTTCTGGAGTTCATTATGGCCAATTTTCTTATCTTTTCTTCATCTTCGGTTTGATCCCCAGCAAATGCAACGTGGCATTCGGCGGGGTGGAATAACAAGGTGCTGCCTTGAAGGCATGTATTGTCTCAGGGGGCTAAAGCCAGAGAAGAAGGGGGGAAAAATATAGGATATATGACCCATTGCCTTCACTTTCTAACTCTCGGGGGACCATAAATTGCAAACTTCAAAGCGTTATTTTACGTTAAAATCAATAGAAAGATTCGGGGGGTGGTGGGGGGGGGAGGAGAAAAATGTTTTTCAAAGGAGCTGGTTAAGATTTAAAAAGGTCACTTGATAATGTATTATCAGGGCCAAACTTGGCATGGGATGAAAAAAAAAAGCTTCTCCTTTAACTTAGGGTTAAACTGAAGGTGTGCACATGGGGCAGGCTCCGGGGAGGAGCATCCCTCAGCTTCCCAAAAGCTCCCCAAAATAAGGGCTGTGACCCAAACAGCTGCAGTGTCCAGGCAAGCAGACCCCAGGAATGGCTGGCAAAGGCCTCACTGTGCAGCTCTGATTAAACTTAATTAATATTTAATGTCCCTGCGTGCCCAGCTCCGGGTGCTCTGGCTAACGAAGAGATCCATCCTGGTGCTGCTGGGACAGCCAGGCTTCCACTGTGGAGCAAAGTGCTGCCTTCCTGGGCCAGCAGTGACACAAAGGGCAGTGATCTGATGTCACTTTAAATTCTCTGAAGGTTTTTTAATGGCAGAATGAAGAGGGGGAAAGGCTCTTTTTGCCCAGTGTAACAGGATGTCACAGGGAAGAGCAGGAAATAATGCTGTCGGATTTAACACTGCTCCATGAAGGTGGCATCCCAGAAATTCACCCCCCGTGTCCTGGCAAGGGTGTGTCTGCCTGAATTTAGGCCACCAGAGGTGCCCTGAACCTGGTGTGAGGACAGAAAATCACTTCAGATTGCTAAAAGAGAGGCCAGCTGGACCCAGGGCACAGGGGAGGCAGGGGATGGGACAGGACAGTGTCCAGGAAAAATCATGGAATGTTTTGGGTGGGAAGGAGCCTTAAAGCCCATCCCATTCCACCCCTGCCACGGGCAGGGACACCTTCTGCTATCCCAGGTTGCTCCAAACCTCATCCAACCTGGCCTTGGGCACTTCCAGGGATGCAGGGGCAGCCACAGCTTCTCTGGGCAACCTGTGCCAGGGCCTCTCTTGGGTGAATAACACTAACATTTAAAGCTTTTCAAAATCCAAATTAAGGAGGATGGCACGAGGAGAAAGAAACCCAGCTGAGGTGAGAGATACATTGGTGAGAGGGGAAATTCAGTAGTACCTGAAAGCAGTTAAATATTCCGTGTCTCCCATGGGCGGATCCAGGCCACCAGTAAATGCCATGTTCACATTGAAACCAACTCCTGCTCCTGTGCCCACCTGGAAAAGGGAAATGGGATTTTTAATCAGCAAATTCTGGCAACACCTCTCTGCTGCCTTGATGTTCTCCCAGCTGAATTTGGATTTGGATTCGGCAGTGAGGTGGTAACGAGGTCGATTTTTCCCTGGTCCCCGAAACAAGAGGGAAAATGAAGTCCTCCTTATGGGAGCTGAGGACCAGTGGTGTTTGACTGCTGCTCACCCCAAAAAAAACCCCTCATCATCAATGGGACCCTCTCGATTTTGTTGCAGCAGAGCGTGCTGCATGTAATACCTTCCCATAATTCATTTTCAGCTTGATTCAGGAGAGTATTTTATATTTCATTACAGTTGCAACTGGGGGAAAAAGCTTATTTTAATCAGAGTGAGCTCCCCCTCTGCTGGAGGAAAATAGGATTCACAGAGAAGGGATTCTGGCTGCTTGAGGGACACGTGGGTGGGAGATACAAATGCATCCCTCTCCTTTCTTGTACTGCAAATGTCCCCATCTGCCCTGCCTGCAACTACCTGAGAGAGGGGAAAACTGAAAAATAAACCAGGAGCTCCCAGCAACTTTTTTTTTTTTTTTTTTTTTTTGCCAAGAAGGTCTTTGCATATGAAAAAAAGAGAATTAAAAAGTGAAAATTAATGTGCTGCACAGCTGGATAAAACTGCATGGCTCTTATTGCACATTATTCCTTGTACTGGTGCAAATATTTTTGCTAGAAAAGCACAGGGGTGAGTGTTCATCTATTCACAGTGGGTTATTTATTCATTGTTGGCTCAAATCAAGCTTATTTTGTATCCTTTCTTTTATTTGGTCTAAAATGACACATCTGAAAATGACTCTTTTGGTAAAGCAGATTAATAAAAAGCAGGAATTAAGGCTGATAATTCACTACAACAGGGTGGTGGAGCAGCATCATATCACATTTAAGTTTCTTGAGAGGTTGAAATGGAAACACTGATGTTTTCTCAATCAGAAAATGTAAAACTGACAGGGGAAGAAGTTTTCAGAAGTCACCTGGAGTGTCTCAGAGCACTCTGTGTACTCCATTAAATTTCCCCTTGCTAAATCACTCTGAAGGACCACGTTTCCTGCCAGCCCAGAGGGAAAGGAAGGAAGAGCTGAGGGAGAGAGGTCTCCCAGCTCCACTGGCCCAGCCCTCCTGCTCAGGCTCTGAGGACACCATCAGGAAAGGGGGATCTGCTCCAGCAGCGTCCGTGACCGGCCCTCAAATCCTACAAACTGGGGGTTAGGTGGAGCCATGGTGGTGGTGAGTGATGGCTGGGCAGGGCCAGGAGAAAGAAGGGGAGGTGGAGAAGGGCCAGGAGAAGGGGAGGTGGAGAAGGGGAGGTGGAGAAGGGGAGGTGGACAGGCTCCACGGCTGTGCCAGGAAAACCGAGCGCGGGTGGTGCAGCCATGGACAATCTGTTCCTCCTGCATCTAAGAAACAACTTCTGCCAATGAAGGGGAAATCCTGAACAGGACACGGAGTGCTGGGACAGCTGGCAGAGGGCTCCTCTGGAACAGATTGTGCCACAAGGGCTGGAGAGCTTAATTGCAGGGACTCATTTGCTGCTCGTTAGCCAGCTCCGGCCGGGACACGGTGCCCACCGTGGATCACACGGACCTGGCGCGTCCTTGGGTGGCACCACGCAACCCCAGAGGAGCCCTGACGAGGTGGGAAGAGCTCTCCCCGAGCCTGGCAGGGGTTCCCTGGGATCCTGGGATGCTCACCTCGTCTGGAGCACCGCTGCCTGGGAAGAAGTTGCCGTCGTCGTAGCGATGTAGTGAGATATAAAGGACGTTGGGGTCGTTGTAGAAGGCCTGCTGAGTACCATTCCCGTGGTGGACATCCTGCAGGGACAGGCACCACGGGAGGGAGGTTAATCCCTCAGGGAGAACACGGATTACAGGCAGCAGTTTGGGATTTGGATGGGTTTTCCTCGCTGTTGTGCTTCTCCAACCTGGCTGAAGCAGTTTATGGGGAAGGGGAATAACCTGCTTTGCACAGCTGGCTTCAGGTTACACTCCTTGTTTATGAACACAATCCCAAGTGTCTACCAAAGTGAGACAGGGCTAACCCACCTGGATGGAAAGGATTGGACTCACACCAATCTTGGGGGATGGAGACACCGGGATATTGGGGTATTTGCTGCCCCAAATCTGATCCCCCGTTGAGTTGCACAAACACAGCCTGTGACAGGACAGGTATGCAAAATGCCCCTCCCTGACAAGAAAATCAGGTGGGAAGCGAGGAAAAAAATGTCCATCCAGTAGGTCCAAAAGACAAATAAATCCATTTTAACTCGTGGGCTTAACCTGTGGGTGAATTGTGGCAATAGAACCAAAACTCTTGGCTGATATCCAGTCACTCCAATGCCTTCCCAGCCACTTAAAACCTATTAAAATTAAAAATCTACACATTGCCACAGCAGAATCCCAAAGAAGCCCTTTCTTTTTATTTGAAAATTGTGGTCCCCTTTAAGAATTTTTTCTCTGATTAAAACCCTTTTATTCAATTAAAAGCCCGAATTTTGGCTTGCAGACCACAGGCAACAAGTTCTTTGCCGACTTACAGAGTTTGCCCACCCAGAATAATTTCCACCTGCTCTCCCAAAGGGAGAGAAAGGGGCATTGACTCACCCAGTCCACTATGAGGATTTTGCTCACGTTGAGCCTCTGCTGGAGCAGCTTGGCTGCGATGGCCACGGAGTTAAAGTAGCAGAAACCCCTGGAGAGGGGAGACAAGAGGAAAAGAGAGGTGTTAATTATAGATTCCTGTGGTCCCAGGGCATCCATCACCTAGCTGGAACACAGCAGGAAGGAATTCCTTCTGCTCTCACTCTGCTTTCCTCCCTGGAATCATGGAATGGCTTGGGTTGGAAGGGACCTTAAAGCTCATCTCGTTCCAACCCCCTGCCATGGGGCAGGGACACCTTCCTCTCAATCCATTTCCCACTGGAAGTGCTGAATTCCAGCAACAGGCTCTAGGGAAACAGGGAACGTCCCACACTTGCCCAAACCCACTGCTGACCCTTGCTGGAAAACACTGAAAGCACTAAGCAGGATCTCACCCTGCTCCAGAGAATTTGGGGAGCTTTGAGTACCATACACCTCATCTAGCAATGAACAGAAATTCCGTAGTGACAACCTAACGGAGTCCCTTTGGAGTTTCCAGCTGTGGATCCCCCACCAAAGGAGCACTGGATGAAGTCAGTGAAGCCTGTACTCACATGGGTGTGCTCTCCTCCGCGTGGTGACCCGGGGGCCGGACAACGGCAAATCCATTCTGCACACAGAAAATAAGGAAAGGGAAAGGTCAGAGGGACAAGGATGGATGCAGGGGGTGCAGCCAGAAGCCTCCATCCTGCTTGGGAACGCTGGAGCTGCTCGTGATGGATTCCTCACAAGGTCATGGTGCTGGGTGATGCCTTCCCCCGTTGTGGAGGGGGGAAAGGCCCTGGAGGTGCTGCAGGGCAGAGCCTCGAGCAGAGCCCTGCACAGAGCACAGCTGAGGGCTGTTTCCCTACCTTCAGCTCTCCCGTGGCCACCTTGAACACCAGCTCGATGACACAGCCCACGGCCAGGCGAGCGGCGCCGGACGAGTGCACCTCGTTCCAAATGGTGTCACTGTCCACCTGGGGGGGACACACAGCAACCGGGTCAGGAGCAGGGAGGGCAGCCAGGGCCCACGAGATTAACCCCTGTCTGATAAAGACATCACTCACATGGAATGACAGGGCAAGGGGAACGGATTGAAACTGAAAGGGAGTGGGTTTATTTTGGATATTGGGAAGGAATTGTTGGCTGGGAGGGTGGGGAGGCCCTGGCACAGGGTGCCCAGAGAAGCTGTGGCTGCCCCTGGATCCCTGGGAATGTCCAAGGCCAGGCTGGAGCAACCTGGGATGGTGGAAGGTGTCCCTGCCCACAGCAGGGGATGGAATGAAATGCTCTCTCAGATCCCTTCCAACACAAACCATTCCATGATTCTATGTGACCATGGAATCAGCATTTCTCTTTAACTGCTGCAGGAAACTGATCCCAGACGAAATAAAAAGGTTTTTGAAATAATTCAGTGATTCTTTAAAATAAAAAAAAATCGACAATAAAAGAAGGATGTTCAGTGATGGGCATTTAAAAGACAACAGCCCAGCACTGACAGCAGCTTCCCTGGGCAACCACAAGCTCACCCAGCCTTCAGCACCAGAGCTCACCACACAGATCCGCTTCAACACTGGATATCTGACCACTTTTCCCCCCTGAAAATGTGCAAAGAGGCCACAGGCCAGGCAAGGCACCCCGCAGGCATGCCCGTGGTGCTGTTATTCCAGACCATGTCCCGGATAAACGGGACATTCCTCACCGGGAAGGATCACCAGCTATTTTTCACATATTACTCTGCCCTGAGTGTATTTGTGAAAACAATGGCAAGAGGGAGGGATGGAAAGAAAGAGATTGTTTGTTGTGTCTGGCTCACTGAGCTCTGAGGAGACACAAGTGGCCCCACAGACGACTGATCCACCTCCTTCCCAGCCAGGCTGAAGCCATGACTGGAAATGACTGCAGCTCTGTGATCCTGGATGGTTGCTGGTAGCATCCACCCTGAGGATGCTTTGGAAGCCACAATAAACTAAGGAAGCACTTGGAGAACACCAAAAAGCCTCTGGGGAACGCCACTGCATTGTGGGAAAGCTCTACAGTGACTATTTGTGGGCCCAGGGCCCCTCTGCACCCCTCTAAGTTTGGGCAGTAACATGGGAACAGGAGCGTGATGGAGTTGGGAGTTACACACGACAGCTCCAGGAATCCTGGATCAGGACTGCACACCTGCAGGGGAGGGGACTGACCTGAGCAGGTCTCTCCAAAAGCTCTAAAAAAGTGGGAAGAAGACCAAGCTGCTTCTCCTCCCCACTGACCAGTGCATTGGTGCCCTGTGAGGGTCCATCTTCGGGCTCCTGTCACTGGATCTGACCATCCATGAGTGTATCTACCCCATCTTTGGGCACATCTAACCCATCTTCAAGCAAATCCAACCCATTTTTCTTGGTCTTTGGAAGAAAATGCCTCAGGATGCCAGCAGGGAAGAGCTTCCCTTCCTGCCTGGACACAGCGAGTTCAGGGCTCCTTCCATGGTTTGCAGAGGGCCCTCTTCACTCCCTGGGAGGCACCAGGGGAACAGAAACGCAAAAAACCCAAATTCACGGGTCCTAAGGGGCCAAGAGACCCTCAGGTGCCTGCTGGGGACAGCTTTTCCCATAAAACAGATAGGATTCAGCAGTGCCAGAGCCAAGCACTGCCACGTTCAGGGCCCTGAAGAAACCAGCAGCATTCCAGGAAGAACGAGGGGGCAAGACAGAGAGGATTTGCAGTGACATTATTTCTGCAGGAAGAAACTGAGTACTTAGGGAAAAAGCATCCTACAAGGAAATGTCCAAAATGAAACCCAAAGAGTTCTTCCTTCCTCATAATAAAAAATTGCAATTTCCTTACAATTATTTCCTTCCTTTAACAAGAACTCGAGGTTTTTTTTATTAATATCCACGATGAGGCTCCTACTCACACTGAAATTCCTCCTACTCACACCGTAAATTCCTCTTACTCACACTGTAAACTCTCCCTTCCACTAATGTGCAGCTATCTCAGACTTAAACGAGCACCTTACAAAAGATTTCCATTATTCTACTATTTAATTTAGCTGAAAAACAACACAGGCAAGAAATCAAGCACCAGGACAGGTAGACACAGGTTGCACCAGAGCTCCAGACCCTGCAAAGTGAAGGAATTCTGCTCTTCCCTCGCAGAGGAAGACACCCCACCGTGTCTCCTCCTGCTCTCAATTAAATAATCCTCACATGCTCTTCCTCTGACTTGCTAATTAGTTCCTCCTCATTTCCATTCCACGGAAGCCCTTCCCGTGGTCTCTGCTCGGCAAGGACTTACTTTGCTGATTGTTGATGCACTCTCATCAAAGCCCTCGCACCCAAAAACAGAATCACCTGCTCTGGAGAAGATCAACAACACAAACACCTCTTAGAGATGGAGATCTTTAGGTATTTTTAGAACACGTGCAGAAAAATGATGCACAGAAAAGAAAACAGATTTATCAGCTATCCCAAAATCAAGTTTTTGATTCGTTTCGAAGAATCTGGATGCGAGTGTGCTGGGATGGTCCTGCAGCTTTTCAAAGCTTGGACTCCTTTCTTCAAAACCTTCTTCTGATTATCCTGGATCAGGGAAGGCTGTGGCACGTGGAAATCGGATGTTGGGAAGGGGTGTGAGCTGCAGAGGAGCGAAGCTGAGCAAAATTCCCAAGCCATCAGCAGAAATAAATGAGTGGTGTTTCAATCAGAGCTCACATCTGCTGATTTCGGTGCTTCTGTGCTTCCTTCCTTCCTCTCCTGCTAGGACCAGACGGCTGCGAAGGGAGGAGGTTTGTCAGCCTTGGGAAGGCTTCTTGGGATAAACCAATGAGGGAAAAGAGTTTCCAAGCACCTGGGAACAAATTTACCCTTTTTCTCCTTGATTTCAAGTCGCTGTCAGTGAGTTTTTAATTGAGAGTTTGCAAGGTGTTATGAGATGAAGGGATTTGCTCTAAACTGTTTTCCTGCTGCTTCACTCCAAGAGCTCCAGGAGTGTTTGGACGCCGCTCTCAGGGATGCACAGGGTGGGATTGTTGGGGTGTCTGTGCAGGGCCAGGGGCTGGACTGGGTGATCCTTGTGGGTTTCTTCCAGCTCTGGATATTCTGTGATGCACTCTCTGGCCTGTCCTTCATCTCGCTGGTTGCTGAGGAGAACTCATGGCTGCCCAAGCTCCATCCTCCATCCTGAGGCAAAACAGCTTCTCCCCCCCAAAACTGCCCTGCACCCCCCTCCAGGCCCATCCTTCCTTTTCATCTGCACCACATCCCCTAAGGAGGAGAACCACACTTGATTGCTTGCAGGGAAGGAACCTGGTTTCAAAGCTTTCCAGCCCGTAATTTCAAACGTGACACCCTCAGCTCCTGAATTCCAATCATCAGCTGTCATTCAGCTTTATCCTGCTCCAGTATAAATCCAAGAGAGGACCTGTCCCACATCATTCTACTGATTTTTTAATTTTTTTTTCTTTCCTTTTGACTTTGTGGAAAAAAAAAAAAAGATTTGGCAATAGTTCCCACTAAGAACCAGGGTGAGGTGGGATATTGGGAAGGAATTCATCCCTGTGAGGGTGGAGAGGCCCTGGCACAGGTTTTGCTGATAGGATTGCTAAAATACTGCACCAAAGCCAGCAAATATTCAATATTAAGAGTCTGGGGAGACAACCAAGCAGCAAAGACCATCTTTATTGGGAGCATATCAGGAATACCAGCACTGAGGCGCTTCCTGCCCTGATTTGGGATTTAATGCAAGACTTCTGGGCCCGTGCTGGGCTCAGACACTGTCTCTACTTGTTACCATTCAGTCTTCATTTGCAAATGATAATTTTTTTTTTTTTTTCTTTTGCTTTGAATGGCATGCCTGACTGCAGGGCAGAGTAAATCCAAACCTTTCAAGCTCCAGCCAAAAATTTGCCACGAATTAGGAGACTGCAGCATATTTACAATACAAAATAAAATATCTCCACGAGTGGCGGTACGAACAAATGACGATTATTCTCTTTTTTTTCTTTCTTTCTTTCTTTTTTTTTTTTTTTTCTGACGGGATAATTTTCAAAGCGGCGATTTTGCAAAGACTCAGGAAGAAAACAATTTTGTTTCATTTCCATAACAGAATCCAGACCTTGAAAATTCAACCTCACGAGCTACAATTATGCAGCAGAACCACCACTGTGAATTTTCAAACACAATGCCTTTTATTGTCTCTTCTCATTCTTTTCCCCTTCCTGTTCTCCATGATTTTCTGTCCTGTCACCCTCCACAGAAACTCTGGAGCAGAAAGTCTGACTTGAAAGGGAAACTTTTAAGCTTTCAGGCCTCAAAGGAAAACAAGAAAACCTTCAAAACAAGGTATTTGGGGGGTTTTTTTGGCTTTATGGGAACAAACAACAACAAAAAGTCTGATTATACTGAAATTTGACAGCTGAAAAGGAACGTTCAGCTTTTCCACGAGGGATGGAGGGGTATTTCAGTCACCTCCTGGAGAACCCACGTGGATTATCGTGGAGCTGGAGAATAAAAGATGCCCAATGCCGTTTCATTCCAGGGCAGCCAACTTGCTCTTTACGGGAATACGTACATTCCCAAATATTGTCCTTCCCCATCACTATCTCAGGGCCACGTTTCCCACCTGCCAGGGGAGGCAGGCAGCTCTGGAGTGCCAGGACTGAAGGTAAAACCCCTCCAAGAGCACGAGCTTTCCAGGGAGAAAAGCACATTTGGGATGCAAGGGCTGCTTCCAAACGCAGCAACCCCCGCACCACGCAACATCCCTGCCTGGGAAATGAGGCTTTTCCTCCCAAAAGCCGGAGCCCGAACATGCCTCTGGGTGTCACACACAGGCTCGGGCTCCCAACAGCTCCGAAATCCTCAGGCTGCTTTGGAAGGAAGGCAGGTGGGGCCGGGGCACCCCCTCACCCAGGCAGGCCCCGCTCATGGGCAGCATCTGGCTGCAATTACCCACCCGGCAGCGATTCCTGCCAGCGAGAACAAACAGGACATTATTTACACATTAAAAGGGAGTTACTCACCCCGACACCACCGCAAGGCAGCCGGACAAACATCGACGTTAGGGAACCTGTGGGGAGGGGGGGACACAAAGAACGCAGCCCGTGAGTCAGAAAGTCAGAGGTCACCAGGATCTGGGGCCGATTTTGGTGGCCGTGCCGCGATCTTTGCGAGCACAGAAGCACGGGCTGGGGGTTTTCTTCCCGTTCTCAGCCAGCCCTGTTACAACAGACACACACACACACACACACACAGAGGGCTCCTGCAAAAGCTGTCTGTAATTCCCTCATTTTTATGCGAAGTTTGGGTGCTGTCTGATGTTCCAAGACTACACGTGGTGGAGATGCCACCAACAATCACTCGGCGTGTCTTCTCAGACGAGCACTTTAACCCCTTCCCGCTGAGGGAGGACAGGAAATCATAAAACCACCCCAATTATCACTCATCTGCAGTTACTAGATGGCTTTGGAGAGCATGGGCTTCATAAAGGAGGAGGAGGACAGAAAAACAAACCAGTGGCAAGCAAAGAAAAATCATGCGTTCTGACTGAAATAGCAAAAACCAATGAGGAGAATTGGAGAAAAATGGAGAAAACCATCTGCAGGGCTAATTTTGGATCTGCAGGAAATGTAACGTCGCTTTCTGGGCTCGTGTGTGAGCCAATTATCCTCCATTCAAAATTCTGTGGGGCCCTGAGCAACCTGGTGGGGTGGGAGGTGTCCCTGCCCACGGCAGGGGTGGAATGGGGTGGGCTTTAAGGTCCATTCCCACCCAAACCATTTGGGATTCTGTTACTGAAAGAGGAGTTAATGCCTCTGGACTCATCTGAGGCAAAAGGGAGATGCACTCTGCGATTAGATCCACGTGGAAGTTGTTGGATCATCGTGCCTTGGACCTCCTGTCACATCTCTCAGTGCTAATCCACCCATTATTTCCGTATTTATCTTCCTGACAACAGTTTAGGACTGCTCCCCACAAATTAAAAGCAGCCTTATTTGCCTGCGTTTCAACTTGTCCAGCAGGTTCCAAGTCTTTCCAGTGTCCAGGGAGGGATGGGTTTGTGTTTTGTATCCTTGACAAAACAAGGGGGAATAGCTTCAAACTGAAAGAGGGCAAGGTTAGGGGGGATTTTGGGAAGGAATTGTTCCCTGGGAGGGTGGGCAGGCCCTGGCACAGGGTGCCCAGAGCAGCTGTGGCTGCCCCTGGATCCCTGGCAGTGCCCAAGGCCAGGCTGGACACTGGGGCTTGGAGCAGCCTGGGATGGTGGAAGGTGTCCCTGCCCATGGCAGGGGGTGGGAATGGGATGGGCTTTGAGGTCCCTTCCAACCCGAACCGCTCTGGGATTCTGTGATTCCATGAAGGCACATCCCCCTTTTCATTTGCAGCAGCTTAACAAGAAACATCCTGTGTCCTGAAAAGCCTTACAAGCTTTTCCTTTTTAGGCTGGCGTTTCTCAGGCTTTTTTCCTCCTCACAGGCTATCAAAGAGTTTACATTTACACGGAGCCATCAGACACCTGCCAAGACACTCAGCCCTGACAAACTCCCATTTGCATCCCTAAACCTCACACAAAGCTTTGCCCTGGCCTTCAAACCTGCCCTAAATCCATCCTCTAACGTGTTTAAAAGAACCCCACGGAGCTGGTTTGTAAATTTGGAAGCCTTTTAAACCCCCAAGGGGAAAGGATGGCTGAAGGAGAGGTTTTTACAGGCTTCCACACGGAGCTTTTCCCTGATACCCTGGCTCAGGTCCTGCCCTGTGGAAGGCATCAGGAAGGAAGGGGGTCCATGTGGGCTGGCAGCCAGTGCCACTGTCAGCACCCCGAGGCTAAAACGGTGCCAGGTGGGCTTAGGAAACCAGCTCTAAGCCGAATTTAGAGCTACTGGACGTCCCCTTCTACTGGAGATCCCTGGAGACCTGACCACTCGCAGCTCCAGGGCTTTTCTGCAAGTTGTATCCAAACAGGGAATGTTCTGTACTGGAAAGCCCTCAGGTGTTAGAATTTCTCCTCTCTGTAGGATTAAACTGGATCTCTACAGACACCTTAAAATGAGGGATTGAAGCCATGGGGGGGCACAGAATTAGAGGGGCAGAGGCAGAGCAAGAGCTGCTGCCCCCACAGCACAAACCATCTCTCTACACAAACCATCAGGAATGGTTCAGCAATTGGGGTGTCCCCCCAAAAATACTATCCAAATAAACTGCATCTCCACAGGCATCTGTGGAACTGTTGAGGCAGATCATGCCCAGAGCCAAGGAGGGAGTGGAAAAGTATCCCAAGAGAATCTTCTCAGATCTCCCAGGGAAGATTTACCCAAGTTCCATCGGGCTGATGGTTTCCCACTCCCAAGCACATGACGTTATAAATTCCTGGAAGTTTTCATCCTGATGGAGCTATCATTCAGCTGGAGGTGTCTACTTTTGGGTTCTCTGGCTTTAAAGAGGTGGGAAGCGAGCTATAAATCCAGTGCTAATTGCATGTTTAACTACTGGCTAACAGCTTCCCTCTCTGGGAGCTCATGGACATGCTGAGCAAAATCTTTCCAGCTCCTTTGCTGTGGCCACTACATCATGCAGGCCACGGAGTTAATCCCCTTTTTATATCATCCAAAGTCAGGCTAATCCCAAAATAAACTTTCTCAACGTCTAGGTTCCAGAACTGTCTTTTTTTTNNTTTTTTTTTTTTTTTCCTGATCCCCACGTGAGAACTTCCCAACTTGCCCCTCCAGCCTACTGCTGCAAAGAGGCAGGAAGTAAAGGGAGGTGAAGATGACTCCACGGAGGTGCTAAAATCCACGTGGTTTGGTTGCTTTGAGGGGGTTGGTTATCTAAAAACCCATCCTTTAGGATTTTTGCTGGGAAAATATCATTTTTTTTAATATTTTTGTCTGTATTTCGCAACAGACACGGCCCTGTTTCAGGAAGATTTGGTCTGCAGTGAAAGGGATAAACAATCCCACTCCAGATTAAACAAATGCAGAGGCCCCTGCATCTCTCTTGCTGATTATCCACACAAACCTGACAGGGATTTGTTGGTGCCTGTGCAGCTGGCTGGGGGCTGCAGATCCAAATCCTTGGGAGGGAGTTCCAGCTCCTCCCCAGCCGTGGATAACTTCCTAACACACGGAGCGTCCAAGGACAAAACCAACTGCCTGAACTATCTTTCCTCCTCAGGAAAACATCCTTTCAGGTTCTGAGGACATCAAAGAAAGGAGGTTTAAGCTGTCTAGGGTTTGGGGATCTGCCTGAAGAGAGGGAGATGGATTTTGTGGGGACAGATGGAGGTGGGAACAATCCTCTTGGAGCTGCACAGGGCTAAGGACGGGAGGGAGCCCCAAAATCTCACCCTGCTCGGTCAGCAGCGTGGGTGCCAGGGGTCAGGAAGGGGGATTTCCCCCCAGGGAGTGATACCTAGGAGCTTCTTGCTGTCCAGTTTCTGCCTGTTCAGAGGGTTTGTGCCGTAGAGCAGCGTGTGGGCTTCCGAGTGAACCGTCTGCAGCTCCTCCAGCGTCGCCTTCCTGCCACGGATGCACTGAAAGGGAGAGGGAGAGGGTGGTGAAATCACTGCTGACCTGCTGGGCTCTCACCACAGAGCTTTTCTGTGCCCTCAGCAAGCCAGCAAGACACTGAAACGGGCCCTTAGGTGGAAAAATGCAGGTTTGGGGTTAATCCCTGACAGAAAGCCATCCTCAGACTCGTTCAAGATAAAGGAGGAAACTTTTGAGGCAGCTGCTGGCAGGAGGTGGTGGGGATGAAGGAAAGGTGACCAGAGAGATAAGGGAGTGCACCCTGCAGTGGCAGGGCAGAGCCTGAAGCAAGCCAGCAGGGAATTAAGGCTGAAATTCAGCATTTTTGGAAAAAAAGGAGAGTCTGGTGAGGCTGAAAGTCACCGGTGGTCAGGAGGGAAACGCAGCTGGAGAGCAGGGGAAGATCCCAACAGCAGCTCCCGTCGTGAGAGCAACCAAAAGCACCAAGCTAAGCACGGACATCAAGGAAAATAAACTTTCCTTAAGGAAATCAGCAGGAAATGAAGGACAATAATAGTTCCCTGGGATGGTACAGTGAGGAACTTAGGCATTAGAAAACATCTGTAACACCCATTGAGGAGGGCAGGCAATTAGCAATGAGGTTTCTTTGGCCCCAAATAATCCCAAAATCTGATTAAATGGGGATCCACAGACAGAACCGGGTTTGAAAGGGATGAATGAGGGCAGGACGGGGAAATTTAGGCAAGGGCAATGCTGCCACCACGTGGATGTCTCATCTGAGGGCTCGGGAACGTTCCCAGCCAGATCCTGACACTGCTGGAATATCTGTGCTCTGGGATTCAGCCCCCTCAGGTGCTCAAAGAATGGATGAACACACCCTTACACCCCCATTTATCACCACTGCTGTTAGTTAGGACTAATAAATACTCGTTAGTTTTGATTATTAATCTCCACTCTTTCTATTTAATATCGAAGCTTTTCTCTTCGTCTGCTTGCTCTTAAAAATGCATCAAATAAATCTAATTTAACCTCTTGTGATGGAATGGTGCTGAGTGCCATCCTCCTACCCCCCATTCCTTTTACAGTATTGACCATTACTCATGAAAGATCATTAAAAAAGCTATTAAACCACAGAGGAGTTGTTGCTTTTGCTGGAATAACTGGAGGGATAACAAATGAGAGGGTTACATTATAGTCTGTTCTCTTTTTTTTGCATAATAATAATATAAACGTAATAACAGTAATAAAAATAAAATAATATAAAACATAAAAAACAATTAAAATAATTATTTTTAATTAACGATTAAGTATCTAAATAAATTAGATATTAAATTAAATGTTAAATTCAATAAGTTAAATATGAAATATTAAATTAACTATTAAATTAGATAAATATCAAATAAATAATAAATTAAGATATTAAAATAATACCAACAATAATAAAGTACTAATAATATTATTAATAATGACAAAAGCAATAGTGTGGCCTTTGCTGGTGCCTTCCTCACCTCACACTTGCCCCGCAGCCCCGTCTCCTGGAGCCTGGACCAGATGCTCTGGATCCTGCCCGCGTGCTCGGGGTGGCTGTTGGTGTTTCCACAGGTACACTGGTGCTTCAGCATCAACGTGTCGTACACGAGGCCTGCGGCACAGGGGACAGAATTGCTCTCAGGTTACAAAAAAACACTAAAAAATTGCCAGTTATAGGGGGGGAAAAAAAGTGTATTGTGCACTTCGGAGTCAACGGTTCTAGGCCAGAAGCGTGTGTGTGTTCGACCAGGAGCCACAGGGAACTGAGAGTCCAAACCTGCATCCAGCCCTTCCCGTGGACATCCTCAAGGGACACGAGACTCCAGAAAACAGAATAAAAGTGGTTGGTTTGGGTTTTTTTTTTTCCCCAAGAAAAAGGTTTCTTACAGGAAATTTCTGTGTGAAAGTTGGTCCAAGGGCTGGAGCCCCTCTGCCGGGACAGCAGGGAGTGCTCACCTGGAGAAGAGAAGGCTCCAGGGAGAGCTCAGAGCCCCTTGCAGGGCCTGAAGGGGCTCCAGGAGAGCTGGAGAGGGACTGGGGATGAGGGATGGAGGGACAGGACACAGGGAATGGCTTCCCACTGCCCGAGGGCAGGGATGGATGGGATCTGGGGAAGGAATTCCTGGCTGTGAGGTGCTGGAACAGGGTGCCCAGAGCAGCTGTGGCTGCCCCTGGATCCCTGGCAGTGCCCGAGGCCAGGCTGGACATTGGGGCTTGGAACACCCTGGGACAGTGGAAGGTGTCCCTGCCCACGACAGAGATTTAAAACCGGATAACCTTTCGGGTCCTTTCCAACCCAAGGTTTTCCATGATTTCTATGGGCTCCAGAGGTCTTGATGAGAATCCAGGGCCTCTGAAGGCAGCAGTGGCAGGAGCCAGTGCCAGCTGCCCACGTTCAGGGATGTGCCCTCCAGCTGACGGCACTCCAGGGAAATCCCGGCTGCGCGCTCACAGCCGGATCCGTGTTCCCAGCTCCAGCACGGACAAACAGCACAATCTGGGAGCTCCAAGGGGCCTGCAGGGATCCAGGACACGCAGCCGGAGCTGGGGCTGTGCCCCTGCACGCTCCCAAACCTGGCTCCAGCCGCAGTCCCGCCTCCCGGCTGGGTGAACCTTGGCTCCCCGCTCTGGCCCCGGCACCCGCGGGTCTCCAGCCTCGGGGGAGGCGTGTGGCAGCTCCTGCTCTGCTGCAGGTGAGCACAGAGGGAAGAACACCCCCAAAAGCCAAAGCACGCCGGGTTGGAGGCAGAGAACAGAGCCCCGGTAACTGGCTGCCCCCGGGTCAGCCAAAGTTCACTCGCAGGAGGTTGTGCTGCAAAGCTCCCTCGAGGTCTCCGCCTTTGATTCGCAGCATCAAACACCACCAGGAGCTGCTGGGCCAAGGCAGGCTCGGCATTCACCTGAGGAGAAGCTTTCACCCCAGTCTGAGTTTAACTGAACTGGTGCAAGGTCGTAAACTAAAAGAAATTTAGACTGGATTTACAGAAGAAATTCTTGTGGTGAGGCCCTGGCTGCCCCTGGATCCCTGGAAGTGTCCAGGGTCAGGCTGGACAGGGCTTGGAGCAGCCTGGTCCAGTGGAAGGTGTCCCTGCCCATGCAACTGGATCACCTTCAAGGTCCCTTCCAACCCAACCCACCCCAGGACTCCATCCCACCCCAAACCTGGTGTTCACAGAACTCGGTTCATCGCTGGTTTCTCCCCTCCCAGGGGCTCAGTGATAACAGCAGTGTCTCAGCGAAGTCTTTCTGTGCTGCAATCACTCGTCACTCATCATTTCTCTTTCCTAGAAACCAGCCCAGTGGAAAAGGGAGCTGTTCCCAGTTCCTTCCTGCAGCTGGGGACACTCTCGCACACTCACACACACACAGGGAAGCTCGGCAATTTAAGCTTAAAACACAAACCTACACTGGCTGTTACAAGTTAATTGAAGTGGTGCTGGAAGCAAGACTCTTTTCAGACATAAGAACAATCGTTTTTAAAGGTCAGCACTAAAGCAAAACCAACTGGCTTTTCTTGGCAGAACAAATATATGATCTGAGGTTCAGATAATTACATTGCTCTGCACAGGAGAGAATAAATGCCTTCATCAGAAAGGAAAAACCCTTTAATGCAGAACATCAGAATAATTTGTGGACCCATTTTTGCAGGAGATCAGAGACTGGATAATTGGAGCTATGCAAATTAATGGCCTAACCTGAGGATCCTTATTCAAGTGTGCAGAACAGGGCAGGCACAAGTATTCATTAAAGTCACGGGGGCTGCTCGAGCTGGAGAGGGCAAGTTCAAGGACTGGCTTTCTGGGAGGAAGGAAAATTAAATGTCATGCTTCGGGACATCAAACTGATTGCTGGAAGGATTCAGGAAGGGCACGGCTTTCACTTTGATGTGGAGTAATGGACATCATGTCTGAGAGCTGCAGCATGTGGCTCTTTCCCCGCACCTTTGAAGTCTCAGGTGCTGGTCACCGACAGAGACAGGAGAATAAAATATACAACAAGCCCAGAACTGCCAGCTGCCTGCAGCTAACTCAGTCCAGGGAAAGCATCAGCTTTCTGTGTTATTTCCATACAATATCCCAGACATGAAAGGGAAGAACAATTCCTCTCTCTGTTGGACAAGGACTGATCTCTTAAGGGCCACATTCACACCCAGAGTGACCACGGTTGGCTTAATTAGGGCCATTCAGTGGGGTTTGCTCCTCGCAGCCCTCTCGCCAACCCATCACACCAATTCCAGCCCTCATTCCCCTGCCTTAGGATCAGTCTCCAAAGCAGCCGCTTATCAGCCAGATGGATTTTCCTCGGGAAAGAGCAGCCTGATGCACTTCGGCACTGCTTGCTCTTGAAAAATACCCAAGACTTTAATTTCCTGCCTTCCAAAGAACGGCTCAATCCCGGTGATTAAGCTTTAGCATCCACCTCCAGAAACACAATCCCCGACATGCTGCCGTGGACAACTCCAACAAAACACGAGGCAATTCAGCTCACACACATGCTCAGCAGCTGAAATGCCTTTCCTTCCCTTTCTCCTGCTTCCATGCCCGTGGCAGTGGGGTTTTTTCCCCTGCATCTCCTAAGCAGACAGTGCTGGTTAATTAAACCAGACCTAGGACTAGTTTTAGGACTAGTACAGAGGTCTTACCTTTATGCTTTCCACCTTAATTAGTACCACAGTGACTGCCTGACACGTCCTCCCTGGACAGCATTTTATTGTGTTTTTCCTCCTCCATTCACCAGCACAAATGCAGAGATGGAAGGGAAAAGAAAAGTCAAGCCCTTGGAATCCTAACCTGGATAAATGCCATGAAAATGGAATTTTACAGGTGACCCACCTGAAGCATTCTGCACCTCATCCCTCTGTGCAGTGCTGGATAAAAGCACTGTGATATTCCACTTCTTATTTTCAGCCACTTTTTCAGTTTTTCAAACCCTGCCTCCAGGGAAAATAAACGCTGACACTGGAACAGCCTCTTTTCCAAGCAGCACAGCTCTCAAATCTGCACTCTTACTGCTGCCTGCAATTCTGAATGAAATTCAGAGGCACGGGTCTGAGTCAAACACAGATCCTCTGGTAGGAAATGTTATTTATTGCACGTCCAGACTCTTGCGTGTGATTGATTGGGCAGCTTCGACACCGGCGGAGGAGGAGGGAAGAAAGGGATGGAATGAATAATCCCTCCAAGCAGGGTCAGGCTTCCTTGTTTTTAAACCCCCAAGGTTTGGGGTTAAGTGTATCAGGAGCTCAGGTTTCATCTGCTCTGACCCCGAGCCAGGGGACTTTTCCTTGCACCCTTGGCAAAAGCCAGAATCTGTTAATTTTGCTGGGACTGACTGCGTTAGAAATGCAGTTCTGCTGGAATTCCGGGGTTCAACGCTAACAACAAATAAGAGACTTTAAAGGGCAAAATAGGAGCCATTCCCTGGGTTTTTCCAGAGCTGACAGCACGCGCTTCCCACCCTGCCTGCAGCCAGGAGCTGAGGAACAAAGTCACACTGAACATGCCACTATTACTACACCACCAGGGCCCGAAAATAAACCCGATTCACAGCACTGAGCTGAGTGATGCAAGAAGTGTAGGTTAAAAATGGAATAAAAGCAGAAGTGAAAGGGAAACAACATCATGAGCCGCTCTTATTTGGGCGTTGTGGATTTTTTCTCCCCCCGTTTTCCTTTTCCCAGGGAACACATCACGTTGCAAACTGCTCATTCACAAAATAAGAGCCTGACATTTGGGGAAGAAGGCGGACTTCGAAATCAGTCCTCATCACCCAGCTCAGGGCTCGGGAAGTTGCACGGAAAATCAACTTCCAGCAGTTGCTAAGGGGACTGAAGAGGCAGAAGGGATTTTGGAGGAGAGAAGTTGGTTGTCAGGATACAGGAAAAACAATTCGCTTTTTGCTTTTAATCTTGGTGGGGAGATCACAGAATGCCAGGGAGGTTTGGGTTGGATGGGACCTCAAAGCCCATCTTGTTCCACCCCCTGCCGTGGGCAGGGACACCTCCCACTATCCCAGGTTGCTCCAACCTGGCTGTGAACACTTCCATGGATGGGGATCAACACCTGTTTTGCACTTGTGCTTTCCACCAGACAGATGCAGGATTGCACTCATCATTTTCCTTCACAGGTAAGCAAACACTCTTTGGTCTCTTTGTCTCTTCAAGACAACGTGAAGTCACCAGCTCACCTCGTTTTTCCTACCCTGCAGGCACGGACTCCTGTGTTACAGGAGCAGGGAGGGTGGCAGGGAGCCCGGAGTGGATAACTTATGGCACGAGATCGTGGAGGGAGTGGAGAAGGTGGAGGAAACAGAGCCAGCATTGCATTTGGCACTCTGTCCTTCAGGAGCACCGGCTCTCCCTGCCTTGCCCCTAAATCAGACACACAACTCCAGGGCTGTGCTGCTGCTGGAGTGGGCAGGTTATTTTTGCTCTGGGGAAGGGACAAGCAGGACAACAGGGATGACTCAGTCTGCTCCCTGGAGAAGGCAGGATGTTATGGAGCACCCAAACGGGGATGAGACGCGGAGCCCACGCTCATGGATGTGCAGGGACGGGGAAGAAAATCATAGAATCATCACCAGGGAATGGTTTGGGTTGGAAAGGACCTTAAAGCTCATCTTGTGGGCAGGGCAGGGACACCTTCCACCATCTCAGGGTGCTCCAAGCCACGTCCAACCTGGCCTTGGACACTTCCAGGGATCCAGGGGCTGCCACAGCTGCTCTGGGCAACCTTATCACCCTCACAGGGAAGGATTTCCTTCCAATATCCCATCTAACCCCAGCCTAAAGCTATTCCCCCTTTTCCTGTCACTCCGTGCCCTTGCAGAACAGCTCAACATAAGGCAAACCAGTCACCCCCAGCCCCCCCAAAACCTCACCTGTTGTGAACCTTGGCTTAGTGGGTGGCTCCTGCACGGACATGGGGAAGGTGGCCGAGGCGGGGGAGGACTGTGCCCGGGACAGGGGCCGGTGTCCCCCGAAGGACACGGGCATGCCGGCCGCCTCCAGCGACGCCTGGTAGTTCCTCAGCTGGTGGATCCGCTGCTGCTCCAGGAGCAGGGCTTGCTGTGGGGAAGAGAAGCAGTTGCTGAAAGGGCCTTCCCAAAAGGGTTTTTGAAGGCTGGCGGGATCGGACTCCTTTTCCTCGCACGCAGCAAAGGAGGCTGTGACATTTCTAGGGCCAAGTCAGGCAGGCACAGCACGTGAAGCCCCAGCCCCTGCCATGGGCAGGGACACCAGCCACCACCCCAGGGTGCTCCAAGCCCCGTTCAACCTGGCCTGGGACACTTCCAGGGACCCAGGGGCAGGCACAGCTTCCCTGGGCAAATGTAGTTGCTGAGCAACATCCCAGTGACATTCCTGGAGGACATGGATGGGCTCTATTACACTGTGCTACCTCGTTATTGGATTTATCACCTGCAATCCACAAGCCTCGGGTGTTTTCCCTCAACAGTGAGCCTGGCTGGAGGCTCTAGGATCTCTAATTCCGAAGCAGGAACACCCTCCACTTGTCCCCTGTCCTCTTACATGCAGTCTTTCTGTGGAGCAATTAGATTTAAATCACTCAACCAAAATAAACTCCTTTGCTGGTGGCCAGCGCTAAGAAATGTTAGGATACACTTTTGACTTCCCAAAGAAACAGCCACGGAAGCAGCTCAGCGGCTGTAGGCACAGTGACTGTGTTTCGTGCAGGCCAGGCAGACTCAGCTGCACAAGGGAAGGAATCCCTGATTTTACATCGGGTTCCTTTCCCCAGCCGACCCTCAGGAGCTGGCTCCCCTCAGTCTCCCCCTGGCAGCAGCACGAGGTGACTTCCAGGACAAAACCAATCTGCCCCAAGGAGCCGAGTGCCGGGCCCGGCGCTCCGCGCGCTCACCTGGCGGAAGAGCAGCTCCTGCTCCGCCTGCCTCTGCCCGGCCTCCAGCTCCTGCTGCGGCTCTGCCTCCTCCTCGTCGCTCTCGATGGGCTCCTGCTTCACCTGCACGGCGCTGGCCAGCGCCGGGGGCTCCTTGGGGCCCGCGGCCCTGTCGCCGTAGGGCTCCTCCAGCAGGGCCTGGTGCTCGCGCAGCTCCTCCTCCGTCTCCTCGGGGTGGCTCTCGTGCTGCCGCGCCGGCTCGGCGGCCTTGGGTATGATCTGAAGGCACAGAACCCCGCGGGGAGCTGACCCTCGCCGCAGGGAAAGCCCGGCCCTGCTCTCCCGACTCGCGGGAAGGGCAGCCCCGGCTTGTTCTGCCTCACAATCCGCGCCCGAAACAGGCCAGGGGAAGGTCGGGGTGACCGTGGCATTAAGGGGCTCTGAGATCTCGTGTCCCAGGTAATGACACCCCCTGATTTTCCACTGCATCTTCCCTCTGAGGGAATAAGAGCCTCTTGTTCCTGCACGCCTGCTGCTCCATTTGCAACCATCGAGATGCTTGCCAATTAAATTCTGAAAGAATACGAGGGACACAAACCCTCCGAGAGGGTTTTTGCTGCCTGTGTGCCCGACATCACCTCGAATCTCTCCCTGAATTTCATCTCTGAGGCTGAAATAAAGATTACTTGAAAAGTTGCACTCTTGGGAGGAAACTCAGGACACACAGCTGAGAGCAAACCTCAAGAGCAGCACTGTTCTAACCTGACCTCCCTAAGCAGACACAGTAAACTTCTCTGAGAGCAGCTCCTAAACCAAAAGGAACAATTTAATTTTCACTGTAATTCACTCAGGCTTTCTGTAACTTCATTGGCAAGATAAAATTCACAGTTCTCTGTCTCAGACTGCTTATGATTTTTATTTGGGATAATAAAAAAAAAAAAAACCCAAATGTGACCTGTTTTTAACTCCAGCGTAGGAAAACCAATCCATTTCCTCCCTTTCAAAGAGCCCAGGCTGCCCCTGTTTCACAGGCTTGTAAAGAAACTGCTGCACTTTGAAAGTTGTCAGGGCAAGGTTTAATGAGGATTAGGTCATCGGTATGGAAAGCAATATTGATTTTAAATCTAATAAAGCTAAATCAAAACACGGTTATTGGACACATGCAGGAGGAGGGACCATTTGTCAGTAACTTGCTCTTTGAAGAACAGTGGCTCCAACCTGGAATTAAGCCTTTTTCCCCCTCCAAAAAAAGTACGGAGGAAGGCTCTGCCATGTAACTTAAGCAAGGCAGAGGGGCAGGAATGGAGTTACATCTGGCAAGGGACATGAAGGGCATGAAGAAAGGAGGAGGACTAAAGAGATCCTGGTCCCACTGCTGAAGGAGGGAAGGCACCTGGTGGCACGCGACACAGAAAAGGCCACGGCACTTCATGCCTCATTTAAGACCATCCTTCAGGAATCCCAGGACTCTGACACCAGGGGAAAAGGCTGGAACAAGGAAAACTTCCCTTGGTGCAGGAATTACCAGGTTTAGGCAACACTTAAAAGACCTGGATATCCTTAAGTCCGTGGGACTCTCACAGGTTGCACTCACAGGTGATGGGACAAGAGGCCACGGGCACAAATGAAAACCCATAAAATTCCTTCTGAACACAATAAAACATTTTTTATTTCCTGTGAGGGTGGTCAAACACTTGAAGAGGTTGTTCAGAGAGGTTCTGCAGTCTCCATCCCTGGAGATCCTTGGGCAACCTGCTCAAGCAGGGACACTGCCCTCAGTGACCTCAGGAGCTCCCTGCAAAGATTCAGGGATCAAAACGCCTCAAGGATTTTTGTGAGGTTCCCCCTGCCCCCCCAGTTTCATTCCTTACAACACACACTGAATAACCAAACTGCACTAAGCTAAAAGTTCTTCCACCAATTTTCTTTAAGCCCTCTTAGGCTTGATGAATATAATCTGTTTTAAAGATAATTAAATCATCATAAACCATCTGCTGCTTGTTTTGTTGTTTTTTTTTTTCCTGCTTGGATCGAAGGTCTCGAGCTTTTGAACTTAATACCTTTTGAACTTCTGAACTGCACGAGGTAATTGCTGGGAAAAATAACTTACAATGCCATTGTCATACCTAATGGGAATGAGAGGCAGTGCAATTCCCTCGAAGTTCTAAATTATTCCTGCTCCTTAAAAATGTGAGAATTAAATGGAAACCACAGTGAAGGTTGAAAAGAGCGAGTGGTCAATGACAAGGACATTTCAGACTGCTGAAATGCATTTCAGTCTGCTCTCCCTTTGCAAAGGGAACCTCCTGGTCTGTCACCAGTTCCAGCTGCTGCAACCCTGCTCTTAAAGGACGATTTTGCAGAGAACACACTTTATCACCAACACATTCCACGTAATACACTGACTATCTGCATCCCAGGCCCGTTAAAAACTCCCTAAAAATCCTCCATTTGTGCAGCTGTATGAGCACGTGCCCGTGCAATTGAAAACTGGAGGGAATCAAAGTGCGAGGGGCTGGCTGTAGAGGCAGCACTGAGGATGCCTGTAAATATATCTGAAATAGCCAACACAAAGCACCATAAATAACTCCTCCATCCTTCATTTAGCTCTCTGGCTTCCTCTGCCACGAGGTTACTCCTCTGTTTTCATACCCAGTGGCCTCTGGCAGTCACAAAGTGCCACCATAAACCTCTGGTAAAGGCACTGCCTCTCCAGCCTCAGGCAGATAACGATTTCACTCCGGAATAAATTACAGCTCTCTAGCCACAAGCGTTTTTAAAAGGCTCCAGGCAGCTGGCAAGAGTTCTCCTCCACAGCTTTGAAATACAAAGAAGAGAAATTAAAAAAAAAAAAACCAAAACCCAACAAAAATCACCACATAGCAAAGTCACGTCATAAATACAGGGAAAAGCAAAGCATTCATCATTCTTCTGTGGAACGTTTCACGAGGGGGAAAAAGCATTTTTTGCTAGTGACATTTCAGCTGGCACTGGATTTGTCCAGGAGGTGTGATAAACAGAATCACGGATTTGTTAAGGTTGGAAAAGACCTCCAAGTCCATCAAATCCAACCTCTGAGCATCACCAGGCCCATGAATCCATACCAGCTTCTCCAGGACACCTTTCTCCACAGTGGCAAGCTCCTGGGACACCAAAGACCTTGAAGGTCCTGCTAAACAGGTTGGAGACAGCTATTTACACATCAGAGACTAGTGAGGAGGCCCCAGCAGAAAAATCATGGAATCCCAGAATGGTTTGGGCTGGATGGGACCCCGACCCCCATCGGTAGGGTGGCACAGGAGGAAGGCCGGAGGAAGACAGGAGGCAGGAGGCAAAGGAGGATGTCAGACTAGCTCTGCCCTGACCGTGCCACAATGTGCAGAAGGCAGCAGAACCCTCCCTTTCCTTTCTCTGGAGGTGAAGGACAAACTCAAGGACGAAACAGAACAACTCTGGACAGCTGGAGACACAGCTTTGATGGAAATGAGGAAAAAAACAGAAAAAAAAAAAAGAGATGATAAAGGCTGAACTCATTCGACTCGACATCACTCTTCCCACGTTCCCTTTGGGTTCTAATTTTTAACATTTCCAGACTAAGGAGAAACAGGAGATGATAAGGGATGATGGGGGGAGGCTGACTTGGGCACCAGCCATGAAGGGAGCTGGCAGAGCCTTCTGCAGCAGCCAAAGCCCACAGAAATCTCTTGATCTGGGGGTTTTTTTCCCCTGAAGTGATGAGGAAAAACAACTGCCTCAGTCCTGCTGCTGGAAGGACCAGGAGGCTGTGGAGCTGCTGTGCCTGGAGGAGAGGGAACAACCCACCTGCAAGGCTGGATGGGGCTTGGAGCAAAAAATTCCTCTGATACTACAAATCACAGAATCCTTAAGACTGGAAAAGCCCTCTTAGACCATCAGGTCCAACCGTTCCCCCAGTACTGCCAAACCCACCCCAAACCATGTCCCCAGGTGCCACATCCACAGGTCTTCTGAGCACTTCCAGGGATGGAGACTCCACCCCTGCCTGGGCAGCCTGTGCCAGTGCCTTACCACCCTTTCAGTGGAGAAATATTTCCTTATAACCCAATCTAAACCTCCCCTGGCACTTCCCTAGGTTTGAATATTAAACGTGCAAAAAAAATGGGATATAGGAGCACAGGCTGATGGTGGAATTTCAGCTCAGTGAGAATCACAGGATGGTTTGGGTTAGAAGGGATCTTAAAGCCCATCCCATCCCACCCCCTGCCACGGGCAGGGACACCTTCCACCATCCCAGGCTGCTCCAAGCCCCGTGCAGCCTGGCCTTGGGCACGCCCAGGGATCCAGGGGCAGCCACAGCTACTCTGATGATTATTCTTATTATTTTTAAGTAAAACAACACATTTTTCCTTAGTTGCCTTCCTGGAAACAGCAAGACTTGTTTTGGCTGCAGTCCCCTCAAAAATTTCATCTGCTGCAGACACCTAACAGGGAACGTTTAGGGCCAAAATCTCAAAGTTTGGAAAAATCACACAGAATTAAGAAGAGCCTTATTTAGGAGTATATAAATATATAAAGCACTTCAGGAGTATTATTTATGGGAAATCCGCAAATAAAAAAATTACCAGGCGGTGCCGTCAGTCCTGTTAATAATTCAATAATCTTTTCTTTTATTTTCAGTCGTGCCCTCAACTCTCCTACACACGAGGGTCCTAAAATATCCCCACATCTGGGAAAAGTCTTTTTCCATGTCAGCACTTGGATGCTGTCCCACGGGATAAATCCGCCACACGCATGCAGGGCTAGCACCGAAGTGATTTTAACTCGTGACTCCTATGAATCAAACACAGGGAAGCTGTCCCTCTGCCATCAGTTTAATTAAACCCTCTCTGCTTTTGCTGGTGGAGAGAGACGGGTCCCAGCTCCAACAAAGCTGGAATTCCGAGTGCTCCAGTGGCTCTCCAGCTCCTGGGAGGTCCGGGAGAAAGTCTGAATGAGCTCAGCGCATACGTCACGGCCGAGGCTTTGGAAAAGCTTGAAAAACCTTCACGCAAGAAATCCCTCCGGCTGACACATCCCTGAACAAAAAGCCCCCGCTCGCTGCCCCGCATCCCACGGCCCCGCTCCCGAGGAGTGCGCGGAGGGGGAGGAAATGGGATCCCTCCGGAGCAGCGGCTCCCCGGGGCCCCGTGTGCGGGGCGGGCCCGGGGCCAGGGCTGGCACCCGCGGTGGCAGCGCGCCAGGAGGACAGCATTGACGTCAGCGACTTGTGTA
>VWZW01000319.1:281432-321729 GCA_013397115.1 Edolisoma coerulescens | reverse complement strand
GGACACGGCTGGGGGGTGCTGGGGGGGTGCTGGGGGGTTGGGGCTCCCTTCACTCCTTGATCCAGCCCTCGGTGGTTGTGTTTTCTCGCAGGGCTGGAACGGTGGAAATACTTGGAGGAACCTCTGGCGTAAATGGAACCGCCGCGGTCTGAACGGCCGCCTGCCACGGGCTGGGCCTGAGCCCCAAACCTGCTGCTGGAATTGCTGCTTTCCTAAGGAGAGCCACCACCGGGACTCCTTGGGAGGAGTGTTCTGAAAGCCTCAAAACAGGACAAATCCCAGAACGGGTTGGGTGGGAAGGGACCTTAAAGATGATGCAGTTCCTCACCCTGCCATGGGCAGGGACACCTTCCACTATCCCAGGGTGCTCCAAGCCCCAATGTCCAGCCTGGCCTTGGACACTGCCAGGGATCCAGGGGCAGCCACAGCTGCTCTGGGCACCCTGTGCCAGGGCCTGCCCACCCTCCCAGGGAACAATTCTTTCCCAATATCCCATCCATCCCAGCCCTCTGGCAGTCGGAAGCCATTCCCTGTGTCCTGTCCCTCCATTCCTTGTCCCAAGTCCCTCTCCAGCTCTCCTTTAGGCTCTGGAAGAGGCTCTGAGGTCTCCCTGGAGCCTTCTCTCCTCCAGGCTTAAGTCTGTTAGCCCTTAAGTCTGAACACCCTTAAGTCTGTTAGCCTTTCAGCAAACACTTCAACAAATCTGAATAACTTCCCTCACAAACACTTCCTGGTGTTGTCATGCCTGAGAGAGGTCCAAGGGTGAGAGGTCCAAGGGATGAGAGGTCCAGGGGTGAAAGGTCCAGGGGTGAGAGGCCCAGGGATGTTGGAGGTAGAGCCCACACACACCCCCGCACTGGAGACCCCGCAATCGCGCGCTCGAAGCTGCCGCGGAGGAAAAAAGGCATTGCAAGCTCCGTGCCTACCTTGTTGATGTGCAGCTGCTGCTGCTGGAATTGCTGTTTGTGTTTCTCCAGGAACTGCTGGTGCTGCTGCTGGATCACCAGCTGCTGGAGGGCCTGGGCGTTCTGGGGCAGGGGAGCAGACTGGGTGCGCCCGAGTGGGCGGTGCTGCCGCAGCTTGTGGATCGAAGGGGAGACCCTCTCTCCACCCACCAGGGGCTGTGCGTGCAGGGGCAGTCCTGAAAGATACCAGTCTGAAGATAATATGGAGGAAAAAAAACAGCAGAGGAGAAACAAGAGGAGGAAGAAGAAAGGAAGGGAGAAAACGGCTGTTGAGTAACGCTGACGGTGACACCACGCCAAACCCAGCCACCTCGCCATCTACAGCTGGAGCTGCCTTGAGGGAGGGCAGATAAATTAATTACCCCTGCACGGAGTGATGCTCCGCTTGGTTTGAGTTCTGACTCTGCCTGGTGACTCAGACACCCTCTGGAAACATCTCATTCCTTGAAACCAGCAACACCTCACAGACCCTTCCGACACCACGGTGGTCTGGAGAAGTTTAAACCTCACAGCTTGCCTTGGTTTAGGGACTGATCCCAGGTTCAAGCTGCAGGAACCAGCAGTTATCCCTCATGGGGGCTCCTTGGATACTCCCTTGATGACGATCAAGGAGTACATGGCTGCCCTTGGCTGTGCTTTGCTCCACACCACGGAAATCACCGGGGATGGAAAATCCCTGTGATAACCCCCTGGCCAGCTCTGAGCTGGGAAAAGGAGTATTTTGGGAATACGGGAGCTGTCAGGCCTCGGTGTGCCTGCAGCAGGAAGGTAAGTTAGACGCCAAGGTGACAAAGAGCTGGAATTGTTTCCATCACTGTCCTGTGCAGACCTGCCAGGACGTGTCCTGTGCAGAGTTAACAAAACCCCAAAGGTTATTTTGGGGTAAGTGGGGTTGCTGACATGCCCCTGGCGATCTGGGTGTCACTGATGGCTGCCATGTGAAATACCCCCCGAGCTCTGGGAAGGACACGTCTTTAGGAAGTGTCCTCTCTTTTCAGCTGTTCTTGGGGTGAGCCAGCCCCTGCCCTGCTCTCGGGAAACACTTCTTCCCACTCTTCTGAGAAAGCTGGGATGCCAGATACGCCCACCAGAGCCCAGCCCAAGGGTGGAGGAGCTGAGGATACACGTTTACTGTCCTTACACCTTGGGATAAAAAGGCACTGCTGGGAACTGCGGCCTCCCTAGCAGGGAGCGGGCTGAAGTCACTTTTTTTTGGGCAAGAAGCCCTCTGCTCTCCTCAGGCTTTGGTTTAGGAGAGGGATAAGCTGCCCAGAAGTCTTCAGCCAGCTCGATGCTGAGGATTAGAAACACCTCGACATTTGTGTCCCAGGAGGTGACCTCCTTTCCCAGCGATTCACAGAACGGCCCTACATGGAAGGAGCTGACTCATGTGAAAGCCTCTTTCCTCGGAAGGCTTAAAGAGTTTCTCCCACCCTCTCCTTTTTCCTGAAAGGAATCCTGTGAAAGGGTATTTGATTTTACAGATGTGTGTCTCTGCAGATGTCGGTGTGTGCACACACGGGTAACTGGCAAAGATGTGCTCCTGCTCCCTGAGAGCACAGCTCCTCCTCCCAGAAGTTCAAATCAGACAGCAGAGCTTGCACAGGGCATTTTGGAAGACCACCTTCCTCCAAGGCAATGGCCAAGGTGCTCCTGGGAAAGCTCTCCAGGAGACACCACGTTCACGGAATCCTGGAATGGTTGGGCTTGGGAGGGACCTTAAAACTCATCTCATCCCACCCCCCGCCATGGGCAGGGACACCTTCCACTACCCCAGCTTGCTCCAAGCCCTGAGCATGTTCCATCAGGAATAAGGAACATCAGGACACATATCACAACATGAAGGATACTATCCGGAGCAACCTGTCCCAAGAGGAATGCCACAGCTAAGGAATTCTGGTCTAGCTTCCCAAACTGGCCATGTCTACCTTCCAGCACAGAGAGAGCCATCATGGCTGGATGATTCTGCAGCTGGCAGGGGACTGTCTCCAGAGCCCAAGGCTCTCCAGCCGAATCCTAATAAACTCCACTTTGTTTCCAAGGAATTTTCAAGTATGAACTGCAGCTTGGCAGCCGGCGCGCTCAAGGCTTTGGGGAGCACGTGTGAGCTCGCTGTCCCTCAGCTGCCGCCTCTGGAACGTGTGTTTCTCCTTGCTGCTGTGTCCTGACCCCTTCTCCCGAGTGCTGGAAGGTAACACGCTGTACTCGCTCGGAAAACACCGCACGGAGCAGGTGGAGCAGGAGGAATACCCTTGGAAGCCAACACGGCACGCTGGAAACTGAGGGAAGCCAACACTTCTCTGCTTCAGCTTCCCCATATCTACGTGCTCCTAAGCTGATCCCAACCCCCTGGATATTCCTGGGATTTGGATGTCCAGCCAGCCACGAGCTGCAACGCTTCGGGGGCCGACACCTCCCAAGGACTTCCATTAGAAATGGAAGGAAGGGCAGGAGAACCAACACGTCAGTGACTGAGGCAGAACATCCTCTGTCCCAGCACCACACACGGGAAACCAGGAACGCATCCCAGTGGGAATCATTGCTCTGAATGCAGCCTATTTATAGCCACAGGCCTTCCCACAGGTAGTTCATTCTGAAAACCCAGCACCGGGAGTGACTCACGGCAATGAAGGTCCTGGGCAGGGAAGGGAAGGGAAGGCACATAAACAAACACAAGCTGCTGGGAGGCAGCTGGTTCTGCCACGGGGACGCTGTTTGTGTTAATGGTGGAAAGGAAGTGTTTTCACCCCTGATTTTCTAAGTGCGTGCCTCTCACACTGTCATGGAATAGAAGGCATCCATGGAAAACAGGAGCTGTTAAGATGCAATGTTTCTGCCCTCACTTTGATCTGAACTGGTCAATACTCCAACAAACAGAGTTTCCAGCTTTTACCCACCACCTTTTGCTGTCCTGATAGAATGACAGCATTTACTTTCACCTCACCAAAACGAGGCGGGAGATCTGATTCTGGAAAAATCACCACTAATCAACGAATCGCCAAATACACCCCGAAGTTTTTATGTTCTGCCTGCAGGGGGTGGAGGTGATGCAGGACCTAGAGGCTGCCTCGACAACAACCCAACAGATCCCTGCTGGTTCCCTCTCTTTTCCAGGTGCCTGAGGGCTGCCCCCGGAGCGCTCACCTGTGACCAGGGGGGTTTGTGCAGTTGGCTGTTCCAGTAAGACCATGTGCTGCAGGAGAGGGTTATGTGCAGTTCCCCCATCCCTCTCCAACGTTGTAGTGCTCAGGTAGGGAGTGAGGTGAGTGCCAGGGAACAAGGAGATCCGCTGCTGTAGGGCCGGGATTGCCAGCCTCTCCGCGTCCTGCTGGGCTTGGCCCGCCTGCAAACGCACCATGGCACGGGGGTTAAGGGACGTCCCAGAGGCTGAGCCCAACCCCACAGATGTCCCAGAGACTGAGCCCAACCCCACGGACACCCCGAGGCTGGTCCCAACCCCACGGACACCCCAGGGGCTGGTCCCAAACCCCACGGACACCCCGAGGCTGGTCCCAATCCCACACACACCCCACAGGCTGATCCCAACCCCACGGATGTCCCAGAGGCCAATNCCCCGAGGCTGGTCCCAACCCCACAGACATCCCGAGGCTGATCCCAAGCCCACGGACACCCCGAGGCTGGTCCCAACGCCACACACACCCCACAGGCTGATCCCAACCCCACGGATGTCCCAGAGGCCAATCCCTACCCTACGGACACCCTGAGGCCGATCCCAACCCCACGGACACCCCGAGGCCGGTCCCACTCACGCTGGAAGGGCCGGTGGCGGGCAGTCCCAGCGTGATGTTGGGCAGGGAGGGCGAGGTGTAGAGCGGGAGCTGCGTGACGGAGCCCTCGCGGCTCACGAGCCTGTGAGCCAGGCTGGTCTGCAAGGGAGAGCGGGAACGGGGCCGTGAGAGCCCATCCCCACCGGGACACCACGGTCACCGGCACAGCGCAGCAGGAGGGGACCCGCGAGGATCATCAGACCCTGCACAGACACCCCAGCAACCCCAGCCTGGGCATCCCTGGCAGCGCTGCCCAAACGCTCCCGGAGCTCTGGCAGCCTCGGGGCCGTGCCCATTCCCTGGGCAGTGCCCAGCACCCAGAATCTTCTCCCAGCATCCAACCTAAACCTCCCCTGGAACAGCTACACACTGCTCCCTTGCTACTTGTCCTTCTCAAGTATTTGCCCTCTTAAAGGTAAAACAGATTATCTTGAAAACAAAAAAAAAAAGCTTTACAATTGGTGTTTTTAGCAAATAGCAGACAATTTGGGTTATTTACTAGCATGTGTTAGCATAAATCAGACTTCAAAATCTCATCCAAAGGCCTTAAGGTTGCATTTACGGAGCTATTTTCTGATTTTCAGGGTGAAATGCAAGATGTGCTCCGTTATCTTATGGGCATTTGAAGCGAGAACACTTTAGCAAAAATACCTTTAATTTCCAAACAACACTGATTCGAAATACGCACTAGAGAACCCATTATAAAAATTACAATAAAGTGCCTGATTTTCCTGTTAGGAAACCGGGGTTCTGATCACCCTGAAGTCTCTGCAGGTGATTTTCCAACGTAAATAGAATTTAGACTTCAAGAAGACTTCTACAGAAGTCTGTTAAACTCAGGTGCTGTTGTGAAAAAGGGGATTTTAATTAAACCTCTTTTTAATATTTAATATTCTATGATGGGGCAATCTGTACCATCCCTGGAATTGTTCAAGGCCAGGTTGTTCCACCCCCTGCCACGGGCAGGGACACCTTCCACTATCCCAGGCTGCTCCAAACCCAAAATCCAGCCTGACCGTGGACAATTCCAGGGATGAGGCAGCCACAGCTTCTCTGGGCAGCCTGTGCCTATTTTTTTTAAGAGCCTCATTGTAAAAAAAACCTTCATTTTTCTCTCTAATCTAAAGTGACTCTCCATGTGATTATTTGTACCCACACACTTCTCCTTCCAAGTGATTTTTGAGCACTCCTGGCAATTTTGCTTTAATTCAAATTACATAATGTCAGCGTGCCATTGAAAATAAGATCCTTATTGTCAGCAGAGGAACGAAATATTTCACTGATACCATAAATGAAACAAAACTACATCCATTTTCCCTCTGAACAATCAATACTCCCGAGCTGTGCCTCCAAGCCTCTCCTGGGGATTTGCTACAGAAAGCAGAGGAGAGAAGAACAGCACGGTTTGATGCTCTCAGCATATGGGATTTGGCAGCATTATCACCACTTTAAACACCCAGCTCCCATCTCTGGGCTGTGCACAAACAGCCTGAACTGCACACAGCCATCTCTGAAGGCCCCACGTGCAGCTGCACTCAAGCAGTTTTTACAGGCTCGCACCAAGTGCAGCGGCAATGAACACTGTGCTGCCTGTCAGAGAGGGAAAAACCTTTAAAAGCAGTATTTCTGAACAGAAAGTGCCTGTTTTGAAGGAGGCAGGGCTGCAGCCTGTCCCCACCAAGGCACCCAGATGATGAACTTGGACACCACCTTCCAACACTCCTGCTTCAAGGGCTGGTGCAGCAAACCAAGAAGCAGCAGGACACATTTCTCACTTGAAATGAAACATGAAGCCAAGAACGAAACACAGCTTTATCTTCTCAGAACACTCAAAGGTTTCTAAACATTTAATGTTTAGAAACGGGAAAGCCTGGTCAATTGGTACTAAAGGAATCTCCAACACCTGAGCTCCCAGGTCAGACAACTCCTACTGAAGAAGAAGATTTTAAAGACACCAAACCCCACTTACTTTTCCCCAAATACAGGCCAATGGATCAGCTGGGATCACATGACATGAATGCTGAAATAAAATGCAGAGTTGTTTTTCTTTGGGAAAGGAAAGGCTTGGGCAGGACAGGGTTTTTTTCCCAAATCATTTGTGCTGCTCGTGCCTCAGCCTAAGTCACAAAATTGCAGCGTTACAAGCAGTTGATGGAAAGGCTTTTTCTTGTGGCCAGTGCCCATTTGATTAGGTGTTGGGGGTCTAGTCCCAGATGATCAGCTCCCATTATTTAGCTGAAAAGTCAAACGGAGGAGGAGAATGCTCCAGCTTCACATTCATCTGCAGGAGCTCACTCCGACTTCATGGGATGGTTTGGGCTGGAGGGACCTTAAAGACCATCAGGTTCCAACCCCCTGCCATGGACAGGGACTTGTGAGAGGCTGCCTGCTCTGTTTATGTCACAAAAAACTGTCACATCCACTCGTTTCTCCATCAGCAGCAACTGGGGATTTGCAGTTTGCTAAGGACAGACAAGGCTGACAGCTCCTGGATCAGCAAAACCAAAACTCAGCGCTCGTCCTCCCGGGGCAAGTGAAGCCTCCACCTCACACCATCTTTATCTTCACATTAATTACCTAGATCTGCAAGGTTTACTATGGGCTGGAGTGGCTGGAACGTGTGCTGGATAATTTGGCAGGGCAGAGGGTGGAGAAGGAGGCAGATTCCCCCATATTAAATACAGTTACACTACATTAGAAATAAAAATAAAGTGAGAATCTGTGCAAAACTAGAAAGCAATGAGGGCTGACATTTGCACCCTCAGAAGGCCTTTTCAATCCTAAAGGAATACTTGTGGAGAACAAGCCCAGGCCTGTCTGTGGAGCCCTCGTGCTCAGACAGACTCTATATTCATGGGGAGAACAGCTACTGGGAAGCTGGGTAGCAAGAAATGCACCAGTAACATCAGACAACCACACTGGTTTTCTGCAGGCACAGTTTACAGTGGGAGCCAGCTCACACGGCCCAGACCCCTTGGAAAAGCCAGGATCCAGGATTCCTGCACACAGGAGCTGCTGTGCTCGATCCAACCCCACCTCCCCCAGTCCAACACCCTGCCCTGGACACCCACTGATGCCTCGAGTGATGGTGGGAGTTTATGGAATTACAAACCAGCACATGGCACCAAGCTTTCAGATCCCCAGCTGTGGAGGAGAAGTTTAAACCCATTCCCTTTAATCCAGTTCTGGTTTGGTCATATTTAGACCATCCTTGCTGCACACAATGAATCCACCCCATATACAAGAATAAACTCCCCAAACATTAAAATACTTGCATTGGACCTTGCCGAATCCCTTTATTTTTACTTTCTCCTCACTACAAAACCACTGCAAGCCACCACAAGCTGCCTGTGAGCTGGTTCAAGCCAGATTTAATAAACAGATAAGGCATCCTGTCAGCCCGGGCTGAGAGGTAATTCCCAAAGTCTTCTCCAAGTCACAAGCCGGGGTTTTCCTTTCGTGTGGTTTAGTCCTAAAAGGCCCCCGGAGCTGCTGAGAGTTAAAAAGCAGAGGGAAGGAGGGCTCTGTACCTCTGCTTGGATACTCGTGACCGAGCCTGCGATTCCGTTCTCGGTGCTGATGTTGTTGGAGCTGTTGTTGGGAGAGCTGGGACCAGATCCAGGAGCGCTGTTGCATGCAGAGTCTGAAAAACACATCCAAAACCAGCTCTGGACGTTAGAAACCATCCCTGGGATGGGACTGAGGCAGATAACAACCCCTCAGGTTTTGTTTTGGATGAAAGCAGCCCTCCTCCTCCTCCCCTTCTTCCCCCTAAATCTTCCCAGGGCTCTTAAAATACCAACAAACACTTTCAGATGGTTCATCCAAGTACCTACTCAGCATATTTATGGCTTCTCCCCATGGGGATTTCTCTCACAGTGTATTAATAACTTGAATATGATTGAAAGGTCATAAAAGACATGGAAGGTTTGAAGGGGTCAGACTGGAGGATGCAGGAGTTGTTCTGCTTCCTTTTTCTAGAAGTTTTTCTTTCTCTCACCCTCTTTCCCTCTAACCCTAAAGACACCTCCTTGCATCAGACCTCCCTCAGAAGGTCTCTCACCTGGAGTATGGCACAGCTGCCAGTAATCTTCCTTTTCTTTGGGAAGGTTAATAACATTAAAACCTTTTCTTTTGAACCTTCCTCGTCCCCAAGTATTTGCAGCAGGAGAATCTCCCAGCAGCTGCAGTGGCTCAGGCTGCAGCAGGCTCCTCATTGCTCCAGGAGGAATGAAAGCTAATTATTGCAAGGGAAATAGGGGGACAGGACACAGAGAATGGCTTCCCACTGCCAGAGGGCAGGGATGGATGGGATATTGGGAAGGAATTGCTCCCTGTGAGGGTGGGAGGCCCTGGCACAGGGTGCCCAGAGCAGCTGTGGCTGCCCCTGGATCCCTGGAAGTGCTCAAAGCCAAGCTGGAGTGACCTGGTCAAGTGGAAGGTGTCCCACCAGAACCCCCTGCATTCTTCAGGGATTAAACATAATTTCTATTCCCTAAAGCGGGACTGTTTTAAAAACTTATTTTCCATTTAAAAGTCCCCTTTTACCATGAGAACTCGGATACTTTCCTAGCAGGCTCCAGGCTGGCTTCTTGAACCACGTCCATGCCAGTGAGAAATGGGAGCTTCCACTGCCGTTTCTGAAGGCATTGCTGGGAGGAACGGTCAGCCAGCAGAGGCTGACTTATCCCAGGAGCCACGTGCCACAGAGCATTGTATGAGTGAAGGAAATTTGATTTTCGGGTCTGAAAGCCTGCAGGAACTCATGGAGGGTTTGGACAACGCTCTCAGGGATGCACAGGGTGGGATTTTCGGGGTGTCCTGCACAGGGCTAGGGTTTGGACTGGATTATCCTTGTGGGAGCCTTCCAACTCAAGATATTCTAGGATTCCACCATTCTTAGCTCTTGAAATCATCCTTCCCCTCCGTGAACAGAGAGGCCCTGACACTGAGAAGTGCTGAGCCACCCCAGGGTCTCCCAAAGCCACCCCGCTGTCTGAAGGGAGCTCCCTTTGAGTCTGACGGAGTGACGATCGTGTGCCTGGGAGCGAGACAAGCCTGGCCAAGCTGCCACGGGGCAGTACTTCCACAGAGACATCCCTAGGTGGTGCTAAGAATTAACTTTAGGGTAATGCCTTAGGTTTTAGCTTTTATATTCCTCAAATCCTGTATTGCCTAATCGTAACTCTGAACTTTCTTGTAGCCTGTTAAGTTCTCTCTCATGTCAGCTAGACATAAGAAAGCCTCTCTGAGCTTGTTATTCAAGGACACCCAGACTGTCCCAGGCCCAAAAGGTGTAAACCAGGGCCTCTGGAGAGGAGGAGAAATTAAATTACATCAGTAGCTAAAGTTTTAATGGGCGAATTTATGCTGATACGCAAACGAACAAAACCTATAAAAGTGTGAAGAACTCGTGACTCATGGTCCATCTTGGGGTCCTTTTTGGATGTAGCCTTTGGCTCTCCAGGGGGTACCTCTGAAGGCCTTTCAAATAAACACCTACCTTTCTTCCCTTATTCTGTCTAGTCTCTGTTTCTAGGTAGCCACTCAAGGCATCAATGGTAATCTCCTCACGTTCCTTACTCTGATCCCACTTACAAACTTCACTCCTGGAAGAACAGGACTTTCCAACAAGAAACTGTCAACTGAGAGGTCAAAGTATCAGCTGCACGCGTAAAACCCCCGGGGCAAGAACCTTTTCCTGTTTTCCATGCTAGCTGACACAGCTCCAGGTGTGTCACGGGGAGCGGAGATTGGAGCTGCCCCTCGTGAGGAAGCTGCGGATGGGGACGATGCCTGACCGCAGCTGGACAACCCCGGTGCCCTCAGCTCGGTCCCACTGAGGCACACGAAGGAGCCAGGAATGCATTCTGGAAGAGGAGAAGGGGGTGAGGAAGTGAGGAATTGTCGCTTACCCGCCGTACCTGTGACGTCCAGCGGGCGCTTCTTGAGCGCCGTCACCACGGGCCCGTCCTTCCTGCGCAGGAGGGGGCTGCTCCTCCTCTCAGCAACCTTCTGCTTTAGTCTGGAGCGCAGCTTCAGGTTGGGCTCGGAGGCTGGGCAGGACAAGGAAACAGTGTTGGGGTTAAGAGGGTCTCAGGAGTGTTTTACTCAGCCCAGAGTTGAGTTGAGTTGAGCTGAGTTGAGTTGAGTTGAGTTGAGTTGAGTTGAGTTGAGCTGAGTTGAGTTGAGCTGAGTTGAGTTGAGCTGAATTGGCTGCAGCCGAGCACTTGCAGGAGATTAAATTAAATGAAGCCATAACAAATATTTGGAACACAGACTTTTTAACACAACAAACAGGTGCCAGCCCATGCAACATCTGAACTCAACGACAATGGGCATTTGAATTGAAAATGTAATAATCACCCTGCAAAGCCTTCTGTGAACAAGGACACAGATGCACAAACTGCTGGCAACTCGTCGGGATTAGTGCAGGGTTTCCCACCTGTGCCCAACTTGCTCCCAACCCAGCGACAAACCCAACTGATGGGACCCAGGGAACCAGCAGAGGAATGGGTGAGCCAGCTGGGATGCTGCTGTTGGTTATCTCTGATGAGCTGCTGGAACGGGCAGCTCCACACCCTCAGAGTCATCTGACCCCAGGGTGAGCTGGCTGAGGGAGGGATGCCAGGGCAAGGGGGAAAGAAGACGCCAAAATCAAACCCCACAAGCAAAGCAGGTGATTGTCTCCCTGCTGGTTCACCCTCGGCTTGCAGACAGATGAGCCTGTGTCAGCCTGGAGCCAGTGTCAACTCAAGGGAAAGGGCACGAGAGCGCGGCCAAGGAAAGCCAAGGCCAGGCAGGAGGAGGTTTGTTTATTTGGGAAGCAGCTCGGGTTACATCATCCCAGCCCCACAGTTCAGCCCTATCTCAGAGCGCATCAGACGCTTGGGAAGGTCCAGGCTGCCCAGGGCAGGTGTGGATGCATCTCCTGTGACCACAGCCTGGTGTACAGCACGCTTTCGAGAGACTCCCTCCAGATCCTAAATCCTGAGCTCCCAAAAAGCCAGGGCAGAGCTCCTGGGAAGCTCCAGCGCCCCTGGGGCCAGGCCAGCCGGTGACGGCACATGCACCATCGAGTCTCCATCAGGTCATGAAGCTTTAACTCAAGGCTCCTCCTGAGAGATGGTTTCCTCTGGACGCTTCCTGATCTCCCGAGTCCCGTGTGAAACACCTGCTGTGGGGTTTGAGGGCTCCTGACAGAGCTGAGATGTGTGGACCAAGCCCATCCTTTCCCTTCCCCAACCTCCCAACAACTCCGCCGCTTAATCCCTTTGAACCAGCAAATCCTGTGCTCACTCCATTACCAACCAACACACTCCAGGGCCAATAATCTACATTTCTTCAGAAGAATTAAAATGGGGTTTACAAACTGATTTGAATTAACTCAGCCTGGCTGCAGCTACACTTCCCTACAGCTGGCTTTGACCACCGGGTCACGTCAAAGATCAAGCCTGTCGACGTTAATTGCAGGGCTCAAAAAATCAGAAGGCTGATGAATTCGAGATCAAATGCTTGAAGTTAAGCCATCAAAACAGCGCTTTGATGGAATTTTTGGGAGGAAGGAAAAAAAGAAAGAAAGGAAAGAGCTTTTTCATGAATGTTTTGGACAGAAAAACACCAGCAAGAGATAAAGGGAGCACTAAAAAAAAAAAAAAAGTGCTTCCTCAAGATGATGCTTCAAATGCTGAATGAAGTGCATCAGCAAGGGGGGAATTATCTTAGAGAATTTGCATATAAAATGGCAGGGGACTGAATGCAAATCTGCTCCCAGGGCAGTATTGAAGAGTAGACCAGTTCAAATACGAGCTCAGGCTCCAAGCAGCAACTTCTCCAAGTTCTCTTTGAAACAGAAGTGGACTTAATGATTTTAAAAGCAGTCTTTGGGTGCACACCTCATCCCACATCCTTACATCCACAGCTTTAATTTGTCCCAGTTTCAGAGCATTAGCAGCTGCCTGGATGCCACACTCATGGCTGGAAGGAGATGAGCTTTAAGGTCCCTTCCAACAAAACCACTCTGGGATTCTGTGGAAGGGGAAGGTGTCACAGCTGGATGCTGATAGATCCATTTTAAATCAAGGAAATCTCAGCCTGTGCCACAGCTGTAGGAGGGATCTGTCCTCTGACAGAGGAAAACACAGCAATAAAAACTGTATTTCAGCCCAATATCTATTCCTGGTGTTCAGCTGGAGGATGGCTTCTGCTGGGAACACACAAGTAATTAGGTGGCTTTCAAATACAGAGGAGGAATGGGTTTAAAACACCTTAAAAATGGGCAGGGAAAGGAAAGATTCGGGGCCACAGATTACCCAACACATCCCATATTCAAAGCCACAATAAAAACCTCCTTCCATATAACAAGAGGTGAATAAACATAGAAAACGACAGCCCTAAAAGAGAAAACACCTCCAGCACAAGGGATTGCCAAACGAACGTACTGGAATTTGTCAGATTAAACTATTTTAAGGCAAAATCACTCCGTGTTTTCCCCTTCTGCTCCCTCAGCTGGGGGATCGAGTTTCGAAGCACCGAAAGGTCTATTTAAAGCCCTGCTCTGATTTTGTTGTTTATCCCTCAGATATAATCCCAAATCTAACATGGCATCAGGACCCCCGAGAGCGTAATCCCTGCACGGATTTAATTGGGTGCTCCGGAGCCCAGAGTAGGGGAATTCAGATTCAGCGCAGGCAGCGCAGCACAGCCTCCAGCTCACAGAATTCACACAAAACCAATTTTATAGCAAAGGATGGGAGCTTCCAGCAGGGGCATTTCCAAAGCTCCGACCAAGAATTTGGGCTTATTCAGACGGTTTTTAAGCTATTATATAATAAAAGTATTTTTAAGCTGAAGAGAGCTGTCTTTCACAGGTGTAAAACAGGAGTTTAAACAACACAGAAGCATCGACACCCGACAGTCAATGCACGTTCAGTGCTGTCTCAGGAACACCAATTCCACTGGAAACCTCCCCAAATTCACCCTGCCAGGCAATATGCCCAAACAAAGCCTTGCTAACTAGAGTAAATTTAAAAACTGGAGACTAAATGACAAAACCTGAAGTTAAAAAATGACTGCTCCTCTCCGTCTCCAGGTGAAATATTTGAAACAAATGCAGTGAAATTATCAAAACTCCCCTCCAGCAAACACATGAAGCCCATGCCCAAACCTGAGTCAGCTCCCACAAAGCCAGCGGGATTTCTTAAGCACTGACATACTTAATTTGGCCTATAACAAGGATTTATACAAAGAATATTTTGTTTTCCTCCGAGTAAATTAATAACCAGAACATAAGCCAAAAGCTTCCCTCTTTTCCACAGGCTCCAGCCCAAGTTACCCCTCTTATACGTCACCGGGTGCAGCAGGACCCACGTAATCCAATTCTTCCAACATTTATGTCATTCCCATTGTTTTTTTCCTAGAACTGCAGCCCCTGAGCTGCTGAACTAATCAGACATTAAGCCCGTGGAAGTCAAAACCCCACCATGTCCCGGGCAGGGTTTGCCCTGTTCCCACTGCCCGTCCACATTTGTGGGATAAAAGCAAACAATGCAGCGTGAAACCCCTGCTGCCAGTCCTTGAACACCTTCATTTTGCCAGGTGGGGACTGCAAAGGGAAGATATTCATTTATTATTACTATTATTATTACTTTTAAGCTTCAGACTAAGCTTTACCAGTCAGGCAAAACCCAACAGAATTATCTTGTCTCCCTTCTAATATCCATGAGAAAATTCCATGAGGAGAGGGAGCTTAAGCTGAAGGAGGGAGGGAAAGGTTAGGTGGGATATTGGGAAGGAATTGTTCCCTGTGAGGGTGGGCAGGCCCTGGCACAGGCTGCCCAGAGCAGCTGTGGCTGTCCCTGGATCCCTGGGAGTGTCCAAGGCCAGGCTGGACAGGGCTTGGAGCAGCCTGGGATGGTGGAAGGTGTCCCTGCCATGGCAGGGGGTGGTACTGGATGGGCTTTGAGGCCCCCTCCAGCCCAATCCTGGGATTCTGTGAGCAGTGCAGGCCCCTGGGAAGCAGAGATGGCACTGGGAGGACCGAGGAGGAGGATGGGTTCCCTGAGTGACTGAGGTCCCCCAGAGGTGACACTAAACCACAAGATTTTGTTTGGTCTCCTGCTGGAAGAGGTTTCTCTTTTGGAGCACCACTGACAGGACTCCTCAGGAAGTGCCTTCACGATTCCACAACCGCGCAGGCTGGAGGAGACCTCTGAGATGATCAAGTCCAACCATCAATCCAGCACCACCACCAACCATGTTCCCCCAGTGCCACATCCCATTTCTGAGCACTTCCAGGGATGGTGATTCCAGCACTGCCCGGGCAGCCCGTTTCAAGCCCTGACCACCCTTTCAGAGAAGAAATTTTCCCCAATATCCCAGAGAAATGCTATTTTTGGATCAGACAGACCGACGTCCTCCAGCTGGAGCAGGACAGGGTATTTCCAGCAGGGATTTCTCTGGCGGGTCAGGGCCTCCTCTCAGTGCGTGGGTCTGTGGGAAGCCAGGCTTCCAGCCATGCCGGGGGGAAGGACAGCGTGGGAGGGAAGGCAAAGACGCTCTCGAGCTGGAGTGACACTCCACACCCCACAGAGCTCTGAGATTTCCTCTGGATTACACTCCCACGTTACACCAGGGTTTCTGCCTGGTCTATTTTCCTCCAAACAACCTTTTGTCCTAAAAGAAACCACTCCAAACACTCCAGCTCAGAGGGATCTTACGCTCTCCTTGACAAACGCAGCGCTGTAATTGTTGACAAAATCCTTTCATTTTCCCTTTTATTTCTTTTTAAAGGCAACAAGTTCACACCAGTTTCACCTGCTTAGCTGCAAATAATCCCCAAACAACTCCAGGTTTCTGCAATACCAACATCATCACAGGATGATTTCCCCTCTCAGGCTCCTCTCTTTTGCATGGAAAAAGAACCATGGAGTCACAGAATCATCATGGAAAAGCCCTCTAAGATCGAGTGCAACCATTAACCCAGCACTGCCAAACCTACCATGAACCCGTTTCTCCCCCAAAAACACCCCACAGGCACATCCACAGTGAAATTCAGAGATGCACCAGCCAAAGGTGTCTCTGTAAGCTCCCACTCTGGCATTCAGTGGAGAATCCCAGAACAGGTTGGGTTGGAAGGAACATAAAAGCTCATCCAGTTCCACCCAGCTGTGCTCCTGGAGGGGGAGGAAAAGCCAGGATCCAGAGCCTCAGTAATCCTTCACAAAACAGGGCCCTGAGCAACCTGGCCCAGTGGAAGGTGTCCCTGCCCAGGGCAGGAGGTGGAACTGGATGAGCTTTAAGGTCCCTCCCAACCCAAACCACTCCAGGATTCTATGACACGGTCCAGCTCTCCACGGGATTTAACACAACCCCAAAACAACCAAAAAAACCCAACAGGAAAAGCATGTTAAGAAGTGAAATAATTCCCTTTAGATCTGCATGATGGTGGTGGTGTCAGCTTTCTAAGGAACAGTTTTAATATACCCACTGCTCGAGTTTCAGGGAGCAGGGAATGCCATCAACAACCTCGTTCCCGGGGAGAAAATGAGGACAGGATTCCTTAGAAATGCAAAACTGCAAAGCTCTGCTAAAACCCACTTCAGCAGCTCCAAGAAAGGTGTTGACAAACAACTCGTGGGGTTATCAAAACAGGCTGCCCCAACCCAGAGTCTGAAAGCACTCTGTAAGGATTCTCCAGAGATTGTCCTCAGAGGACCCCGGTGCAGCACATAAAGAACGTTAATAAATTTGGGAGACACCAACCCTGACCTGGGAGCAGAGAAGGTCACTTAGAATCTCCCCTCTCAAAAGCTGCCAATAAAACTCCGACACTAAATCCTACACAGGACAAAGGACACTCCCCAAAGGGGGAAATAAAAATCCTTGTGCTAATCCAGGTGTTTAACAGCAAAAGGCAGGAGCAGCACCAACCAAGCCCATCTCAGTTCAGAGAAAAAAAAACGAAGAGCACCAAAGTGCTTGAAGAGAGGGAGCAGAGTGAAATGAATCCCCCAGCCAGGCTAAGAACAGGATTCAAGCAATTAGTAACAGCACCAGGAAAACTATTTCACGCTGGAACCAAAGAGCCAAGAAACTGGAACATAATTTAGGAAAACAAATCAGGGAGAGTTGGATTTCGGGGCACGGGAAGCATCAGCAGCATGCTGCAGGAGCTGACTCTTCCCCCTGCTGAAGGCTTTCAAGCACTCTTCAGAGATCATTCCGGCCCATCCTCCCTCTCTCCCATAACCTGGGACCATCAGGATGCTTGAAATCAGAGTAAAAACATGGAGTATTGGTAAAATGCAGTGAAATGACAAATTTCACAGAATCATGGAATGGTTTGGGATGGGAGGGACCTCAAAGCTCACCTTGTTCCAACTCCCTTCATGGGCACGGACACCTTCCACTATCCCAGGGTGCTCTAAGCCCCATCCAACCCGGCCTGGAACACTTCCAGGGATCCAGGGGAATATTCATTCTTCCCAAAAATGTCTCAACCTGCGGGACACGCTCCCAGCTCTGCAAACTGGGAGAAACGATAATTCCAACTGCCTTCCCACCGCCCCCTGAGCCGCCCTCTCCCCAGCAACGGTGCTGGTTGGATTCCAGCCCTGGTAATCAGAGCTGTATTGTGATGGGCTCTGTTATTTGAGCTGCAAATATTTAATCAAATTTAATAAAATTGGACCACACGATATGGCGGTTTTAAATTACCAGCACAAAGCCAGAGCGTTGCCTCGTGCCAAAAAATCTGAAAAGCTCACCCGTAATAAAGAACTTTATTTAGGATGGGCTCCAGCCTTCCCTGCCTTTTGTTTACACCAGACCGTTCAGGAGCCTTTCTTCTCCAAGCAACTTAACATTCTTGGCACTGGGAATTCTGCAGGATATTGCTGTGCCAGAGCCTGACGTGCTGTTGCGTTGAAAGGAAAATAAAAAGAAAACAATGACCAAAAAAAAAAAAAATTCTCCCCTGAACCTCTGAACCTCACAAAAGTGAACTCCTTTGTATCCCAGAGCAGTGCCCAGGAGATCAATGCTGGTGCCCAAAAAGAAGGAGCACCAGCGTTCTGGAAAGCCAAAAATCAGCTGAACGTCCTCCTGCTGGAAAACAACAATGGCTTCGGTTGCTTCCACTCTTTAATAACGTGATTAGCTCCATTCATCATCCTTAATTCCCCCTGCCTGACAGCAGGAGCCTGTTCAGCAGGAGCCTTGGTGACATCCCAGTTTGGGAAGCGGCGCAGGGTGAGATGTGCAGGTGTCTTCCTTCCCCTGCAGGAACTCCCTTCCAGGGCACTGGGAGCAGGAAGGGCGACTGCTCCTCAAAGCCACTCTGCCAAGGTGCCCCGAGGGGATGAGCCAGGCGGGTCTGGGAGCGTGGCAAAGCCCATTTTTGCTGTGGGAATGCTGACAGGGTAGGAATGGATCACCTGGCATCACAAGGCAGAGGGAAGAGCTAAAAATCTCTTGGAATCAGGCTGCCCACAGGCCCCCAGCGATAGGTTTGGTGCCAAGGGATGCTTCCCTGTGTGGAAACGCTGTGGTTCCCCAGGGCAGCCTGGAAGCTCTTCCATTATCCAGAAGCTCAGAGGAGAGGATGCCCTGTCCTTCAGCAAGTCCAGGCTTTTGGAGTCCTCCCAAAAGGGCACAATCAAAAGTACCACCCCCAAAGCCACAGGGGCACCTTTCCCAGGGAAAAGCCACATCTTGGAGCCAGTTTGTGACTGGGCTCCTGTGCAGCTCAAGTGTTTGTTACTCGTCAAGCAACCAACCCAAGGGGGAACAGAGACAACTGCACGGAGGGAATCCATCCAGCAGGCCAGGTGCTATGGTCCATAATGAAAACACTCCCAAAAGGGGAAAATTTCTTCACTGAAAGGGTGGCCAGGCATTGGACCAGGCTGTCCAGGGCAGTGCTGGAGTCACCATCACTGGAAGTGTTTAAAAAACCTGTGGATGTGGCACTTGGGGACACGGGTTAGAGGCGGCCTTGGCAGTGCTGGTTAAAGGTTGGATGATCTCAGAGGGCTTTTCCAACCTTAAGGACTGTGTGATCTTTCCAGAGCAGCTTTTTTTGCTGTCCTGAAGCAATTCCCAGCAGAACTTCTCCCTGGGTGAGGCTGAGCTCTCCGGGCCGAGCCATTCCCCAAGCTGGCCGGGTTGGGAGCCCAGGCTGTGCTGGCTCGGGCATGTGACAGGGAGCTGAGGAGCACGGCCAACCCAAACAACCTGGTTTACATAAGGCAGGCTTGGGCAGTGACTGCCCTGCTCAGCCACCGTGCAGGGAGAAGCCAAACTGAGAGAGAACTGTCTAGGTGTGAACCAAACCCTCGCAGGGAGCCCCGGCGCTCACCCTGGCACAAACCTCCTTATTTACCTCAGGCACAAACTCGTACATAAAATGCAAATCCCCCAAGAAATGAACTTTTTCTGGGTACTCTTCTCACTCAGCAGAACGCACTTGGGCTGGAGACACGCGGATCTCTGTGCGAGCTCTGGAGCTGGGAAAACATCTCCCAGGCTTTGACACGCGGCTCCGCCGTCTCCCCGCACGCCCCGGAGCAGCCCCAGGCTCCCTGGAACACTGGGAGCACAGCGCCAGGTGAAGGGGGAGCAGATGGACAAGGGGGGCTTGGTAAACAAAGCACGGCCTGGAATCCAGATTTTTGGCAACAGCCCTCCTTTTTTGGGAAAACCAGCTCCGAGGGCCGAGCGTGACGGCGGGACAGCGGCAGCGCGGCGAGGGAAGGGCGGCCCTACCTGTTTTTCTGAGTGGGAAGTCGTCTTTGGAATCGTACATCCCCAGGACTGGGTGGTTGTAGGTGCCGGAGACGCCGCTTTGGGGTGGGGAGCTCTGGTCCAGAGAGCTGTGCTGGGTCTTCCTGCACGGAGGGAAAGAGAAGGAGAAGGGACGAGCTTTACACCGGTGGCACACGGAGGGGACGAGCGCGGTGCCTGCCACCTCAGGGAGTGGGGGACGGGGCACAGGCTTTGGCTCTGGCTTTCTGCTCCTGGGCACTCCTACAAGAAACCCCACGAAAATCCAGTACACAGGAAGGCAATTAACTTAACTTTTCAGTGTAAGGCTCCACCCTGGCTCAGCTCACGCAGGTATTTAACCACGAGTGTAAATCCTAAGCCCGGGCTGGGTTTTGCTAAGTCATGTTCCTGAATCTCAGCACAGGTGGTGTTACCCCCCTCAACTTCAGCACAGGTGAAGCATTTCCCTCCCTAAAATAAACTCCAGGCTGAGCAGACAAAAGTCCAAGGCCACACAGGTGGCTCCTGCCTCTCCTCCTGCCCATCCTCCCATCCAGGGAGCTCAGCAGAGACGGGGCCAAAGCACTCAGCACCTTTCCAGCTGAACTTCTCCGAGCTGATAATTTATGGCTTTGTTTGAGCAGGCTGCTGGAAGTAAATTACAGTCTGTTTGCTGAGGATATTAAATAATGAATGAGTTTTCTCAGCCTCCTACCAGTTTGTTGGCTGCATCTCTCCTGCTTAATGACTTGTGCCCAGCTCTGCTGTTTCTCAGGAGCTCCACCAGCCTGGGAGAAGTCTCCAGTCAGCAGAGCAGCTCCACCAGCAGAATGACTGATTTAGCTGTGCAGGTGGCACTCACTGGGCTCTCACAACTTAACTTTAAATAAATAGAATTCAAATCCTGTATTTCTTCTAAAAACTAAAGGATTTGGGACAACAGAAAGCAAGCATTTTGTTAAAAAAAAAAAAAAAAGGGAATATTTGAAATTTTATATTGCCTAAAAACCAAGCTGAAAATATTCTCCTACAAAAGGTTCTTCAAGGGACCAAAAGGAGCCATTCCCAGCTGAAAACTGCACAAATCCCTGCGATTTCTCGAGCAGTACCAACCCCTTGAGTGCAACCTCAACTCACAAGTTGCCTGTTTGCTGAGATCCAGAGCATCAGTTCCACTGCAAGTTAAAGCCTCCAAAAAATAAGGGCCTAATGAAATACCAGGGAAATGCACTGAATTTTCTACATCATTTTACTACAAAAAAAACCCCCCAAACCTCTGCAAATTTTATTTGAACATCTACTTCAACATTTTCTATTCCCACAGACCTTCTAGTGGGAGGTGTCCCTGCCCTGGCAGGGGGTGGAAGGGGATGGGCTTTAGGGTCCCTTCAACCCAAACCATTCTGGGGTTCTCTGGAAGTAGGAATGACTGCGGTTTCCCAAGGCTCCCAATATCCCACATTTCTCTGTCCATAAATGACCTGTGGGGCTCTTGCAGGGCTGTGTTTCCCAGTGCCACCCACACCCACCCCGTGCTGTGCCACGTCCCCACCCCTGAATGCCCCCCCGCACACACTTCAATCTTCACCTGCAATCAAAACAGACCCAAACTGAGAAATGTTTGAGTCCCTCCCGGAAGCAGACGTGCCTTTCCCTGCCAGGACCTGCTCATTCCACGGGAAGGCAGCACACAGAGATGTCTCACTCCCAGGAATCTTGGACGCCGTGATCCAAGAGCCCTGAGCCCCATCGAGCTGCACAATGACATTTTTGGCTCTATATGAGCCACAGACTTTTTTTTTCCCCCCTTCCTTTTCCTTTCTTTTTTTCTGTAATCATGACCTAAGCAGCACAATCGGGTACATTGAAGCTATTTTCACCCCTCTGTCAGGGAATGTGCAGGAATTCAAAGGGCCTGTTTAGATGTGCTCCGGGGCTGCTGAATGACAGATATTGAGCTCTGCAAACAGGAGCACATTCCCTGGCTCCGGGACTGGGAGCTGACGCTGCTCCCAGCAGCATGCGCTGGTCTGCGTGCCCCTTCAGGAATTTCTGGAAGGAGAGGAAATCGGACACTCCATGCAGCTTGCAGGCATTCCTGAAAGCACATCCCTTCACTCAAGGCATGCGCTGCTCCCTGAGCTCCTCCAGACACCCACGTGCACAGACAGAGAGGCTGCAGGGGTGATCCTGGAGGTCTTTTCCCACCTTTACAATTCCATGATTCGATAGATCATCCTTCAAACGTGTTCTCCGAGGTGCACTGAACACACACCCAGACGTGTGCACCCGTGCTGGGGTGTGTTGTGTCCACACCTGTGCATGTTGGGATCATTCAATGGATAATTTAATGTGTAATTCAAGGTATAATTACAGCTCTCTACCTCCTCACCACGCAAACCCTCAGTTCAACTCCCTTTGGTGGCTGTTAGCACACAGAGTGGCTGCTTCCCAAGCACTGCTGACAATCCCCAGGGAAACCACGGGGAGCAGAAATTCCTGGGAGCTGGGCTGCCCAGTGGGTTCAGAACCCACGGGAGGCACAGTCTGACAAAACAGTTCCAGAGAACCCCTTCTGCTGCTGCCTAGCACAAAATCCCAGAGTGGTTCGGGCTGGAAGGGACATTAAGGACCACCTTGTTCACCTCCTTCCACTCTCCCAGGTTGCTCCAAGCCCTGTCCAACCTTTCCTTGAGCACTTCCAGGGATGGGACATCATCCCAGAGGTCTTTTCCAACTCTAACACCTCTGTGATTCCGTGTCAGCAGAACATTTTTCCTGCCACAGCCACTGACGTCAGACCTTCATGGTGTTCAACACCCCCAGGAGATGTTTTTTTCTTCCAAGCAACGCTTTCCATTTTTTTTTTTAAAAAAAAAGGAATTCACAAACCTTAATAAGACCAAGGGAAGTGCTTAAAAGCAGGCGTGGTGTTTCGAGAGGCTCTCCCAGCATCTGTTCCCACTTAATTGCCTCGCCTGCTCCCAGTGGGAGCGTGGAGCAGAGCTCCTGCGAGCCCCGCTCGCGTGTGCTCGACCCAACCACCACCCAACTGCATCACACCACAGCTATGTGGGGCCAGCAGTGTCTCCAGAGCTCAGCTGGTAACCTATGAGATGCCATGTAAATAAACACTAATACGTCAGGAATTTTAAGGTTGTTTCTCCTTTCGAAAAAAAAAACAAACAAAAAAAATAGATTTTTTTAAAGAATAGAAGGGAAGGGGAAAATCCTCAATTTCTGCCTTAACAAGTGAGGGGTGCATTTAAAAAATCCCTGAGGGCTCACAGCTTAGCACTGAGACAGGCCCTGAGAAAGAGCTGTGAGGCTCCAAGGCTTTGTCCATCTCGGGTTGGAATCCAGAATACCAATCCTCACCCCAGCACAAAACAGATGGGAAATGAGGGGATGGCATGACCTGAAACCCTCGTGCAATGGTTTGTGCATTGTCTCTGCCTGGTGGCATCCCTGGAGCATCTCAGGAAAGGGGTGTTTGGATTATTAAGTACCACAGCAAACCCAAACCATCCATGGGTGCTCAGAAAGCTCTGGGCATCAGCTGAGGGATTGTCCTGAAACCCCAAACACAACGTGGCTGAAAACCTGCAGCACCCCTGGCCTTGCTGCATGAAGAATCCCAGCATGGTTTGGGTGGAAAGGGTCCTTAAATCCCATCCCATCCCACCCCATCCCACCCCCTGCCACGGGCAGGGACACTTTCCACTATCCCAGGCTGCTCCAAGCCCCATCCAGCCTGGCCTTGGACACTGCCAGGGGCAGCCACAGCTTCTCTGGGCACCCTGAATTCCAACTGACCTTGCACCACTCCTGCATTAACTGCTATTTTAACCAGCTTTTAAAGAAATGGAGGCTAAGAGCCCTCAACCACCTTTAATGAAATCCCCAAGTCTCAGATTAGATTTTCAGAGATGTCTTAAAACTGCTCAATCTCACTTTGCCTCCAATAACATCTGAATTCTTCTGCCAACTCCACTTCAGCATTTCTGTCCTGGCTCAGAGCTGGAATAGCTTTCAAATTTCATTTCAGCTTAGTTTCTGGAATTTGGAAACATCTTCTGGCTATGACCTCATCCTCCCTGTACACATGTTCATTTCTTAAGACTTGAAACACTGTCAGTGCCTCAGCTTGAACACGAGTTTCATGGCAAAATGAAATGACTTTTGTAACTCAAAATCTCACGAATTTTAAGGTCACTAAAGCCAACGTCCAAAGCACTCTGGGTTTTTATTTAATATAGACAGTGACAAAGTCATAGCGGTGGAAACTTTCAAGGCATATCAGATTTTCTGGCTGTCTTTTGTACAGTGAAAAAGTTAATTTCTGAACTTGAAACTGGAGCCCAACAGTTGAACATTTTCAGTTCAAAATGGAGATGTTGGGGCAGTTGTGATTAAAAGTGCAGACTGGACCCACTGGATGTTTCCAGTAAGAGCCAAGAAAACAAAACTTCTGACTTTGAGAGATTCAGAAGAGCAGTAAGTGTTAAAGGCTTTAAAATGCAAAGCTTAACTACCCTGAGTTGCAGGAATTCACTGAATCATGGAATATCCTGAGTTGGAAGGGACCCACAAGAATCATCGAATTCCAGCTCGTGAACATAAAGACTTATTCCTCATTTGACTAAAGTTCAAGTTTTGTAACACCAGGCAGGATCAAATCCTGGGCGAAAAGCTGGGGGATTTACAAAAGCTGATCTCTGACTGCAGAACTTGTGAGTTTGAATAACTGTGGATTCAAGATGACAGCAGAAACCTCTCTGTGCACACAGAGCACCGTGGCCATCACAGCAGACACGAAAACCACTCACACGCTCTGGAAAACGCATTTTGGGAATGCACAGCGTTCCTACCACTGCTCTGCCTCATCCCACAAGCACAGCAGGTCTGTTCCCTCAGGGAACTGGGGACAAAGCTGGCTGAACCCTGCAGAAAGCCCAGCACCACTTACCCGTACCAGAAGCGAGGGTCGCTGGATATGCAGTGGTTGAGATTCCGGTGGGCCAGAGCCTTCTTCTTGTTCAACACAAATTCCTGCAATTTCATCTTCACTTCTGTGCTTGCCACTGCACCTGAGATACAAAATTTTTAAAAAAAGAATTAAAAAAGGATATTAAATCAATTCACACACTTGAAGGAATTTTAAATTTCTGAAAAAGATTCTGGATCAAATCTTTCATTTCCAGTCCAAAAGGAAGAACTTTGCTTTCAAAGAGAGAAGAACAAAGGGAAGAGAAAGGAGCTCTCCCTTTTTATCCCTTTAGCTTGGCATATATTCACAAGTTATGCTTGGAAACCCAGATGAAATCGGGTTTACTTCACTGGAAGAGGATGTTACACTGGCACAGAAGCACACTCAGAATAAAGCACTTGTCCGGGGTATCCCAGCTCCCTTTGAACCAAAGCTATTTAAGAAAAGGGGTCTTGTGCACCCTCAAGTTGTTAAATGTCACATCTAAAAGCAGGAGGGGAACAGGCCCAATGGCTCATCTGTAGGTTTTGTCTGGAAAACTCCTGTAAACAGGGACCTCTTTGTTCCCAAGGCCCCGTGCACACCACGACCGACGCGATATTTCGCTTCATTCGCGGGCGTGCAAATCTGTCGCTGCAAACAGAAAACCTAAGGTTTGAAAAAAAAAAAACCAAACAGAAAGGGAGGCAGTGATGCTGCAGAGCTGAAATGTCAACTGTGTAATCCCCGATCATGACTCCCTGCACAACGGAGAGCAGGCTGCTTCCCTGCCATGATGGATCCCAGCGATCATCGGCTTGACAGCCCAGACTCGCAGGCAGGGCTCCCGACGGAGCGACGCATCCCAGGCTTGGCAAGGGGACACGTGGAAAATGCTGGTTCATCCGCAGCGTGGCGTAAGGCAGGAGCTCCAACGGAAAATATCCGGGCTGGGAGGAAAGGAAAAGGCCAGGAGAGCTGCCTGCTCCGCTGGGAATAAGAACGAAAAGATCACCCCGCCGTGTTCTCGTCTCCTGCGCCCTGCTCGACGACGCGGTGACATCTGACACGCTGGGGGAACAATTCCTGGGCTCTCCTCGGGAGCAGGGAGCTGCAGCGTTCCCACAAGGCACTGCCTGAAGGTGCAGAACTGCTCAAACCCCAAAGAGAGAAAATCCCCTTTTTGTGGAGCGCTGCGTTTCTCACCAGCTCTACCAACACAGGTTGGGTGGGAAGCTCAAGCAAAGAGCTGGAGATGAACTCCTGAGCAGCGGAAGAGGTGACAAATTCATGCTTGGGAGGCTTCTCTCTCCAAAATGTGTCATCCTTAATCCATTAGCATCCACAGAGCACTCAAACCTGGCTGTGTTCTGGCAGTTTGGGATAAACCTGGTACTCAGAAGACTTGAAGCTCAACATTTTTGGACTGGAAGGTTTACAAAAGCTCCCCTGGAAGGTCTTCCTCCTTTACGGGAAGCTGAAAGATGTCATGGAACCTCAGAGTGCTTTGGGTGGGGAGGGACCCTAAGGATCATCTCAATCTACTTNGCTCTCCTGGAGCCCTTTCAGGCCCTGCAAGGGGCTCTGAGCTCTCCCTGGGTCGTTCTCCTCTCCAGGTGAGCACCCCCAGCTCTCCCAGCCTGGCTCCAGAGCAGAGGTGTTAACAAGGAGGGAGAACAAACTCTACCTCTCTCACACTCTCTTCATATTTCAGATCAGGACAATTTTAGCTTCTCTTCGCCAAATTTTGTGATGTGAGAAAAATAACTTAAGTGTCCTTAAGAGCCGAGGTGCCATAATGATTCTACATCACAGCACTTCTTAAATAAAATGTAATTTAAAAATAAAACCGTAGCCATGGGAACAGGATCTTCAACTTAACATCCCCAAATTCTGGGGTTTTTTTCCTCCACACCTCTGTGTTTCACCCAAAAGATGCTTTGATCCCATTTTCCAGAGACTCAGGCCTTTTTATTCCTCTTCAGGTTACTTTAACGAGGATGGGCAGGTATCAGGTCTGAGGAGAGGCCCAGCAAAACACAGATCAAACATCAACAGCTGATGGGAGCAGCAGGGGGAAGGGGAAATACTTAAGAGATTCTGAACCTCTGGTCTTTCTAGTGCTAAAAAATGTCTCCCACACCCCAGCCTTTTCCTACAAAGAAGTTCTCAGAGCTTTATCTTATTCCAGGTTCCCGGCCAGCGTCCCATCTCCCTTCCACCCCTTCTCCCATCATGAAACCAGACCCGATGGCACAACTTTGCGAGGTATTTTTCCCCCCATTCACTTGCAAAAGGAGCCCGAACAAGCAGCCCCGAGTGTCTCTGATAAGGGGCATTGTGAGGCCACAAAGATCTCCTTCAAGTGCATAATGGCACCGCGGTGGGGAAGGCACCCACAAGCTGCCACCTCCTGAAAAAGAAGCTCCTGCTGAATGGAAACGCTTCACAAAAAGGGGGGCAGAGCTGAGAACTCGGCGGCTACGTCTTAAAAGGAGCGAAATTCAGAGCAGCAGAAAGGGAAAAGGAGTGCAGCGTGCATCTGGTGTATTTCATGGGCTTAATATTCTGCCTCCATTAGGAATGCTGCCAAAAATACTTCAAAAAATGTTAAATCAAGGGAAGAGAGGATACGCTTCCTTTTGAAAAACGCTAAAACGGCATTTAGCGAGACAAAAATGAAGATAAAGCAGAGAAATACATTTCTCTCTTCCCCTCAATCCCCACGGTGAGTCCTCACAAGCTCCCCGTGCCCTCAAGGAGGTTCCTCCAGCTTCCTGAGGCTCCTCCGTGGCTCCCATCCACCCGCCACCACCCAAACGAGGGAGCTTTGCCCACTTACTCTCCTTCCCTTTCTCTTTGTTTTTCAGCTGCTGCAGTTTCTGCTCTCGGTGCTGCTTCTCCAGCTCCTGCTCCTGTCGGTGCTGCTCCAGCTTCCTCTGGTGCTCCAGCAGCTCCTGCTGATGCTTCATGGCCAGCATCTCCTGCTGCTGCTGCGGAGAAGGGAACAGGGAAAAGGAGCAAATGAACACCATCAGCCTTCCCAGGGCCAAGGCAGAGGCTGCAGACGGGTGACAAGGACAGTGCTGAATTCATGGAAATAAGGACAAGCACGGGCCTTCCTTTTATCTCCATCACCTGTTTTAGACAAAACCCCACTAGGGCACCTTCAGTATTATTTGTGGCCCAGAGAAGTTGTAGAAATTGTGGCTGCCCCATCCCTGGAAGTGTCCACGGCCAGGTTGGACACTGGGGCTTGGAGCAACCTGGGATGGTGGAAGGTGTCCCTGCCCATGGCAGGGGGTGGCACTGGGTGGAATTTAATGTCCCACCTATCTCCAACCACGCTGAGATTCTGTGATTAATTATAAAAGATTTGCCTCCATATTTAAAAAAATAATTCCCCCCATAATTCCTCCAGGAAGGATTTACCCCGACCCTCTCGATTCACCCACATCCATGGGAATAATCAGGAGACACGATGTCTAAGGAAGGTAAATATTTGCTAAGCTTCCCCCAAATGGGGCGTTCAAGGCTGGAAGCACCAAAGGCTCCCACCCCAGTGCAAGTCCCCCCCATGGGTCCCCAAATCCCAGCATCCGGAAGGTGTCAGCGTCCCCACCAACCTCCCGGGCAGTTTGGGGTGCACCTCCCGTGCCAGAGCAGCCTGTCAGGGTGCCGAGGGGAGTCCCACGGGACTGAGGGTGGCCGTGCCCCGGGACGGCGTGAGGGAGCGCGCCGGGCCGCGGGAAGGGAGGTGACCAACGACACCTCCCAGCAGCCTGGCGAGGCCGAGGGGATCTCCGTGGGGCTGAAAAACGCTTTTTCCTTCAAAAAGCAGCGCCGGAACGCCGGTTCCCCAGCTCCCAGCTCGGTCTGTGCCCTCCCCAGCGAGGCACAGGCCGGAGCCAGGTGTGAGGGCCCCTCCTCGGCCTCCCGCAAAGGCCCGGAATGCCAGAGCCCTCCGGAGCCGCCGGAGCACGGCGCCCACCCCGCACTCTTTACGTTGGCAGCTGATAAACCGAGGGATTGACTGGGAGCTGGCAGCCTCCGGCCCCAGAGCCCCGGCCTCTCCAGGGCGGCGCTTAATGGGGGCCTGTGCTCGGATGCCACCCACCGCTCCCGAGAAATCCCCGTGGCGGGAGCACGGGATGGTGGAATGGTTTGGGTTGGAAGGGACCCTAAAGATCGCCTCGTTCCAAGCCCCTGCTGTGGGCAGGGTCCAGGCCATGGCTGTTGGGCAGGGAACCTGCTCTCCACAAGAACATCTCAGTCCATCCTCCTCCAGACCCTGCCAGCTCCTGCGGACACCAGGAGACTCCCACCCCACAGTTTTTCCTTCTCCTTGAGCTCATTCTCCTTTTAATCCCTTTAATTCTGATTCTTAGGGCGTCCTGTGCAGGGCCAGGAGTTGGACTCGATAATCCTCGTGAGTCCCTTCCAGCTCTGGATATTCTAGGACCCTCTGATTAATTCGTGGCGTTGCACACTCGCCCCACTCAATGCTTGAGCCACGGCTGCACCGCAGACACAAATAAAATCACACCATTCTATATAAAGACGCAAAAAAACAATCTAAGAGGTATTTACAATCTGCCTGGCTATCTGCTGGAAACTCTCCACGGAGGAATCCCTGCTGCTGCCTGTTCCAAGCAGGCAGGCTGTTGTAAAACACCAAAAATCCGGTTATCTGCAGCGACCGCACCTATGCTTCCCCTCCTAATTCTATTAAATTATATGTAAACAACCGAAAATCCACACTCAAAAAAAAAAACCTAGGAAAGGAGGAAAAAAATAGAGGAAACCAGCTATTTTTGTTTTCTAATTAAGCAGCAGCTTCTACTAACACGTCTCCATTTGGGGAAAGAGTCTCTTTTCTGACTTCCAACAAGTCCACCACATGGTGGGCTTTGAGAACCTCGCCATGGAAAGTATGCAAATGAACAATATTTAATGCACAATATGGTAAAACAGGTTTTGTTATTTTTATGGAATCAGGAGCCTTTTCTCTCCATCTGCAGTCTCCTAGGCTCCGCGGGCTCTGCTTCCTGCGATGGTTTACATACATTAGGCTGCTTTAGAAGGAGCTGTGCTTTCACTGACATCTGGAGTGAAATGGGAATGAAAAGCCCAATTTGTAGCTGGATGGTTTAGGGAAGTTTCATTAGGGATGTATTGTCTCTGCTCGTTTTGACCCCAGTTTTCCACAAAGCCTATTCTCAATATAGTTTTTCAAATCGTTTCGAAGTTGGGGGAAAAAAAAATTAAAAAAATAAAATAACGAAGCCACGTCTCTGATTGTATCCATGAAAAATGAAAAGAAATCACTGTTGGTGTCTGCTGTAGCCTGGGAAGACGAGAGAAGAAAACCCATCCGGGTGTCTTCTCAGGGCATGAATATTTCTCCACACTTATCAGGAATGTTACGGGAAAACAGAAATTCAGGCTGGATATCAGGAAAAGGTTCTTCCCCCAGAGGGTGCTGGGCACTGCCCAGGCTGCTGCCAGAGCTCCAGGATTGCTGGGGTGTCAGAAGAAACATCAGAAAACCATCAGTTTCTGATTCATTTAAAGCAATCGAGGGCAGTTTGAACAGGCACTGCCCACTCAGACCCTGTGTGTCCATCACAGGCAGCTGGGGCAGGGGGTTCACTCCCCAGCTGCATTTCCCAAACACTGAAACTTCATTCCAAAGGGAGGGAAATCCCTGGATCTGAGACTAACTCAGCCCCGAGCGTGAGGAGCACCGTGTGACAGACACACACGCGCTGCATCAGGGAGCTCAGCACATCTGAATTAGGTGCTCTTGCCAAAATCAATATTTGTAAATATTCATAACTATGGGGATTCCTGCATATGTTTAATGTCACTGCTCCCACTATTTCTGAAAACTGCACAAATGTTCAACTGTACCTGCAGTTAGTGCTGCTGGTGCTCCTTTAGCATATATTAATATTAATAAAGGGAACAGGGAGAATGCAGAGCATTTCCAGGTATTTATCAACTGTCAGCCTGCCGTGAGGACTCGGTGATCCAGAGGATTTTGCCATCGCACCCCTCAGTTGTCTTCAGTGCTCCAGCTTGTCTGCCTGGGAGGGGGACTGACACCTTATCAGTGGGGAAACTGTCACAGAGAAACCTCTTTTTAAGGGAAACGCAGCTAAAATGGTTCCCCTTAGTCATTAGAAGGGGAAAGCTAATGTTCCAAAATCTTCCAGCAGCCAGGCAGTGCCCTCCCAGGAAGAGTGGGGTGCTGACACCAAGATCCCATTTCCCAGAGAGAACCAGGATGGATTTCATGGAGACTTGCACAACCACTCCTCCAGCTGCCAAACAAGAAGCCAAGCACAGAGATCCTTCCTGCCCCCTCCCCAGCTCAGACTGGCTCCTGGGTGTTCATAACAGATATTTTGAATAGCTGCAATTAGTGGAAAGGAGAGCAAAATAATCGGTGCCCAGACAGCTCCTGGAGATAAGCACAAGCCTGGGTGAACGGCAGCTGGGACACTTCTGGCTGCTAAATATTCCCTGGCATCCAAAGTTGCTGTGTCCAGCTCCCAACTTGCACCTCAACCCACACCTGAGATCAGCTCCAGCACGGGGGGGATATCAGGGAAAGGTTCTTCCCCCAGAGGGTGCTGGGCACTGCCCAGGCTCCCCAGGGAATGGGCACGGCCCCGAGGCTGCCAGAGCCCAAGAAGTGTTTGGACAGCGCTGCCAGGGATGCACAGGGGGGATGTTGGGGTGTCTGTGCAGGGCCAGGAGCTGGACTGGATGATCCTTAAGGGATTTGCCTGGAACAATTCCTCAGACTGCAAGCTCCAAGACTTGGTACAACTATTTCACCTGCCACCCTTGGAGCAGAGGTTGCCTCTGATGGAGGCGAGAGCATCCAAGAATTCCTGAGGATGTAAATAAGGATGCAACTAAAAAACTGCTTCAAACCCAACAACTTAATGCCAGACCAGACCAGAAAAACCCACCAAAGCAGGAGACAACAGCACTCCCTGAACTGGTCCTGTAAAAGGCTGAGTTAAGGCATGACCCAGCCAACACTTGCAGAAGCTCTGACTGACTGTCCTGTCCCCCAGAAGGCAGCCAGGCTCTCGGTTTGGGTTTAAGGGTTTTTTACCTGCCACCTGTTTTGGCAAAATTCTTCAGTTTTGGGGGTTTAAATCACATACTCAAAGCGATCTTTGGGCTCAGGCTCTGTAAAAACAAAGTCAAGTCGTAGGTGAGGATGAAGAAAAACTCGCCAAGAATGTACACACCAAATCACCCCCCGAAAAATCCTGGGCTGCGGGTGGAAGCAAAGCACAGATGTCGGGATTTCTGGGAGACGGATTTCTGGGAGCACTGCTGTGTTGGGCTGTTTTACAGCCATCCCAATGCTGGCTGGACTCTCTGCCTCATGTTCCCCCCATCCTGTTTACTGAAGTCTCAGGCTGTGGCTCCGGTTTCAGGATCCGCTCTCTTGGCTCCGTGGCGGCGTGTTTGGGATATCTCCTGGAGCACTGGAGGCCGGGCAGAATAAATCAGCTGTGCTGGGAGACAGGGAGGGGGATACGTCGTGGCTTCCAGCAGCAGCCAGGACACAGAGATCTGGGAGGAGGAGAGCACCTCTCATCTCTTTTCTGGGACGCGCATCCCGCGTGCCCCCTTCCCGCCATCGGGGCAGCTGGCAGCCGGCTAACCTCGTGCCAGAAATTCCCACGGGCAGGGAATTTTCCGCAGGGAAACGATCCCTCCTGGCCCACAGCTCCCTGGGCAGAGGCTGAGCTCGGTCAGACACGTCCTACTGAGAACGTCTGGGGCTCGGGTTTACGAGGCTAAACCGTCTCCAGGACCGGGAATGACGGTGAGGTTCCCTCCCCGCCAGCTCTGGGTGATAAGATCCCATGTTTTCCCTTTGGCAGCTTGTATGTGGATATGGAATTCTGTATCCCAGACTCCTTCCCGTGCCACTACCTCTCCTAAAAGGCTGGAAGCCCTCTGAGTCCTGAATACCTGCAAAGGTTCAGCACTGGGAATGCCTCTGTATGAGCCTCTTGCTCCCTGATTCCCACTCCGGCCTAACTTTTCCCTTTCTCTGGAAGCAGAATATCCAACAGCCTTTCCAGAAAGCAGCAAACTCTGTTTGTAGTATCCAGCACATTCAGCTCCTTCTCCAATTTTCCCCTTCAAAGGTGAGGAAAACTCTTTTGAGTTTGCCTCTGCTGGGCTTTATGTGGTTATTGTTGAAGGGGAGGGAATCAGGAGCAGGGAACGCCCCTCCCAGCATGGATGGCAAGAAGTAAATCAGAAAATCTGACTTAAACCAAGCCCTGTAAACCAAAGGACCACATAAATTCCGGTAAAGGAGGAGCCCCAGATGTTTAATGCTAAATAAGAGATGAGACCTCGGTCCTTGGAGGAGCAGTCACATCCTCTGTGAACTGTTTTGGGGTATTTTGGGTATTACAGGAATTCCATGTTTCTGGATGTGAATGGACCAGCAGTGGCGCACATTAACAGGTCAGTATTACTGGCATAACAGCAGGATCCAGTGGGGTATTCCTTCATTCCTGCCCTGATTCCCTGTGTTCTCTTTGACTACTTCCAATTGTTTTGTAAGTTCAAAAATAAGATAAAACTGGAGTCAAACACTCAGGTGTGGGAACTGCCAAAATATTCCTTCTGCTGCCGCTTCCTTTGAAATTCCAAACTGGCAAAAAAAATAATCATGGCACCCCACACGTATTTCACTCCAAAAAAATCTGGAGTTCTCATTGTGCTCCTTCCAGCCAACCAACCGTGGCCTATCTCGGAAGAAACCACGAGGAAACGTTTCTTTCACCCATTTCCAGTAGCTCTGTAAGGAGCAGAGCAGACAAACTTCCCTGGATGAGCATTCCAGCTTCACTCCTGACACCACCAACAGTGCTTGGAAGGCAGCGAGGTGCCTCAATTATCCCAGCCTGCCGCAGGACTCCTTCAGCCAAGAGATGGGGTAAAAGGTGTCCAAGCTGCTCCACGGATTTGTTGAGAGAACCCAGCCCTCCGTGTGCAGGTTTGTCCTCGCCGCTCTCGGAAAAGATCCCGACTTTGAGGCTGAGGAGAAGCCACCACCCGCCCCCTTCAAAGGGAGCAAACGCTCTGATCTTCCAAAGGCTTTCCCCAGGGCTGCTTCCATCAGAAGTTAAGTTTTGCAGGATCTGAGGTGTAAGTTTCGGAGTGGGGCCGGTGTGCCAGAAAAGCGAGGCAAGGTCACTGAGGAAGAACAGGAAGCCGTCTGGAAATAGCGCGAGTTCCAAGGCGCGCGAGCGGTAACAAGGCACAAAATGTTCAGTCTGGTCTTTTACCACCGGCTGTACCCAGCTGCAGCTCCCTAAGATGAATAATCCTATCATCCCGGAATCCAGACAGAGGCGGACACCTGGTATCTCTGGGCTTTTTAAGTTCCTCATGAAAAGGACCGCGAGGAACGGGCGCGCTGCGGAAGAGTCGTGTGGAAACGAGCAGAGGGAGCCCCTCCACACTGGCTGCTGCAGGAGGAGAGCACGGAGCAGACAGGCCCAGGAACGGGAGCTGGGATTTCAGGGGGTGAGAGGGAAGTCTGCCCTTCTGCAGTCTTCTTCAATTCTGGAGTCTGAGGGAAGCGGGTGCTCGGCAGGAGCCGCGGTGCTGCCGCAGCGTCCCTGGGGACACGGGGAAGGTGCCACAGGTGACATCGGCCCCAGCAGCAGAACTGAAACATGCCCAGCTTTCCCTGCTGAGCAGGAACCGACATGGAGAGGCCACCAACGAGAAGCTCTGGGAGCTGTCAGGGCTATGCTGAGAGCAGCCCCACTACAGGACGATGTGATTTGGGCCNCCCATCCAGCCTGGCCTTGAGCAGCTCCAGGGGTATCCTGCAGGCAAACCTGCCATTCCACGGGCAGGTGGCTCCACATGAAAGCAAGGAGCAGTTTCTCCCCTCAGCATCAGCATGACAACTATCAAGTCTAGACATCTTTGGGAAAGAATTACATTTCTTTGCAGCACAGCAAAATCTGTCTGGAAGATTCCCTGGAAGATTTTCATTCCCTGAGACCAAAGGAATGGCCCAAGAGTTTCACCCCATGTCTCTGAACAAGAGGCTGATCCCTCAGAGGTGTTACCACCCCTCACTTGATGCAGGAATTCATTCTGTCAATGGAGAGAGAACAAATCCAGGATCTCGGCACAGCAGACATCCTCTCAAAGCTCCTTTCCCTGCTGCTGCTTCCCTGCCCATCCCATCCATGCTGGATGCACAGCCCAGCACTCCCTCTGCCACGGATGCACACAGTCCTTTCTCAGATGGTGGGAGAACTGGGAATGGGATTGCACATCCTGAGGTGAGGATTTCGGGCCCACGAGGAGCTGGGAGGCTCAGCCGCTTCCCTGTGCTGTTATCCCTCCCGCCGACATGCGTCAGCATCCCCCAGAAGTTTCCGGCTGTGGCTATAAAACAGCCAGAGCTGGGGAGAGCCCCGCTCCAGGCTCGGACAGAGGAGATGAACCACATTCCCCACGACGTCCTTTCCTTCCCGCTGAGCTCACAGCGCCCGAGGTGCCTCTGGCCCTGCCAGAACGCCCGTCCTGCCCCTCTTCCACCGCCCCGCTCCAGCCCTTGACCAGAAGGGCAAACGGAAAAGCTTTTGGTAACTTCCAGCTGATCTTGGCTGGGAATGAGTGACTCACAAAGGAAAAAATTCCCTGCCAGTTCCTCCCCAACCAAAGGTCAGGCAGAACTCGCAGCGGGACCTGCGGAGAGGCTTTCCACCATCTCACCCGAGAGCCAGGCTCCTTGTTCCATCCTTGGTTTTGTTTAGGAAGGCAGATTCGAAGGCCATAAATATTGTCCCACATCTGGCGAGGCACGGAGGAGTGGAAAATCCATCTGGCTGAAGGTGAGTGGCTCCAGGAGAGAGCAGCCAGTGCTGGTGCCTCCAGCCCCCGGCGCTCCGCGCAGCCAGGCCTGGGCAATCTGCAGAGCTGCCAAAGAAGCAGCCTGCCCTGCTCCGTATGGTGTGAAGCCTTCAAAAGGCTCCGCTTTTTTTCCCTAAACATGTCAGGCTTTTCACAGAATCGCCACAGAATGGTTTGAGTTGGAAGGGACCTTAAAGCTCATCCCACTCCAACCCCCTGCTGTGGGCAGGGACACCTCCCACGGGACCAGTTTGCTCCAAGCCCCGTCCCTCCTCACTAATTTCTTCTGAATATCCAATCTAAACTTACTCTCTTTCAGTTTAAAGCCATTCCCCCTTCTCCTATCTCTCTCTCCATGCCTGTGTTTTCTCCTTACCCTCCCACTCACCCCCTGTGCTGAGCCCTGTGTCCATTATAGAGCCCTTCCACAAATATTTTTTCACTCATTTCCTGGCTCTCTCCAAGTTGCACCATCTTGGGGAATCTGGCACTTTCATGTGAAGGCCAAAACACAGTGTCTATAAAAGCAAGGACTGGGACACACCAGGGAGAGGATCACATGCTCGGGCAGTCATCGCCTTCTCCTCCTGCACTTGGTCAGATGATTAAAACTGAGCTGATGGAAGCGATTCCAAGCTCTGGAAAAAGCCAAAACTTCAGCTCTCAATAGGAAAAAGTTATCTACTGGGATAGAAAAACAGGCAAGTCATGCCAGCGTTTTCCAGGCCAAACTTTGCTCGCTCAAGTGTTCCTCACTTAGTCTGGGGGGTGGGATGGAGGGATGCTCCCCCCTTCTTAGTTCCTCTCAAGTCAGACCAGTTCCTCTGTTCCCATCAACCCACGGCAATAAAAGGAAATAAAACAACCCCAAACCACGATTTCTCCTGTACCAGCAAAGGAATCAGCACTGGAAACAAAGGAGCTGTTTGAAAGCTTCACCAGCTGGGAGAGCTGGGGGTGCTCACCTGGAGGAGAGAACAATCCAGGGAGAGCTCAGAGCCCCTTCCAGTGCCCAAAGGGGCTCCAGGAGAGCTGGAGAGGGACTGGGGACAGGGGATGGAGGGACAGGACACAGGGAATGGCTTCCCACTGCCAGAGGGCAGGGATGGATGGGATATTGGGAAGGAATTGTTCCCTGGGAGGGTGGGGAGGCCCTGGCACAGGGTGGCCACAGCAGCTGTGGCTGCCCCTGGATCCCTGGCAGTGCCCAAGGCCAGGCTGGACATTGGGGCTTGGAGCAGCCTGGGATGGTGGAAGGTGTCCCTGCCCATGGCAGGGGGTTGGAATTCGATGATCCTTAGGGCCCCTCCCAACCCAAAGCATTTGGGGATTCTGTGAAAGCTTTGTGCTCGTTGATTAAAATGGTGGATGCCAGGCTGTAATGGAAAAAGCCAAATTAATCAATTCTAGGCAGCACCAGATACACAGAACAGCGTGAAATGCAGAAATTCTTCCTCCTTCACAGAAGCAATTTCCAAAGCAATTGTGGGTTTAACATCACCAAAGAATCACAGAATGGTTTGGATTGGGAGGGACCATTCCCAATCCCATTCCCAACCCCTGCCATGGGGGTGTTCATGCCTGTGTGCACATGGCATTAAAAACAAAACAAAACAAAACAAAACACACCTAAATAGCTAAATTTCTCCAAAAAGAGCTCTGCATCTTCACTCAGGACTGTTTCTATACCAAATTTCACAGCTCAAGTGCTGCACTTGCAGAAGATAAATGGCTTTTATTTGCTTTAACATCCCCACCCTGCTTTCCTCACGAGCTGGGCAGCTCTGAGTCCAAATTTAAAGTTATATATTTTAATTCTCTGGGCACACTAATCACTTCCCTGCACTCACAGCCACCAGACTTAACACAGTTGCCAGCTCTAAGAGTCACCTAAATGTGGGCTGGCTTCTGCACACAGAGACAGGCAGGATGTTTTCCCAGAGGAAACGCACCACAGTCAGACGCTGGGGCAGGGTCTGGGGTTATTTCCTTTGTGAGGCATCACAGGGTTTATTTCAAGAAGGTGCTGTTTGATTTTTAAAGCAACTCTGGTCCCCACTGACACACTTCCTACTCTCAGAGATCACCTTGCAGGCCACCCCTTTGCACAGGATTATATCATCCCTATTTTAAGGCTCTCGTTTAGCCACGAGATGAAGAACTTCATTACCTAATGGGGCACTGTGGCCTCTCAAAATTAGAGCTCAGCTTCCTCCTAACACAGATTTTTGAGCAGAGCCAGTCAGAGCTTTAGCATAAATGAGAGCAAATATGTTCCTACCACCCGTGCTTTGAGCCTGGCCATTAAATGGGAGCGAGCCTGCCTGATTTTCCACAGACAAATAACTACAGGCAGGGGCAGTGACAAGGGGATAATGGAAATATTTGCCACAGGAATTCCCCATCCTTTCCCCCCGCCCCGAGTGCTCGTGCCATCCGTGGACAAACGTGTGACTAGAGGAACGTGGGGACACGTAAACACCCCATCCACACCCCTGGAGATGCACACATTGTGCACCCATACATAAATATATTTGCACCCAGGCACCTCCTCACCCCTGCCCTGGCGCCAGCACAGAGGACCCACCGAGGGACAGGGGCGTTTGCTGCCAATCCAGCCTCAAACAGGGACACTTCTTACCAGCCCCAGCTCCTGTCTGCACTGAGAAGTCTGTAAATAACACCCCGTTAACTTTTAATCCCATCTTCCCCGCTCTGACACGCATTTCGTATTAAAATGAAAGTTATATAAGGTTGAATCGGGGTTGCTTTTTAATATTACATTAAGGCTATTTACCATGTGCAGCACTAATCCCCCTTTGAAAAAAGGAGCCTATTAGCAATTCGGAAAGCTTACGTTGCCATAGCAATAGGCCAGCGCTGGGAAATATTTATATAATGTCTCATGTTTTCACTCTGCCACAGCCATCTTCCAAACAGGACTGCCCACTGACCCTGCCTGGCGTTTCCTCCCTGTCCCACGCAGGGCACAGCACCTGTTTGGGGCCAAACCCTGAAAACCCGAACGTGTGTGCAGACCCAGCTGCAGGCGCTGCCTCTGCATCCCCCGCGCCGCGCTCCCACCACGGTCCGCACGCTCGGCGTGCAGCCTGCGCTGATGGCAAACGTCCAGCGAGAAGTTCCCGTGCCGCTCCACCCCCAAATGTGTGACCCCAGCAACAGGTGACCTCCTGCGGGGTTCAGTTCCACTGGACTTCCCAGCTTGGGGCATTTGCTGTGTCCAGGGAAGGGAACGGAGCTGGGAAGAGGCTGGAGCCCCAGGAGTGGCTGAGGGAGCTGGGAAAGGGGCTCAGCCTGGAGAAAAGGAGGCTCAGGGGGGACCTTGTGGCTCTGCACAACTCCCTGACAGGAGGGTGGAGAGCAAGGGACAGGACAAGAGGAAACGGCATCGAGCTGTGCCAGGGAAAGTTTAGATTGGGGATCAGGGGAAATATCTCCCCTGAAACAGTGGCCAGGCGTTGGAACAGGCTCCCCAGGGCAGCGGGGGAGTCACCACGCCTGGAATTGCTCAGAAGGTGTGTGGGATGCAGCGTGCTGGTGGTGGCTGGACTCCATCATCTTGGAGCACTTTTCCATCCTCACCAACTCCACGGTCCCCTGGTCCCCGGCCGCCCTTACCTTGATGTGCTCGTGCAGCTGCGCCTCGTGCTGCCGGGAGAGCTGCTCGTGCTGCCGCTGGAACTCGGCGATCAGGATCTGCCTCTGGATCTGCTGCTTCTGCTTGAGGGCCAGCAGCTCCTGCTGCAGCTGCTGCTCGCGCAGCGTGGGCTCCGTCACCGGCATGGAGAACTGGTGGTCCAGCCGCAGGTCCATGGGCACCGAGCTCGGCGCCACTTGCAAGGGCAGCGCTGTGCTCACGTCAACTGTGGGGAGAAGACAAGGGCAGGGCTGAGTGTGGTCCTCATCCAGCCTTGAGGAACCTTGAGGAACCATGGACTGAACCAAGGGCAGGGCTGAGTGTGGTCCTCACCCAGCCTTGAGGAACCTTTAGGAACCATGAACTGAACCAAGGGCAGGCCTGAGTGTGGTCCTCACCCAGCCTTGAGGAACCTTTAGGAACCATGGACTGAACCAAGGGCAGCACCATGAAACTCACACTGTTCTTTACTGGTAGCCAAGGACTACAGGAATTCAGGAGTTTTCCTCCAGGCACCACTTCCGACAAACCCAAGTGTTTGCCACAAGCAAAGAGCATCGTGTGTGACCCATCTGTGCCTTCAAAACACACGCACGCCTCCATTCCACCCATCCAGCATTGCTGGAAATGAGGAGGATAAAGATTAACCCAAGACTTCACAGAAAGGATTATTCTTGACTCGTGATGGACGAGCTGATGGACTGCCCTGGTCAGGAACATGAGGCTCTCCCTTTAAGAAACTTATGCAGAAAACCACGATATGTTGTATGATAAATCCCAAACTGGTTTGCCTTGGGAGGGGCCTCAGACACCATCCAGTGCCACCCCTGCCATGGGCAGGGACACCTTCCACCATCCCAGGCTGCTCCAAGCCCAGTGTCCAGCCTGGCCTTGGGCACTGCCAGGGATCCAGGGGCAGCCACAGCTGCTCTGGGCACCCTGTGCCAGGGCCTGCCCACCCTCCCAGGGAACAATTCCTTCCTAATCCCAGTACCCCATCTAACCCTGCACTCTGGCAGTGACAAGCCAGAACCCCTTTGCAATAACTGAACTCAGCTTGTTTCTCCTAAAAAAAAAAAATCACTGCCACCCCATGAATGACTAAAAATCTTCCAAATTCCACCCGAGTGACAGCTCTGCCTTTCACAGGTATTCTGTATTTGCAACATTTGCTGTCTCTCTCTCTCTCTCTCTCTCTGGGGCACTCCCTCAATAACTC
>VWZW01000319.1:187341-279898 GCA_013397115.1 Edolisoma coerulescens | reverse complement strand
AGCCTGGGATAGTGGAAGGTGTCCCTGCCACGACAGGGGTGGAATGGGATGAGCTTTAAGGTCCATTCCAACCAAAACAATTCTGTGATCCCATGTGTTCCTGAGCCCCAGAACAACCTGGCCTTGGACACTGCCAGGGATCCAGGGGCAGCCACAGCCAGGGCCTCCCCACCCTCCCAGGGAACAATTCCTTCCCAATATCCCATCCATCCCTGCCCTCTGGCAGTGGAAGCCATTCCCTGTGTCCTGTCCCTCCATCCCTTGTTCCCAGTCCCTCTCCAGCTCTCCTGGAGCCCCTTTAGGCCCTGGAAGGGGCTCTGAGTTGTCCCTGAATCCTTCTCTTCTCTTCTCCAGGTGAGCACCCCCAACCCTCCCAAGCCCGCAAAAACCAACCCAGTTTCAGGCAGAAGGAACACCCTGCCACTTGCGAGCGTGCCCTGAGATCCCTCCCTCCTGCTTTACTCCCTGAAAAGAGCCTGAAGTTGCTGCTCCCCGCTGGAAAACAGCCCTGAGAAAACTCAACCAAGCTCCCACTTCCCATCCAAAGGGATCTCTCATCCCCCCACAGCCGCAGGCACGGGGACCACAATTCCCATTCAGGGCTCTGGCAGAGCTGCGTCATCCCCGGCTCCCGACCATTTCAGGCTCCAAAGGAGCCCCTCTTTGGCAGGCCGGGAGCTGCTGACCCAGGCAGCCCCTGTGCCCCACCACAAAACCCCGCCTGTGTTCCCGGGAGCGTTTGAGGGGGGACTCGAGAATCGCTGCCCTCGGCCCTGCCTCGGGAAGGCGCGAGCACAATCGGAGCCGTGACGCGAGCGCGGGCACAAAGACAACATTCAGGGCTGGCTTGAGAAATGCCAAAGCCATGAATTAGGAGACCAGATCCTGATTATGAATAATAAACTATCTCACGGTCTCTCCCCTGCTTTTTTTTTTTTTTTTTTTCTTCCTTGCAGGAACAGAAAAACATTAATTTTTAAATTTTTTTTCTTGCCCCCCCTCACCCTTGGCATATAGGGGATTATTTTTTCCTGATTTTCATCCCACAGTCACGTCATGATGATTTTTATACTGAGCTAGAACCCCTCTGCTGGTGTTTCCCTTCCCAAATAAATAAATCATGGCTGCACATCAAAGCCTGCTTGCATGCTGCACGTTAATTAAGACCTAAAGCACTTGGGCCCCCCTCGGCTGCTGATGGAGACGGGGAATTTGACATCTCACAGCGTGCCCGTGACACACCGAGGGGAACAACCCAAAACACAGGGACATGAAGTGACAACCCCCAACCTGAGCGCAAAGTGCAGGTCCCACAGAAAGCATTTACTCATGGAATCGGAATGGTTTGGGTTGGAAGGGACCTCAAAGCTCATCCGATGCCACCCCTGCCATGGGGGTTCCACTGCCCCAGGCTGCTCCAAGCCCCAGTGTCCAACCTGGCCTTGGACACTGCCAGGGATCCAGGGGCAGCCACAGCTGCTCTGGGAATTCCATCCCACCCCCTCCCCACCCTCCCAGGGAACAATTCCTTCCCAATATCCCATCCAGCCCTGCCCTCTGGCAGTGAGAAGCCATTCCCTGTGTCCTGTCTCTCCATCCCTTGTCCCCAGTCCCTCTCCAGCTCCCCTGGAGCCCCTCTAGGCCCTGGAAGGGGCTCTGAGCTCTCCCTGGGTTGTTCTCTTCTCCAGGTGAACACCCCCAGCTCTCCCAGCCTGGCTCCACTGGAAAAATTAAAACCGTTTCACACAAAGGCTGCAGATAAGACATTATCAGGGAAGTCGTACACTGAGATTCTCCTGCACTCCAAAATGGAAATAAACTCCATAAATCTTGAGCGTTTTGGAAGGGATGAGGGGAAGGTGACACCAAACCTGTGAATACACTTTTCAATAGAACTAACAGTAGTAATTTAATTTCCTTCCCCCTCTCTGACGCAGCCTTCTCATGCTGGTCTTTAAAGGATGGAAATAGAGGATTGAGTCCTGCAAACACACTAAAATGTTAAACCGAAAATTTGGTATGAGAGGCACCGAACGAATATTTAAATTCAAGCCTTGTTTCAGCATAACCTTTACCTAAGGGTAATTTAAAAAATATTCACAGAATCACAGAACCACGGAGGGGTTTTGTTGGAAGGGACCTTAAAGACCATCCCGTTCCAGCCCCCTGCCATGGGCAGGGACACTTTCCACCAGACATCAAACTGGAGGTTTTTTAAATCGAATGCTGTTGCCAAAATTACTCTTTCCTTTCCCTTTTTTTTTTTTTCCCTTGTTCTTCTATTTTTTTTTTATATAATTTAAATTTAGGCAGCACAGAAAACTGCTTCTCACATTTGAAATCCAGCATCACCTTCAAAGGGAAAGTGCAGGAAATGCTTTCCCCGAGTTCTCCCTCCCTCCGGCACAGAGCGAGTCCCGCTGAACACAAACAGCTCCTTCCCAGCTCCTCTTCCTTCAGCAATTCCCTTTGGAGAAGGGAAAAAAATCCCATCAACCTCCCCAAACCTGCTGCAAAACCCTGGGGATGAGAGTCAGGTCAAGGCTGGAGGAAGAAAGCAGCTCCCTCTCCAGGACACACCCCACCTGCCCATGACAGAGCGAGCCTGGGAGATTCCCAAAACCCCAAGAAAAGAGCATTCCAGCCTCTCCCAGTAACTCTCCAGTGCCTGGTGCCTTCCCAAATTGCTGCCCACCAGGAATGAGATGTTCCTGGGGCTGGCTGTGGTTGACCCTCCCCAGCCAGGGCTTTCCAGATCCCACGGACTCAGCTTCCCCCCTCTCCCATCCCTTCCGGGCCGGGGCTTTATTCCCAGCTAATGAGTTTGCTGTTTAATTACTGCTGTGCCAGCCGTGCCCTCGGGCCAGGCTCTGCCCAGAGCAGCACGTCAGCCTTTGGGCACCCACGAGAAGCAGACACGGAGCCAGAGGATGTGCCCAGTACCCCAAAGTCTTGGCTGCTGCCACCGGATCATCCCCATCCCGCCGAACCACCCAGCGGGATGCTGAGGAAGCGTGCACGCAGATCTCCCCCTCTCAGCATCATCCCCAGCTCTTTCATCCCTGGGGAAAAGCAAAAAAATCCCGTGTTTATTCCCTGACTTTATTCCTCAGGGCTGTCCTCGGTGTCCAGCAACAGTTTAAAGACATTTAAGCACCAAGTTGCTGCCAGCAGGAATGATTTGGGCACGTGGGGAGCGTGATGCTGGCTCCGAATCCTTGGAACACCGTTCCTATAAACCCATCACCCCAATTTTCCTTGGAATCAGCCTGGAAAGGGAGGCGAGCAGCTACTGCTGACTCCGAGCACAGCCAAGGGAGCACTTGAGGTGGTTTCTTCTGGCAGGAAGATGTGTGTCAGCCGAGCATCCCTGGATTATTGTGAATTAAATCCATCCCCCCTGGCAGTGGCTGGAACGCCAGAATCCCCTCCGTCACTCAGCTGACCCAGGGATCCTTTTCCAGCAGGGCTCCCCTTTCCCAAATTGTCAAAACTCCCCGAAACGCTGTGAGACGGTGAGATCAGAGCTATAAATAGCACCAAGCTACTGCAGTGTGTGCCTGCAGTGCCGGGATAAAAGCAGCGGGTTCCGTGGGGAAGCGGAGCGGGGCCGCGGCACAGCACCCTCGGAGCTGCTTCCACCTCCAGCACGGCGCAGTCCCACGCACAGGAGAAATCAACAGAGGAGGGGGGAAACAGCACACTACCAGCTTTACTCCATTTATTCTCCAAGCTGGACTAGAGGAGCCCCAAAAACTTGTCCAAGAGCAGGTGGTGGGAGCAGGTCACGGCAGGGCAGCTCCCAGGACACCAGCATCCTCTGGAGCACATCCCGAGCATCACGCGGGGCCAGGATGAAGGCACAGCCCTGCTCCTCCAAGGATCCACACCACACCAGGGCAAACTAAAGGACTATCACAGAATTATGGAACGGCCTGGGTTGGAAGGAGCCTTAAAATCACCCAGTTCCAAAACCCCGCCGGGTGGGACAGCAGGAGGAAAAAACAGTCACTTCTGTTTCACTTAATTCTTACCTCTGTTATCCCACCTCCAAGGACCAGGAGCCCAGGGAGGGTATTTTGGGCTGGAATTAGCCAACAAGCTTAAGCATCACAGCCCAGCTAGAGCCAAAGGCAGGGCAGCACCCCGGGAATTCTTGGACGGCCCAGGTGGGTGGCTGCAAAGGCAGCCTGGGCGCTGCCTGGGAGCGCAGGCCGGGAGCAAACGGCAGCCGAGGCTCCCTCCGAGCTCCGCGCACGCTGCGAGGGCTGGAGCCACTCCCTGCGCGGGGAACATCTCCTGCTCTGTGAATGGGAACCGAAATCAGCCATCCCCTCAGCCACAGAAGGCGTCGCGAGGCAGCGCTCAGCAGGCAGCAGACGGAGCTTGAAATGCCACTCGCTCATTCAGCGCGCGGAGACTTCTCCCCGCTCACCACCGAGCCCTGCACGCACGAGGAGGGCGCGGCGACTCGGGGTTTCTGCACACCCAGCCTTCCCGAGCCCAATTCCTGCCCTGAACGGGCCCCACCAGCCTTCACTGGGAACCTGCATGGAGATTTCACTCATCTGACTTTGCCGTCAGACGTTTTCTTCGGCTTCTCTGTTTTGCTGCCGCCCGCGGCGTTGGACTGGACACAAGGAAGCCAAAACTTGAAGAGCAGACCACTTATCCTGCTGTCTCCATCTCAGATTTAAAGCGTTAAAAAAAGGTCCCTTCACTCAAAGAAAAGGAAAACCCACCCAGGTACATCCACAGCAGACAGAATCCAACATTTTCCAGTGTTTGCAAAGAACCCCAGCATGGTCTGGGCTGGGAGGGATCTCATTCCAACCCCTCTCGCCTCAGGGCAGGACATCAGAGTTTGGAAAATTATAAACTTTCACGGATAAATATCCAGAGGTGTTTCCTTAATGAGGATATGGAGAGTTCAAGGCCAGGACCAAACCCTTGGTGGCACAGACGCCTCCAAGAGAGATGTCTCCGACAGATGAGCCTGTGCAGGACAGAGCAGCTCCAAAGGGAGACACTCCAGGTTCTCCACCTCCTTCTCAACCACTTTATCTCCTTGCTGGTTTCATCAGTGACATCTCTAACAAATGAGTGCCCTGGATGGAGCCAGAGCTTTTTGTGAAATCACAGATAATGGAAGGGAAGGAGTTGGCTTGGGCTATTCCTCATTTCAAACTTTCAAACAATTGTGGGAAACCTCTCCTTGCACAGTTTCCTTGCATGGAGTGGATGAGCAAAACCCACTTGAGTTTCCACTGAAAAAAACCATCTAAATAAATAATAAAACAGAAAACAACAAAAATAAATGTATAGCTCTTCTTAAAAGGCTCGGGAAGCTGTGGCTGCCCCTGGATCCCTGGAAGTGTCCAAGGCCAGGTTGGACGGGGCTTGGAGCAGCCTGGGATGGTGGAAGGTGTCCCTGCCCGTGGCAGGGGTGGGACTGGGTGATGTTTAAAGTCCCTTCCAACCCAAACCATCCCGGGATTCTGTGATTCCTGAGAATGTAATTTCACCTGCCTCTTTGCTTCGGGCATAACCCAGCAACTGAACCTCTTTGATCCATCTTGTCTTGCTTTGAGAACAGGGAACTTCTCCCCTCAGCAGATCCCCAGGACAAAAAGCAGAGCTGAAGGAAGCTCAGCCGCGCTTCTGCAGAGCCAAACCCACGTGGATTTCTCACATGCCTCTCTCTAATCTCACTCCGAGCTTCCTTCAAGGGAAAATGACGCTTTGGAGAAGAGAATTAAATGTGGAAGAGATGCAGCAGGAGCCAGGAAGTCTCATCCTGAGATTACACATGAAAAACTTCCCATGAGAAGAAGAAATAACCCACCTGGCTGGATCAGCCTGGGGGAGCTGAGGGATTCCCAGTGAAGGTGGGGTTGGACACACACCTGGACACTCTCACTGGTCCTCAGCAGTTTTCCCTGGAGCCTCCAAAAGGGTGACCTCTCCAATGGCAGGAATAAAGCCACTGATGAGCCAGTGGCCCAGCATGGTTTGGGTTCTTAAAGCCCATCCTAGTCCAATCCCCTGCCATGGGACACTTCCACCATCCCAGGCTGCTCCAAGCCCCAGTGTCCAGCCTGGCCTTGGACACTGCCAGGGATCCAGGGGCAGCCACAGCTGCTCTGGGCACCCTGTGCCAGGGCCTGCCCACCCTCCCAGGGAACAATTCCTGCCCAATATCCCATCCATCCCTGCCCTCCCTCAGCTTAAGGCCATTCCCCTTTGTCAAAAGAGAAGGTGAAACCAAATTCTGAGGAGTTACCTGTCCCCCTACACTTTAAACAGCAAATAAATGGTTATTACTGGCAGGAGAGTGAGCTCACTTCTGTCACCAGCCAAGGGACTCCCAGCTGTCCAACAAGCCCCAAAATGTGCAACACCATCTCCCCCATCATGGCAGAAATAAAGTGAAAGCAGCAAAAGGAGCAGCTAAACAGCAAACTGTAACAGGAAAGCAATTCCACAGCTCTTGAAAACTCATAGATTGCTCAAAGGCTGCAGTTTTGAGCAGAAATCCAGACCCTGGTGGAAAAGAAGCCCATCCAAATGAGCAATTAGCTTCCTGTAGCCCCCTGTGGGAGGGCTTTACTTCCAAATAATGGATATTCTCAGGTATCAGCTGTGTTAGGACCAGGATGCTTCTTGTTGTCCGTTCAATACAATGAAGACACACATGAAAATACAAAAAAAAGTCTTCTAAGAGAGTGTCAAACACAGGCAGTTTCCTAGAGAAATTCAAGTAACCTCCAACCGTTCAGACCCCAGGACAGCACAGAGAAATGGCGCTAAAGCACCTTTTTATTCTGGCAGGACAGGCAGGGGCTGCCCCGCCTGAATGCACACACCAAAACACACAGCTGAGCTAAGATTTCTCTTAAAAAACTTTCTTTTTCCTTAAAAAATTTCCCTTTTTTTTTTTCCCAGGAGCCACCAGATGAACTGAAGACACGGAGCCCCACAATCCTGCTGCCCAGACCCCAAAGGACAGGGGTGCTCCCCATGCTCCCCGTGCCAGCAGTGATCCGTGCAGGATGAGGTTTCCCCGCGGCACGGATGGCTCTCCTCACACCGAGCTGTCCCTTGGCGTCGGTGCCCAAACCACGGGCATCAGGTGGCCTTTTGGACACGGCACAAAATCCCAGGGCTGCTTCTGCTGAAAACCTGCCCGGCCTGTGGCGAGGGAACTGCATTTTCCTTCAGCAGAGCCGGCCAGGTGCTGCTGCTCCAGCAGAGCCAGAGCCGCCCAGGGACCAGCTCTAAGGTGAGTCTTAACACAACACCACAACAGGTTAAACCCAGGTGTGGTTGGAAGGAGATTCAGGTATTTCCCACAAGGAATCCCACAGGAGTTCTCCATCTCTACCCTGCTCTGGCGAGAGCCCACCTGCAGAGCTGCATAAGAAGGATGTGAAGCTGCTGGAACAAGTGCAGAGGATGCCAANACATTGGGGCTTGGAGCAGCCTGGGATAGGGAAAGGTGTCCTGCCCATGGCAGGGAGTTGGAACTAGATGCTCTTTAAGGTCCCTTCCAACCCAAACCATTCCATGATCCCACAATTCTCTGAATGCTGTTTTCCAACCCATTTTAACCTAGCCTCCCTAAGGAACAAACAGCGAAGCAATGAACACCTCAGGGAGTGAACAAAAGGAACAGCTCCATTTTGTCCCCGGAAGCTTCTAGACCCAAACCTCTCGTTTCTTTCACTGAAAGCTCTGAGCTGGGTGGTCGCCTGCTGAGCCTGCTAAGCAGCTTCCCAAACCACACTACACCTACACTGCACCTACTCCAGCCACAGCAAGAGGGGAGCGAGTCCTCCCTCAGAAATTCTGATGAATTCTGCATTACCTCGCTTAAAAATGCCGTTTCAGCCGTGAAACCTGGACCTAATACAGGGTTTGGGGAGTCTGGCAAATTAAACAGTGCCTGCCTCTTTCAGTGGGAGGCTACAGCTCTGCTCCAGCTACGTTCAGGCACCAAACTCCCCTGCCAAGGAGGTGACTGCAGCCCGATCCTTCCACAGAGAGAAGCAGGATGCTGTGAGAAGCCCGAAGGTGAGAGACATAAAATATCTATATAAGGATGGAGCTCCTGTTCGTACCCGAAATAACGGTGACTCACTTTTCGGAGCACTGGGAAGAGACAAAAAGACTCGGGGAAGGAGCTGAAGGGGGTCCAGGCATTCAGTGGAGCGAGGCTGAGGAGGACACCAGGGACAAAAGGCGTTCGGGAAGTTGGAAGGAAGAGAGAAAAAGGACATCCAGGCAGCAGCTGAGGAACAGCTGCAGGAGGCAAGCTGGGGAGGAAGGCTTTTGGAAGCAAGTCTAAGGAGGCTAAGTCTGATTCAGGGATATCTGGAGGCAAGCAGAGATGGCAGTGGCTTATCTGCTGCCTCCCTGAGGTACTGCACACCCTGGGGATTAGCAATAAATGATGGAAATGGGGCATTCAGGTTTGCTTCAACATTCCTGGCCAAAAAACTGTGTAAAGAGGCTCCAAGGAAAACAGATAATCACTACCAAAACCTTCCTTAGACAAAACTCCTGCTTGATCCCAACACACAGATAATCCCTCCTCCGCCGAGCAAACCACACCTTACATGAACTGCATTTGATTTTTGGGCCATTTTAACAAAGCTCTGCGCTCTACAGGTTCATCCCTCAAGTTTGGGAGCCCATTCCTCCGAAAGGTCACAGAGACAAGTCACCATCCCTGCAGGGACAGCCAGGCCAGTGGAAACACGCACAGAACAGACCATCGTGAGTGACCCAGAGCAGCTGTGGCTGCCCCGTCCCTGGCAGTGCCCAGGGCTGGATGAGGCTTGTCCCGTGGGCAGGGACACCTCGCACTAGCCCAGGCTGCTGTATCCGTGTTTGCCACGTGAATCCCAGACCATCTCCCAGCATTCCAGAAGCCCACGAGAGCCCCTCCGCTCTCCCAGCGGATAAGCCCGAGGAGCCAAGGCGGGGAACGGCATTTCCAAAATGCCATTATTACCATTTTTTTGCATACAGAAAGGTCTGCAGGGAGATGGGATCCTGCACACGCCTGTGCCAGACCACCCCTCCTAACGAGGGAGATAACGAGCCGAACTCCAAGTGCGTTAAACCCTGCGTCAGTGTTTCCATCCCGAAACGAAGCTGCCTGAGAGCACCGCAGCCTAATCCTCCTGATTCTGCCTGCTCTCCTTTCCATGTTTCCACTTCACAGCTGATTTGCCTCAAGTTGGCTTCACTCAGGGCAGTGGCCTTGAACTGCAGAGCTCTGCTTTGGCGGGGACCGTGAGACAGCACCAGCTCCCGGCCGCTGATCCCGAGCCCTGGGGGATTTCATCAGGATTCGGGGTCCAGAAATGTTTGAAAAGTGAGGGAGGGATGAAGCTGCAGGAGCTGGAGTGTGGCCAGGGAAGGGAATGGAGCTGGGAAGGGGCTGGAGAACTCTGAGGGAGCTGGGAAAGGGGCTCAGCCTGGAGCAAAGGAGGCTCAGGGGGGCCCTTGTGGCTCTGCACAAGTCCCTGACAGGAGGGGGCAGCCGGGGGAGTCGGGCTCTGCTCCCAGAGAACAGGGACAGGAGGAGAGGGAATGGCCTCAGGCTGGGCCAGGGGAGGAATGAGGAGAAATTTCTTCCCTAAAAGGGTGGTCAGGCCTTGGAATGGGCTGCCCAGGGCAGTGGTGCAGCCTCCACCCTGGGATGTGGCACCTGGGGACACGGCTTAGTGGTGGCAGTGCTGGGGGAGCGGCTGGACTCAGGAGGTCTTTTCCAGTCTCGGTGATTCCATGATTCTGTCCCATGTGAGGACGGATCCGCGAGGGACTGACAGAAAAGCCCACTGCTGGCAGATGGAGAGGGCAGCAGGTTATTTAGAAAGGAGGCTGGGCCAGTTTTCAGAGGGAAAGAGCACAAGCTGTCCCAAGCAGCGCTGCTGGCCACAGGACACTGAGGGGCTCACATCAGCACAGGCAGCTTTAGATAACAACTGAACTCACAGATCCAACAGAACCAGACAAACCCGAGCAAACCAAGCCCCGAGGAGGAAGAAACAAGAGGCTGAGACACTTCACAGTCAGTTTGATCACCAGCGTGTTTTTAGAGGATGCAAAACTCACTCCTGACCTCGCCCCAACTTTGACTTCCCTGTGTGATCATCGCTCTGTCAGAAACGCCAGCTCGGTATTTTTAGGCGGCAGTACATTTGTTTGTACTGTACATTCCTGGAGAGAAAACTTGTTATATTTTGTAGGTCACTTGGTTCTACCATCTGCCTTGATTGCTGCTTGAGGGAAGTGTTGTTTCTGAAATCCTCGGTGCCTCTCACGAGTTGGGAGATGTCAGAACCAGCAGCAGCAGCTTGGGTTTGTATCACCCCAGTGGAAATACGGGATGCTCCCGGATAATGGGAAAAGGGCTCGGCAAAAGCCTGGGGGTGGTCAGTGAGAAGCCATTCCCCCTTGTCCTGCCACTCAGTGTCCTTGTAAAAAGTCCCTCTCCAGCTCTCCTGTAGGCCCAAAAGTCTGGCAATATTCTACAATGACCTTAATAAAAACTAAAAAAGATGTGAAGTTTATTAGCAAATGAAACCTGGGGTGGGAGAGATCCTCCACTGCAAGGCCTCTCCTCCCACTGCCAGCCCATCTCAGATGCCTGAAGAAGCTTTACCAGCCACCCTGACAGCGACAAAATAAAGCCCCGTGACACCTAGCTGATCCTTGGGAAGGCAAACACAAAATTATTCAGTCAGGTCTCAGAATTCTACAGCGGATTTGTCCTTGTTTTGACCATAATCTCACGAGTGGTGCCAGCAGCAAACCCATCTGGCGCGTGTAAGACGAAATAGCTGCTGCTCGTGGAGATCAGCGTCTCAAAATTAGCATTTGTGCTGAGATCTGGTTTGCAGCGGCTCAAAGAACAAACGAGTTCAGCTCCCCCTAAAATGCTGCAACTCCTCCAGACTGCTGTGCCCAGGGAGGCTAAATCTGCCTACAGGTGAAGGAGAACCTGGAGTGATGGACTGCAAAGGGTCGTGGAATGGTTTGGGTTGGAAGTGGCCTTAAAAGCCCATCCCATTCCACCCCCAGGGACACCTCCCACTATCCCAGCTTGCTCCAGCCTTGTCCAGCCTGGCCTTGGACACTTGGAACCCAGGCTGGTGTCGATGGTGCTGAATCCACGAAGCAGCCGACACCTCCAAGCCGGGTTTACCCCGTTCATGCCAAGGCAGAAAGCTGCCCTCGATCCCTGCCATACCCACCCAGGGATGCACAGCTCAGGGCTTCGGGTGCAGAGCAGCACCTGGATAGAAACCAGCAGTTCATACTGAATTCCGAGGTGTAAACAGCACCCTGCATTATGTAACAGAGGCTGAAATGCTCATCCCCTGGCAAGAACTTCTTTTGTGGGATAAGGAGCAAAGCACATTATTAAACTGCACAAAAACTTAATATCCGCCGTGCTCCGGGACTGTCTGAAAGCCCCGTTAAAGCTGCTTTGAAAGGACGAGAATTTGTCTTCACGTTATGGTGACTTGTAAACCACCTGTTAATTCTCATTCGTCTGTCACCTCGTGCGCCCCACTTAAAAAGCCATTTTTCTCTTGTGCAACAGAACTGGGGTGCAGTTCCTGCCCCAGCATCCTGCCCAGCAGCAGTGACTTGGTTAGAACACGCAGCCAGATCTCTACGTTGAAGCCCAAACGATTTAAAAATAAGAATAATAAAGAAACGATAAAATTTAAAAACAAAGGAGAGGTATACGTACAACAAGGAGAAGTATACATTGCTAAGCCTGGGAGAAACAGTGCAAAAAAACCCCTTTTTCCTGGCAAAAGTCCATGAATATTTGAGCATATGAGTATTTACAAGCTGCAGGAACTTGCTGGGGTTCAGTGATGTGCAGAGAAGTTGCCAAGGAACTGCATTTTCTGCTTCTCTGCTGCAACCAGCCTTTTCCAACCCAGCAAACAGCAGCACAACTCCAAAGCTGCCCCTCTGTGCCAGGGAACACAATTTCTGCTGAAACTAAAGAGAAAACAGAGCTTACCCAACAAACATGGGGGGCTGGATATGAGTAAACCCCACATTATTGACCCTGGCAGTGTACAGCTGGCATCTGTGAGGGAATATTTGGGAAAGGGAGGGGGGAATGGTGTCCTAAATGACTGAAATCCCCTTCAGATTAGGGCAGAAGAGCAGCTTCATCTGCCTGTGCCTTCCTGAAACAAAGGGCAGGGTTGGGTGGGATACTGGGAAGGAATTGAGGGTTGGGGAGGCCCTGGCACAGGGTGCCCAGAGAAGCTGTGGCTGCCCCTGGATCCCTGGAGGTGTCCAAGGGGAGGCTGGATGGGGCTTGGGGCAATCTGCCTTCAGCAGAGGCTGGTTAAAAGCAGAGTGGGTTGATCCCAAACCCAGAGAACGTGCCAGTTTTGATGGTGGCTCCCCGGAGCCCCGCTGCACTGAGAGGTGAAATGGCTCCTCAGGGACACGTCTGGCTGCACAGGGAACCAGATGAAGTCTCCTGGCTGCCCACCCAGGACACCTGACACTCGTGTCACCACGGCCAGTGCCTTCCCTGCCATGCCATTCCCGCCCCTTATCAGATCCCAGCCAGATCGTGTATCCAGGCTCTGAACAGGAGCCAGACCTCCCCATGTGCTGCCATCCTGGAGAGGAAACTCCAGAGAATTCCAGAATTTCCTTCTCTGCAGTTTTCAGGATTGCTCCATGCCAGTGTGGGGTCATCAAGGTAAAGTCCTCAAGGTCCCCAAAGGGATTTTTTTTTTTTTTTAAAAATCTATTTACTTGTCAGTAACAGCCTTTCCTTCTGCCTTTCCCACAGCGTTATCTCCTAACCCGGCAGCTCCGATGGGCTTTGAACTCCTGAGGCTTTAGAGACTTTGTTCCAGGCACAGCCAGGGATGGAGGAGAGGGATCTGAGTCCTGTCGAGCAGTAATTCAAGACATGGTAAATCCCTGGGACAGGGATTACACAGGCAGAATACAAATATATACACATAGATGTACATATGTAAGTACACACAAATCCCTGTCCCGGGGATTTACATGTACTGTGAAAGGAATTTTGCTTTTTCTGTCTGTAAGAACATCCAAACACGGTATCAGACATTTGATACCATGGTTAGGGGTATTTTTTGGACAATATTCCACTTGCACTGTGCCAGCACAGCATTTGGTCGAAGGTCAGGCCTGGTGCTTCCCACCAGGAAAAGCTGGCAGCTTTTCAGACCCCATAGACTACCAAAGGCAGGACAGGGAGACAAGGAGCCGTTCCCTCTGGAACATCTGAGCGGGATTTACAGCCCAAAACATCATTTGTGAGGTTAAATGCCCTCGCACACAATTCCACTAGAGTGGCAACCTGGACACCACGGCTGAGCTCCAGGGACAGGGCTGGGTGCTGCTCCCACCATAAAGCCATTAAGCAGAAGGAGGGCAGGGTTAGATGGGATATTGGGAAGGAATTGTTCCCTGGGAGGGTGGGCAGGCCCTGGCACAGGGTGCCCAGAGCAGCTGTGGCTGCCCCTGGATCCCTGGCAGTGCCCAAGGCCAGGCTGGACACTGGGGCTTGGAGAAGCCTGGGATGGTGGAAGGTGTCCCTGCCCATGGCAGGGGTGGCACTGGATGAGCTTTGAGACCCCTCCCATCCCAAACCATCCTGGGGCTCTGTCATTCCTGAGGATTTGGAGGTGTCCAGTCCACGTGCTGCTGGAGCCACGTCTGTGAGGGGAACCCGTCCCAGCGCTCAGCACTTCGTGGGAGGGGAATTCCTGCCGCTCTCCGAGCTGTGTTTTACCAACAAAACTCTGCTGCTCAGCTCAGCAGAACCCCTGTGAGCCAGCCCGGGCTGAGGCAGCCGGGCAGGCCCGATGCCACCCTCAGAAAGTTCCCGTTTAAGTGACAGGCACAGCGGCTCCCGGGACGACTGCCAAGGGCAGCAATCGGCTGCGCTCGCCGTCCCCCTCAGAGTGTCACCAACACCTTCCCAAACCCCTGCTGAGCCCCTGGCCTCCTCTCGGCCCCTCTGGCCAGCAGAGAACACTCAGAACATCCCACGGCTCCTCGCAGGAGGCTTTCAGAGACAGGGACAGAACCCCAGCTGCGCCTGGCCTGATCTGTATCGTCGGAGTCCCAGCGCTCCCTGGGCAAACGCCTCCAACTCTGCCCCGTTCGTATTTCTTAAAATACCTTATTGCCACCACTTCATCTGTTTCTTGAAAAAAAACTGAAAGAAAATTGTAGTGATTTCCTTAATCTGAGGGACAATTTGCACACAGGTGGCAGATGACTGTCCCCAGTGAAAATAGAAAGCCTCCCATATGTCACTTAAGCAGTGCCCCGACAACTCAGGATCGTCAAGACCTTCATTAATACCGTACAGTGTGACTGTCTACGAGCAGGATTATAAATGGGTCCAGAAAAAGCAAGTTTTGGCTTAAATTTCACTGTTTGGTCATTCAGTGCAACCTGGAGAAGTCTGGTAGTAGCTTAGGAGTTCCTCTCCTCAATGGAAAAGATCACTGCATTTCATCAGAAACTTTAAAAAAAATTCAATGTACACAATTCACTGGCAAGAACTGTCACAGAGCTTTAAAAATATACCTAGGAAAAGTATCATTAACACGTGCAGTACATTTATTCTGCATATTACAACTGCAGCTCCGAATCAGTGATTCCGAAGCCTTTCATTAGATCATAAAAAAACTTCAGGCCAGCTTATAATGAAATCCCTAATCAAATATGAATGAATCATCTGATATGACACAATTCCTTGAATGAGAAACAGATGGAAAAGTAGTGATGATTAAGTGGTTTAGATCACAAGATATTAGTCGAGCCAAAGGAGGAGATACTTAAGCACAGCATCATGGAATGGTCTGGGTTTGAAGGGACCTTAAAGCCCATCCCATTCCACCCCCTGCCACAGGCAGGGACACCTTCCACTATCCCAGGCTGCTCCAAGCCCCGTCCAGCCTGGCCTTGGACACTTCCAGGGATGGGGAATCCACAGCTTCCCTGGGCAATGAGGGAAGGTCTCTTTAATGAACCATCAGCAACTCCCCAGGGAAGCATCTGGAGACTGCTACTGTATTTTAGGCATCGCTGCACAAAGCATTCACCTGATATTCCCTCCACTGCCCAAAGACAAAGCAGAGCCAAATAAAGCCTTGAAAATCAATATATGCTCCAGGACCTTGATAAATGCGTGTCGTTCTAGAAGAGGAATTCCTAAAATCCCGGGAACGCAGGTGGCTGCTCTTTCCCCTTGGCAATAAACTACCCCCAGTTAATTTTGGCAGAAAGCCCCCTGGGGAGCTCTGCAGGGCAGGGCACAGCCGTGGAAAGGGCGGGCAGACAAAGGAAACACAACTCCTGGAAATGATGAACGGCCCATCCTCATCCTCCAGCCAGTGCTGGCATCCATCCGCCAGGAGAGGCTGATGGAGAAGGGGAACCGAGCACAGGGGGGTGGGACCACCACAGCCCCAGGACAAGCGTTACCTCGAAAAGGGGAAGGGACCAAAAATGAAACGAAAGCCAAAGAACGAAGATTTCACCCTGATTACCTCTCTGAGGCTGCAAATCCAGGTGAAACACCCAGGGTGGAAACACAGGCGGCAGGCGAGACCCGGCACAGCCGCCGCCAAGATCCCATCTGAGACACACGGAAATTCTTCCTCAATCCATGATCAATTTCCATGAAACATTTATCACTTTCCATTCACCTCACAGCACTGTTACTTTTAGCAAAGCCAGAGGCAATGGGAACAAATTCCTGAATAACCATTGAAGGGAGCCTTTCCACACCTGCTCGTATCGTGCCATCCCCTCCTTCCCTAAGAAGCCACAAAGTTTTAGCATTCAAAGGCTCTTCCCTTCATCACCTGCTTTTATACAAATCAAAAGCACAAAACAACCTTTCCTGTGGCAGGGAATCGGTGAGAATTCTTATTTTTGAAAATTACACTTGGTGAAGAGTCAGGACTGAGAGAATCCAGTGAATTCGAGAGCTGATCAGTGTGAATTAATGAGCTAAGCAAGGTGAGAGAAGAAGAAAGAAAAATAGCAAGTTGGGGCTTGCAGCAGAGACAACTTTCCTGCCTTTCATCCAGGAAACCAGCGCTGCATCCACGAGCTTCACATTTAAGTGCTGCTTTCAGCTGTTGAAAGAGGGATAAGCATTAATAATTCATCCCAGCTCCTCCAACTGATAACCATTTCCTCGTGGGTAAGGAAGGAGACAGATAAATCATGACAGATAAATACGTTTTCTGAGACAAAAGACAACAAAACCAGAGCTGAGGAGCTGTGGGCTCCTGCTCTTCCCATCCCACGGGGATCAGGATATCCACATTCTGGGCTCCAGCAGAAGGCAACTCAGGACTGCCCGTCCCTGGCAGTGCCCAAGGCCAGGCTGGACAGGGCTTGGAGCACCTTGGGACAGTGGAAGGTGTCCCTGCCCCTGGGACTAGATGGGCTCTAAGGTCCTTCCCAACCCAAACCAGCCTGTGATTCCCTGATTTCCAGCTTGGTCAGAGGAGTGGTTTAATTCCATGTGGAACATGGATGCTGAAGCTGAAGCTGAGGTGGCCAAAAGCTCATCCCTCTTCCATACACCCCTGCACATGCACAAAGTGCTCAGAGGGTCATTAAATTATCCTGTGACAACAAAACACGAGTTTGGGGACAGTATTAGTCCAGAGGAGAGGTTCTGGAGCTCGAACTCCCCTGCTCCTCTGCAGGGAGCTGCCCAGAGCCTCCAGATGTGGCAGTTCTCTCCCCTCTCCTGCATAAATAACCCCAAATTTACTGACTGCAAAGGGCTTTCAGTAGAAGCACAGCAGTTCAGCGAATCCCTGTGGAAATGTGGGAGCTGGCTGAAGGGCTGTGCAGGGCTTTCCTGGCTGAGCCATGGCTCTGAAGCTGGGCACACTTCAGGCAGGTGGAACACTCCTTTTGTTGTCATGGCAGGGGCTACGGTTTGTCCATTTGACTCAGGGCTGGAAATGAAAGACAAATATTAATAAATCATAAGTATTGCAGGAAATACAGTTCTGAGCTGGTTTTGACTCTCAGGGCTTTAAGCTGCACTAACCTGCAGTTTCTCTGCTTCCCTGGAATCATGGAATGGTTTGGGTGGGAAGGGACCTCAAAGCCCATCCAGTGCCACCCCCTGCCACGGGCAGGGACACCTCCCACCATCCCAATCTGCTCCAAGCCTGGCCTTGGACACTTCCAGGGATCCAGGGGCAGCCACAGCTTCTCTGGGAATCTTACCTTTCACCAGAGCATCTAAGTGGTGGCAAAGTTATCACACCAAGGCAGACAAAAGGAGCTGCAGCTTTTCAATGACCTAAGGAGAGGACAGGGTTGAATCTGCTCAGTGTACGGCTGTGACATTAAAATGATTTTTCCTGGAACTCACTTTTGATGATAATTTGGGGGGTTTGGGTGTGTTTCTCCCCCATCCTGGGCTCCATGTGTATATCCATGTTATGTATCAGGATATTTTTAACACTAAAGGAAAGCCTTTCTGAGGGGGAGCTACTTCTGGGGCACGGCACATCCTCACGTTGTTCCCGAGCTGACACGTCCCAGTGTGAAGCAGGACAGGATCCTGCCGGGAGCCCAAGTCCAGCACCCTGGACCTGCTTCAGAGCCCTTTGGTGCCTTCTGGAGGAGGTTCTGAAGGAGGGTGTGAAGGTGGGGAGCACCCCCAGACACGGAGCCGTGAGGGCATCCCCTTCCTCTGAGAGAGGGAGTGAACAACAGCCTGGAACTGGGCACTGCCAGAGCAGCTGGAATACCCCTCCTTCCCCCCACAGACAGGGATTCATCCCTGACTGCAAAACCAGGGGACAATATTAGTCCAGAGGCTCGTGCAAACCATTTATTCCCACGTACACCAACATTATTTTTTTGGCCGATGACTGTGGCAGTGAGAGTGGATAATTGGATCTAGCAAGGAGAAAAAAGCAGCAGGGAGCTGAAATCTCCTCTAGTGCTCTGCGTTGGAAGGGACCTCATCCCTTTCCACGGGCAGGGACACCTCCCACTGTCCCAGGCTGCTCCAAGCCCTGTCCAGCCTGGCCTTGGACACTTCCAGGGGCAGCCACAGCTCCTCTGGGAAATCCATACCAGGGCTCCACCAGCCTCTGATTGAAAAAAAAAAGAAATGAAGAAGAACGAAGGGGAGCAAAGCTGCTGAATAAAGTTAATTTATTCCCTTTCTTCCCCCGGGCTGAAGGTGCAGCCGTCCCCGGGAGCCCAGGGCAGCACCAGCAGGCAGACGGGGACTGCACTCCCAGCAGGATGTGGGCAAGGGGGCTTTGTCTCGCTGTACTTCCGCCAGCACCTCAGAAATTCAGAAGCACCAATTACGGCTGATGCGCCTGTGAAAAGGGAAAATGTTTCCCTTCCTCCAATTAATCCTTGATTTATGCAGAAAAGAAGATAGAAATCATTTTCGCTGCTGATGACTGAACTGGGTTCCGCTCAGCCAAAGTCACTCCTAAAAACCGTTCCGTAAAACTGCTGCAAACATTTCTTGGTTTGCAGCTGAAATGCTCTGCAGGACGGAGGGTTTTTAGAACTTTCTCACCATTTCACATCAGAGAAAAAACAACTAACAGGGGTCAAACCTCTCCCTCATTTGGTTCGTGGTGAAGAGAAAAACATTTTGGTTTCCTACAAGCACACCGCAGTGATTTTATCTGAAATAGAAACGCAGCATAAAAGCTCATCGACCACTCCAGTTTATTCAACCTCACCCTGACCAGGGCAGGAGAATGTTTTAAACGAAACATCCCAGGACACCATCAAGCCACTTTTTTTTCCTGAAGCTGTTTTTTAACACCATTATTTCAGTCCTGCCTGAGAGTTGGAACACCACCCCACAATCCCACACACAACTTGCTTTTCCAGAGCAAAGCTTGGTGCTACTTCTCCTTTCTTCTCTCACAAAGATCTGCAGCAAACTCCTAAAGACAAAAATGATAAAAACCAGACACGGCAATCCCAGAGTGGGATGGGTTGGAAAGGACCTCAAAGCCCATCCCATCCCACCCCTGCCATGAGCAGGGACACCTTCCACTACCCCAGGGTGCTCCAAGCCCCAATGTCCAGCCTGGCCTTGGACACGCCCAGGGATCCAGGGGCAGCCACAGCTGCTCTGGGCACCCTGTGCCAGGGCCTCCCCACCCTCCCAGGGAACAATTCCTTCCCAATATCCCACCTAATGTACCCTCTTTCAGCTTAAAGCCATTCCCTGTGTCCTGTCCCTCCAGCCCTTGTCCCCAGTCCCTCTCCAGCTCTCCTGGAGCCCCTTCAGGCCCTGGAAGAGGCTCTCAGGTCTCCCTGGATCCCTCTCTTCTCCAGGTAAGCACCCCCAGCTCTCCCAGCCTGAATTCCATTCCCACATTCCCATTCCCCAGGGATTCCTGCCTCACTGCTCTTCCAAAAGCACAGAGGTGAGCTATTAAAAACACTCAGAATGGAGTCCAAACCAGAGGAACTGCTCAAATCCTGGATGGCTCCGTTAAACAGCCTCATTTCACCTGGGGACAACCAGCCAGAGCAGACTCTGCCATCAGGCTCCCCAAGCCCTCAACCAGCACCAGCCTTTGGCCTGGAATACCTCAAAAAGAAACAATAAACTTAGCCAGCCAACCCCAAAATAAGGGGACAGAAGATTCCAACCCATCCCTTTCCCAACGATCCCCGCAGAGCCACAAAACCCAGCCCGGCTCACGGCCAAGGTGAGGGCAGTCAGACCTGTAGGGTGACCTGTGGATTTTAAAACAAGAGTCCCTGTGAGGGCTGGGAGAACAGAACCTCCCTGACCTGAGGGACACGTCTGGGAGCACACGGAGGGGACAGGGCTTTCTCAGAACCCCAAGCCAAACGCCCGTGCCTGGAGAACACCCATCTCTTCCTTTTTTGCCCCAATGCCACAACTCTACCTCCTTGAAAGTTTCCTTCCCCAGATACACATTTAAGTCCACAAAAATCTAGGTTAGGTCGCAGCCCACTTTTTTCCTCCCCCTCCCAATGCAGTGAAGCTGTTTTGAATAAACTTCGTTTACATCTCTCCAACTGGCATTACCAGAAGTGCTCAGATCTTCTGCGAGATCTCACCCTTAAGAGAAAAGGGCCTGAGGGCATTTTGGGAGGCAACAGAGAAGGGAAAGTTGGGGGTTTGGAAGATCTGAGCTGCTCCCTGCAGAGCAGATAATGTTTTCTTATATCCTATCACCCCTGGTACAAATACCTGCTTGTACCTGGAGGAGAGAAGGGGGAAACACAACAGCGAGCAGCAGATTTTTTCCCGCAGAATCCCACGTACTGGGAGCAGAACCTTGGTTTCCCATCACTCACAGAGCTGCAGCCAGGAGCCCTAAGAGCTCCCCCAGCTCGGTGAGGAGCAGCCAGGATGAGGAGCAGCAGGACAAGCCCCAGGAGATGCCGTGGCAGCATCATGAGGAGAGGGAGAACAGCAAACAGCCCGGAGCCCGGCGTGACACGCTTTGATCAGCCCGGCCTCGGCTCCCTGTTCCTTCTCCCCAAGGAGAGCAGCAGCTCCAAAACCTCCTCGGCTTCCCAGTGCTCCTTCTGGGCTGGGACAGGACTCACTAAGGTGCTGCTTTGTTCTCCTGTCCTCTCCTTTCCAAGGCAAACCCCAGCAGGCTGGGCTCCCCTCAGCCCCCTGCAAGACTCCCAGGGCTGCCGTGCTCCGTTCCCAAATCCCACTCTCCCAGCCTGGGAAAGCAGAGGTGTGCAAGTCCTAACAGACTTCGTTCCAGCACTTTGCATTTGCATTCTGCTCTCCCACTCGCAAGGCAGAGCTGCACAGCGTTTTCCTGCACCCCCAGAACAGGAACAAAGCTTAATCAGAAGTTTTTTCCTTACCAGAGCTGGGCATGTGGTTCACTCGAGGTGGATTCAACAGCTCCACTGGCTGGTCTCTGCCAGAAAGCCCATCTGGAAAGAGGAGGGGGAGAAAAAAAAATGAAATCACATCAACACTTTGGGTAGCTGAGCTGGTTTTAGCCATTCCAAGCAGAAGAAATAAAAATCAGTAACCGATTATCGATGCGGAGCAGAAACACAAGCAGCACAAATCAACGGGAACGAGAACGCTCCCAGGACAGCTAGAGCAGAAAATAAAGGAGACTCTATCCCGAATTACGCTCAGGTTTTCCTGGTCTTTAAACCCACAACTGGTGCTGATCCCAGCCTGAGGAAACAGGGATGTCAGCTCCCAAACCTTACCCGAGAACAGCTAAACTGCGAGTCCTTCCTCGTTGGGAGAACTGAGTCAAGACAGAGACGCAGCCTCACGGAGCAAAGTTGAGGAATGGCTGGAATATGCCAGGGAGATGTTAAGGAAAACTGACAAATCACTGCAGGAGATTAAAATGCAGAGACATGCATAACGAGCCCCATTTTGCATAAGTTTGGATCTCAGAAAGGCATTAAAAACATACTTTGTAAATGAGATGCACAAATCCATCTTGCTGAAGCAGTTCCCTGTTAAAAACATTTCCAAGATCGTATCTTGCATCCAGGTAGAGTTAAACAGAACAACCAGTGCTGGAGACTGCCACACCTGAGTTTCTAGTCACCCATTCCCCTCCCAGGAAAGCGGAGGCAAAAAATGCTAAACCGTGTTTTCGGTGCAATTACGAACGCTGGGACACAGAAAATTTATCTCAAACCCACTTGTTCCACCTTTGCCAGCCTGTCTCACTTTTCCCCTCCAACCCCTCTCTGTGCTGCAGCTCTGATAGGATCAAGCCAAACCCTGTCTGGAGACATCAAAGAAGCCACCCCATCTCTCTCAGGCGAAGGACAGTGCTAGAAAAACGTTAAAAGTTTTCTTCTCCCTGTTTTCTCCCTTTTTCTGGAGGGAAAGCACAGTTGGGGATTTCTCCATGTCCTGCCTGGGTTCACCTCCACTGACCATACCTGGATTGAAGGGGAAGAGCAAAACATCACTATTTTAAATATAATTGAGCCATCAGAGCCAGGGGAGAGCACAGCCCAGGAAAATTCCCAGTTTCCCCAGGGAGCAGAGTATTTTCAGCTTCTCTGCTGGGCAGTTTCAGGTGAAGAGGAGCCTTCAGAGGAGAAGATCCCATGGACAAAGCAGAGCCCTGCAGCAGCACCCAGGTGCTCAGTGAGACAAATCCAGGTCAATTTGAGGGATTTTTAAGACTTAATTCTAAGAAATAAACTACATTTTTCCACTCATTAAAAAAAAACCCCAAACCCACAAATCAACACCTTGCCATCTCTGTTTCAAAACGAGAATGAGATGAATCACAGCAGAACATTTAGGAACATCTTTTAAAGCACTGACACCTGAAACACTCGAAGCAAAACCGAGCGACGCAAGACCGAGGTTCTGTCTTTGCTGTCCAAATAAAATAAAATACAAAATAAAAAATAAAGCTCTATATCTCTGGAGTCCTCCCTCAGCACAAGGATGTGGAGCTGCTGGAGCAGTGCAAAGAGGTCAAGCCTTGCAGTCATCAGGGTTTGACTCTTCTCACAAGCCACAAACCCCGGTTTAAACACTGAGACAGCCCAGACAAGCTACAAAACACTCCCCAGCTCTCTGCTGCCCAAACTGGTCCTAAGCTACTAAAAAGAGCTGGCCAGAAAACACCCTCTCAAATTGGTTCTGTGTGAATCAGGCTGATGATTTCCCCAAAACTCTGCAACCAAGTGCTCTGTCCATCGGGCCTGGAGGGAAGCAGACACCAGCCTGTCTGATTCATGGCTCGAGCCAGAGAACATTTAGTGGAGCTTCATTTCCAGATGGGTATTTCTACTCATTAATTAACAAGATGAAGCCATAATTCATTGATGGCAACTCAAACGCTTTGTTTTTATCTTAATCTGTTCCAAAGAGTTGTTTTAAGTTATTCAGAAAATATAGCCAGGACAGGTTTGGAAGTAGCTGAGTTTGCAGGATTCAAAGATGTTGAAAATAGCAAAACAAAGGCAAAATGTTTACAAGTTCAGTCCAGAATAAACCAGAAACACAACGGATAAAACCCCTCAGAAACGATGAAGCAGCAAAATGAACAATTTCACAGAATCAGAGACTTGTCAAGGTTGGAAAAGACCTCTGAGATCATCAAGTCCATCCAGGGCAAAACCAGACCAGATGAGGACAGGGAAATACAACTTCACCACTTAAAAAAGACAAGAAATGAAGAGAAATAGAAGGCTGAGACATTCAATGAGGTCTTAAAGAAAACTGCAAGCAGCCTGACTCTAATTAACTCTGATGAGCTTAAAAATGCAGGGCAGAACTGGGAACGAAGAGGTTATTTAAATAGTTTTCCATGTATTCAGATCTTTCGACCTGATGCAAATCACCCTGGCCTACCTGAATTCCTGGAGGGAAGTGATGAGCAACTAAAAATTCTCTTTAAAGGACACGCGGAGCAGAGGAAAAGTTCTACAGAGGCGTAGAAGTAAAACTTTAGGAGAGACAGGGAGAAAGGCAGGAGCAAGAGGTAAGGAAAATCAGCATTCCTGACTCGGATTTGTCCCTTTGGAGCCTGAAATGCAGAATTAAAGCTGAAAAACAGATGGATGGGAGACGCAGTGATAAAAGAGTAAAACCTTCCCACGGTGATGATGAATACAGAAAAAAGCACAAATGGGCAATACCTGGCCAAGCAAGGCCAGAAGGAGGAAAAGCCACAGGATTTTCCCAAACCAAGCACTCCCCACGCAGTGATGATGCAGAGGATCCAAGTTCCCTCCTGGATGCAGGAACAGGGGCACGTGCAAGGTCACCCCTCGGGGATGCGGCAGCCTCGGTGGCCACGGCTTCGGGTTCAACAACGGATGATGAACTGTGGGCAACCAAGAGAGAAACCTCAGAGAGAAGATTTTTAAAAATGAGACAGAGGGGCTGCAGAAGTGAGTCTTGCCAGCCTCAGCCCGTTCTCCATTGAGGGAAGACAGCAGAGTTCTCAGGATGAGCAGTTTTCTGCTAACGCCGCCAGTTTGAGACCACTCGACCAACTTCTGTCTGCTTTGCTCACACACCATCTGGACAGCACCTCACTGCACAGCAGCACTCAGGGGCTCCTGAGCAGGCAGGGAATTCACTCACAAGGTGGGCAGGCCCTGGCACAGGGTGCCCAGAGAAGCTGGGGCTGCCGCTGGACCCCTGGCAGTGTCCAAGGCCAGGGTGGACACTGGGGCTTGGAGCAGCCTGGGATGGTGGGAGGTGTCCCTGCCCATGGCAGGGGTGGGATGGGATGAGCTTTGAGGCCCCAAATCACACTCCTTGCCCCTAAGGAAGGCTGCCCAGTGCTCCCTGAGCCAGCACAAGCCTCATCCCTTGTCACCAGGCTGTTTACAGAGAGGCCAGGCTGTACCACACGAGAGCCCTGGCATTGCCCGGCAGTTCCGTGCTGTCTCCATTCCACGTGTCAGCCCACAGCAATCCCATGGATCTCTTCCAGGCACAGGAACGTGGGGGGTTTTTTTCCCCCTGCTATCAGTATCCACAGCCACACTATAAAAAGCACCTTGCATTTTGTACCCGAGCTGGGGTACGAAGATTTCTCTGCGTTACTTCCTGGCAGGATTTGGGGAGGGTCCGTGGGTGGCTCTGCTCCAGCGTTTGGCTGAATTTGAAAACCAGATCATGCACTGCCCTCGGAGCCTTGGGATGCCAGGCAGCTAAAACAGGCTGGAGGAATAAAAAGCCTCCACCCCTGACCGTTAAGCACAGGCCACTGGAACATCCTGACTTGCATATCAAGCGTGTGTGACAAGTTACAATATTAGCAATGGGAACACCAATTATCACGGGCGCGTTATTTATTTGTCTGCTCGCTCGAAATTTACCGGGGGGGGGGGGGGGGGAAGAAAAAAAAAAAAAAAAAAACCTTCAACATTTACAAGAAAGCAATTAGGGCAGCAAATGGATTATTTCTCTTTAAACCTATGAGAAAATGCTCAGTGCATATTTCCTCTCTAATTTGTCTGCACTCAAGGAGCTATTTTTGGAAGTCTCCCTAGACTGTATTGTAGCACCACATGTACTGTAATGGCATTTTAATTAGCCCAGAGAGCTGGAAGATGCACTCTGCATCCGAAAGAGAAGCAGCCTAACAAAATGAGAGCATCCTTCTCTTCCCTTCTCGGAGATTTACAGCAGCTATCAAGCCCAAATACCAATTATGGCTTCGGCTGGAACCGGCTGCCACTGCTACGAAAACCCAGTGCGTCGCCCCGGCCCGCGGAACTCCAGGCAAACAGAGCCAGGATTTAAGCACTGTTTACTCGTCCTTTAAAGGTGGATGGCAAAAATAAGAACGCTGCAGCCACACACGGGCAGAACGGGGGACGGAGGGAAGGGAGACAAGTGAAAAAGAGATGGATCTGTTAAGAGTTAGTTAAGCCAATCCCGTTCATACGGGGTTGTTTTGGGGGATTTTTTTAATTGTTAGGATTACTACAACTACAGCCAATATTGAAGTGAGCCACCTTGCCTGGCCAGGGAGTGACATTGTGCATCCCCATCACCAGGATGGCCTGGTATTTATATATTTAAAATTTGCCTTCTTTCTGGCTCCTTCCTGTGGATGCAGTAAGGACGTAGGTCAGGCTGGTGGCTTCCTCAGCTCTAGAAGTGGCTGGCACACCTGGAATAGCAAATCCCATCATGGCCTCGACAATCCCGACTGCTCCAGAGACATTCCAGAGCCCACATATCCAGATATCAGCTCCACTGAAGCCAGGAGCACACCCCAGCACTCAGCACCTCGCTAGAGAGAACCAGGATGGGGTTCAAGCTTTCTTTTGCATTAGAATCCACACAAATACCTCACAAGACTCTGAAGGTGCTCAGGTATAACATCTACAGGAGCCTGGCACTGCTCTCCTACCCTGGCCCTTGTAAAGATAAATCCTGCAGGTCACAGTTTGGTTAACATCAAGGTAAAAGCATGAAAGGAAAAATAAAAAAGCTCAAGGCCGGGTTGGATGGAGCTCTGAGCAACCCAATCCAGCGAGAGGCACCCTGGCCATGGCAGGGGTTTGGAACTGGATGGTCTTAAGGGTCCCTTCCAGCCCAAACCCTCCCGGGATTCTAATGCTCAGCAGCTGCTAACAAAAAAAGCAATATTTAGTTTATTGCTAGGAAATCACCCTAGAAGCCAAAACACCTACGGAGCGTTTGAACAGGAAGCTGTGGTCCTCACGGTGTTGACACCCAAACGACGAGACACCACTTTGGAAATGCCAACCCCTGGAAGCATTGTGTCCCACTTCCCATGCCATTATTTTCCTTAATTCTCTGCAGTGGGAAGATAAAGCAGCTCCTACCAAACATGACAATCTGCAGCCTCCTCAGCAGACTCTGATGACTTCATCTGCACACAACCGAGATGTGTGACTTTGGAAATCCACGGGGATAGAATAATCCTGTACATGTAAATGCGAGCGAGCAGAGGTTCGGAGCAACCCATCCACTCCACCAGAGAGGTTAAGGCTCACTGGCACCATTATAGCCAGAAGGAGGAGCTGCCCCTTCCAGGAGATTTGATTCCCTTCCCCTTTGTGCAGGGAAAGCCAGAGCCCACTCCCCACAGCGAGCCTCCCCACTGCCCCCCAACCAGGAATGCAGGGAAGGAAAAATACAACACGTTAAAGGAAGAGAATGTACGCTACATTTTTGATGCCTGTTTTTCCTTCCAAGTGAATAAAACTCATGTATTTGATGCTGGTTTTCATTCCATTTCTCTATAACTGGTTTCAAAATCAGCTCATTTGGTCCATAGGAAATAACTATGGAAAGCCAGATAAAATTAGGGCTAAGCTCGAGCACACACCTGATTTACAACACCCTGATACCCACGGCACCCTGGACACCGAGGATGGCTCGGGAAAGACAGAAATCCAAGGAATCCTCCTGCTCCCATCCACCCCCTCACACCCACCTGGCAGACAGAGCCTCCCACAGAGCTGGATGGGCCCGTGGAGCAGCGGGGTCCTGACCATTGCCAAGGGAGCTCTGACCCTGCGGCCGCAGCCGGACCCCGGTCCCTGGGCAGTCCCAGCCCGTCTGGGCTCTCCGGTGCCGGGGAGGGCTGAGCTCTGCTTTCCCCTCGCAGGCACCGCCCACGCAGTGACATTCCCAGGCACGGAGCCCTGTCCCAGACCCGGCTCTATTTCGGGCCGAGCCGTGTCCTGCAGTCTCTCTCCTGTGGACAATGCCAGAAGGCCTCTGCTGGTGGCCATCCCACACCTCCTGCTGCCCAGAGCAAAGCAAACCCCAGCACACAGCTCAGGGCTGCCACTGCCACCATTCCCAGTGTCCCCAGGGCGCTGGGAGACTCGGGGTGGGATCTGCAGGATCCACCGTGTCCTGATGTTGCACCGGTCCCAGGTGAGGCTCCCAGGCAGGATCAGCCTGGCACTCTGCACCTCCCCGTTATCCCAGCCTTACCCCACGGAGAGCCCACCAGGACCCACACCAGGCAGCAGGAGAAGCATCCCTGCCTACCTGTTCCTGACATAATTTCCTTATCACAGGGATGAGCCCCTCTGCCCTGGAGCCAGGCTGGGAGAGCTGGGGAAGAGAAGGCTCCAAGGAGAGCTCAGANGGATAGTGGGAGTTGTCCCATGGCAGCGGGTGGGATGGGATGAGCTTTAAGGTCCCTCCCAACCCAACCCACTCCGAGATTCTGCGATTCCATAATACCTGCTGTTCTCCTCCAGCTTTAGATTGTCTGTATACATCATCTTCATGTCAATTATGTACAGATTTCTAAAATTTGGACTTCAGATATTTTTAAATCCCGGATTAAAAAAAAAAAAAACCAGACTCCCATTTCAAAGCATCTAAAAGTAGATTCCACTTTCACAGACTTGGTGGAGCAGCAATTTCCCCACTTGCGACGAAGGAGCCGAGACTCCGCTGCTGGTGACTATAAATATATTCATAGATATTTTCCCTGGCACAAAGCACTCCAGTTTTAAAGGCAAGAGATTCATCAACTCTTCTGGAGAGCTTCATCCTTTTGCTGCTTTGATTCTGTCAGCGAGCACACGCTCCTGGCAGGAGTGGAGGAGGGCACAATCTGCCACCATCTGCGGGGTGCAATCCATCTGAAAAGGTGACTGTCCTCAAGAAATTAGCATAGTCCAAGCGTTTAACTTCACTCTGGAATATTATGTTCACCCAACAGGCTCTTTCCAGAGCCATTCTGCAAAATGTTCCTGCTCCCTGCTGGGTTCTTGGGGCTTTTTTATTAAGTTTCAATGCAGCCTTTTAACAAAAGTGGATGAAATTTTTTCCGTCCTTCCCGGGGAAAAGGCAGGATTCCACCCTCCCAGTTAAACGTTTCTCCGGGAGATCGGCGCTGTCGAAGCGAGGTGTTTAATCTGCCGAGACAGGTCCCGTGAACTTGAGCACAGAAAGGAGAGCCAACTCCCCGGGACTCCCTGGGCGTGCAGCTCCCCAGTCACCCACCGCCCACAGCACAGACTGCACAGCCACAGACCCCGCGATCCACACTGATATTCCAGCAGGTTTGTTTTTTTCTTTGATCCAAACTAATATTCCAGCAGGTTTTCCAAAACTGATTGCTGATACAAGGACGAAGCGAGGAAAAAAGGGAGAGGAGGGAAAAAAAAAAGCACCTTGGAATTAAGTGCGACTGGCAGCAGCGGGAGAGAGGAGAAGCGCATCTTCGAGGCAGGAGAGGAGGTTCAATAACCTGCCTAATTTTCCCTTCTCTCTGGATGAATAAACTGTCAGGAAGAAATCCAGCTGAAAGATAGCCTGGCTCTTCCACAGCTTCAGGCAAGGCTGCAGCTCCTGCCCACGCGCTCACAGGACTCGGGGCTCGAGCTAATGAGATGCCCTCGAGAAGAGGCTTCCCTCCTCCTTCCAGGAGGGAACAAACTGCCTGGGATGGGAAGCAAAGAGCATGGATTGCCTTCCAGCCCCGTGGCTGGCCAGCACACGTGCTGAATGAGACTGAGCCACACAGGTGATGAATTTGGGGAGGGTTAGGTTGGATATCAGGAAAGGTTCTTCCCCCAGAGGGTGCTGGGCACTGCCCAGGCTCCCCAGGGAATGGGCACGGCCCCGAGGCTGCCAGAGCTCCAGGAATTCCAGGACAACACTCTCAGGGATGCCCAGGGTGGGGCTGGTGGGGCGTCTGTGCAGGGCCAGGGGTTGGATCAAGGATCCCTGTGGGTCCCTTCCAGCTCTGGAGGTTCCATGATTCCATGAACTATTTCCAGTGCAGGCTGCATCCAAAGGTTCTGATCCTTTCCAGTGCAGGAAAGGGAAGCGAGGACACTTACTCAGCAACCCATTACACTCACGCTAACCCGGGCAAAATTCCTGGATGCGGCAGAGGGCAGGGAGAACACAGGCAAAGGAAACTGAGGCTTGGAGCCCTCCCTGGACACTGCTGGCAACGGGAACCATCCAGGATTTCACGAGTAAGCAGATGCCTTCTGGCCTTAGGAGCTCCCTGAGCACGTGGCAGAATTGGAAAGAGCAGAGGGAAAAAAAGGGGGAATTTTTCATTGAGGAAAATAAAAACGGAGACACGGAAACAGATCAGGCCTTGGGTTTGATGGAGCTGTGGGTCCCAGGTGCCTGTCAGGCTCCAAAGGCTTCCAGCCCCAACCTTTCCCAGTGCCCCATCATCCTCTCTGCTACACTCACCATCTCTCAGGGTGGAAAACTCACCCTCACATGCAACACCACATCCAAGCCCGTAACAGCAGCGAATCTGTGGCTCACCAGGGAAAAATCCTTTTGGTCTAACGTTTTAAGGATCACAGACCGTGCTTACAAGCAGCATGAGCTGCAAGTCACCCTACGCCTGTTGAAGATGACAATGACAGGTTTGAGTGCCACCCTGACTCTCAGACAGGGAGGAAGACAAGGTTTCTCCTTGCTTTGCTCAGATTTCAAGGCGCACGTAAAAATTGAATAAGTTTGTGTACAAAAGTTACTGGCACCCAGAAATCCAAATCCTGTCCCAACACGCTGATTCAGGGTGCTCAAAACAAAACTGGAGATAGCGCTTGGGCAAAACCAAAATCATCAGTTCAACAATCCTGGAAGCACACAAACAAACAGCAATTAAACCAATCATGCAATTAAAACCAGTCATGCCCATATTCCAAACTTCAGCATTGGCTCTTCACCCTCAAAAAAAAACAAACCCCCCAAAAGTGCCAAGCACCAAAGGTTGCTTTTAACTAAAGATAAGAACATGGAGTCACTCATCAAAAAGACTGTTTTGCTTTAAAATATTCAAACGAAGTATTTCTGTGGGAATTACTGCCCTCAAATTAGAGCCATGAAGAAGGTGGACACTGTCTGCAGAGAACTCTGGATGGAGACCACCAAATCCCAACCCAAAGGACAGCTCCCAGCACCTACCCTCAGCACCTCCTCTGTTTCATCTTGATGATGGAAAGCAGCAGAAAGCTCCGAGAGAGGAAAATCTCACCAATGCCACTGGAAAGGCACAATCCACAACTCCCTCGCGCTCAGAAATCCCCTTTATTCCGGTTCTACGGCACCTAAGGGGTTAACACAAGCTGAAATGCTTGTGCACTGCATAATGGGTTTTCCTTGCCACAATGGATCATTATTCCATGGCGATCTAATATAGTAATAGCAGATAATACCAGTAATATGGATTTGCTTTAGTAAAAGCACTTGAAATTGCATTAAACGCAGTAACACGAGAACGGCACGTTTGGAAACGGATATTTCTAATTCCTGGTGCATAGAGGAGCCACTCCTGTTTCCAAGCCAAGGAGAAGCAAGCCCACCTTACCACGAGGCCGATACAAAACGATGGAATCGCAGAAAAGGCCGGAAAGGCCCTCCAAGATCATCGAGTCCAACCATCAACTCGGCAGCACCGCTCAGCCTCGTCCCCCAGCGCTGCATCCCACCTGCCTTTTGAACTTTTCCAGGGGTGGTGCCCTGGGCACGACGCCTTCATTTCAGGGAAGACATTCTCCCCAACATCCAATCTAACCTTTCCCTGGCACACCTCAAGGTCATTTCCTCTCCTCCTGTCCCTGTTCCCTGGGAGCAGAGCCCGACCCCCCCTGGCTGCCCCCTCCTGTCAGGGACTTGTGCAGAGCCACAAGGGCCCCCCTGAGCCTCCTTTGCTCCAGGCTGAGCCCCTTTCCCAGCTCCCTCAGAGTTCTCCAGCCCTTTCCCAGCTCCGTTCCCTTCCCCGGACACCCCCCCAGCCCCTCCGTGTCCCTCTTTTTGTGAGGGACCAAACCTGAACCCGCTGGATCCAAGGTGTGGCCTCAGCGCTGGACTTTGTGTATGTTCAAAATAACGTGACAAAGAGGAGAGAGGAAATTAAAAAGCATTTGAGTGAGTATTATTGCCTGTTCCTTTAGGGCACAGAACTTTTATCCACAAGGTGCAGCCTTCACAGGGGGCTGAACAGCACCCAACACCTCATGGGCTGCACTTCAATAATGCCACGGCTGCCAGACTGCTCGGGGTCTGTCTGGAGCCAGCCTTCACAGGGAATCAGGAATCTCAGGAGCTGCAGCACCCAGGGGACCTCTGAGTCCCTGAGGATCTCCCTGGGTGAACCATCAGCATGATGAAATACTTTTTGTGTGTTACAAAAGGAAAAAAACGTTCTAAAAAGTACCCGGCAGAGGTCTCCACATGGAATTGTGAGTAGGTGCTTTGGGTTGGGAGGGACCTTCAAACCCATCCCATTCCAGCCCCACCATGGCAGGGACACCTTCCACTATCCCAGGGTGTTCCAAGCCCCAATGTCCAGCCTGGCCTTGGGCACTGCCAGGGATCCAGGGGCAGCCACAGCTGCTCTGGGAATTCCATCCCAGGGCCTGCCCACCCTCACAGGGAACAATTCCTTCCCAATATCCCACCTAATGTACCCTCTTTCAGCTTAAAGCCATTCCCTGTGTCCTGTCCCTCCGTGCCTTGTCCCCAGTCCCTCTCCAGCTCTCCTGGAGCCCCTTTAGGCCCTGGAAGGGGCTCTGAGCTCTCCCTGGAGCCTTCTCTTCTCCAGGTGAGCACCCCCAGCTCTCCCAGCCTGGCTCCAGAGCAGAGGGGCTCAGCCCATGGAGCACTTGACAATCCCATATCCCAAGAGGAGCAGGGAATCAAACCCCACAGGTAAATACAGCGAAGGCCGAGAGCTGCAGGCAGCACCATCAGCCCACCTGCACCAACAGCAGCACCAAGAAGTGCCACCGTTCTTGGTAAGCGAAAAATACATGGGAAACAACAGAAAAAAAGCTTTGATTTTTCATTTTGACTCATTTCTGTGTCATTATGTTGGTTTCTGCATCGTCACACCAAGTAGGAAAGTGTAACTTAAGATACTTGGGTTTACTACTTAAGTTACTCCTTAAGGCACCATTTACTCAGAAGCAGCCAGACAAAAAAGGGATGATTTCAGGTTTTGTTTTCTTGTTGTTTTTAAGGGTTTTTTCTTAACCTGGAGTTATTTCTCTCCTATTTCTTGCCTTAAAGCCATGCCTCCCATTGCCTTCTGTGCGCCCCGACCGAAATCCAGCTGGCACCTCCCAGAAATCCATCAGAACCCGTTTAGAGTCTCTGCAGCCAAGAGGTCCCTGCTTATCATGGGAGGGGAAAAACATTGCAAACGAGATGATCAGCAAATGGGGGAGTGGGCCCCACAAAATAAATCAGAATGTGCTGGGCCTCAGTTTCCATTCCCTAGAACCAGTGCGCACTGAGAGCCTGAACCCGTTTTCCCACCTGGACGTTATTTAAAATAAGAAACCACAGTGACTACAAATTTGCTAAATAGCAAATACCTCCAGCAGTTCTGGCTGCATCCTCCAGCGTTTTACACCAGCAGCTGCTTCTGGGTTGCCTCCCTCGGGCCACTGATGGAGAACCCATGGCTGGCCATGGAATCACACACGGCAGCGCTGCCTTTTGCCGGCCCTGCTGACACTCCTGTCCAACCAGCAGTGCCAATCAATGGCCTCCCCACAAAAATCAATCCTGGCCCACATTTCCATCCCCCCCAGCACCCAGCCAGCAGGGATGGCTCATCCTTTGTGGGCCACGAGCAAAGGAGCAGCTGGAAGCACTTGACATCTGCCAGTGCGGACGAGGTTCCCCCGGCGCTGGGCGCGGGTGCTCCCTCCTGGGATTGGAAATGCATCGGGGCAGAGCTGATGCGGCATCGCTGCAGCTCTGCACGAGGACTCATCCCAACCAGAGCCTTTCACAGAGCCACAGAACGTCCTGAAAGGACCTGCAGGGATCCTCCAGTCCTGTCCCTGCGCAGACACCCCAACATCCCACCCTGTGCATCCCTGGCAGCGCTGCCCAAACGCTCCCGGAGCTCTGGCAGCCTCGGGGCCGTGCCCATTCCCTGGGGAGCCTGGGCAGTGCCCAGCACCCTCTGGGGGAAGAACCTTTCCCTGATCTCCAGCCTCACCCTGTGGTTTGATCCCTCTCTGCTGCACGTTAAGCCGTCGAGCAATGCAAGTAAATCCTGGCTGCTTTCCCTCAAACTCCTCCTCGATACCCAAGGCATGTCCTTGGACAGGTTTTTTTGAACATATTGTTCTCGAGCCATGGTTTAAAATTCTCTGTGCCCCTGCATGGCTGTCATCCTGTACTCCTGTCTCTGGCATACATGAGGTTTGACCTTTTCAGATTTACATTTACAGCGTTCACAATCCTTGTGAGCCTTGCTGCAGACAGGAAAAAAAATGAATTGAGAGGAATTTCTGGAATGGTGACTGGACTGCTGATGTTTCCTAAGGCAAAACACACACTGCTTCTATTCCAGCTCCCTAATACCCTGGTAAACAAGAGAAAATTGAATGACAAAGGAACCCTAACTAGCTGGAATCTTCTGAAAGATGGAAAACAGACTTCCAGGGCTGCCCACACAAGCGAAGAAGCTTCGGCAGTCACCGTTCAAGGGTAGCACAAACAATGCTCCAAATGAAGAATGCAGCAGGGGAAAAAAAATGCAGCCCAGCAGCTGGATTTCCAACTGAAGGAAGAAGAGCCAGGCACTTCCAGAAGTGCCCCACCACGGACCCAGCCTCACGCTTCTCCCCTTCCTTTGTGCTGCAGATGTTGTGCTTGTTTTCCTGGTGTCCCTAATTTATGTGGATCCCTTCCACCCAGCTGTCTCAGCACCACACAGAGCCCCAGTGTGTTCCCAGGCTGTGGGAACCCCAGCCTGGAGCAGATCCTCCTCTCCCATCCAGCCCCCAGAGGGAGGCAGGCACGCTTTTCCTAACACACCCATCACTCACAAACCCCACAGCTCTGGATTTTAACAAGGCTTGGAGTGACAGGACACAGGGAATGGCTTCCCACTGTCAGAGGGCAGGGATGGATGGGATTTTGGGAAGGAATTGTTCCTTGGGAGGGTGGGGAGGCCCCGGCACAGGGTGCCCAGAGCAGCTGTGGCTGCCCCTGGACCCCTGGCAGTGTCCAAGGCCAGGTTGGACTGGGCTTGGAGCAACCTGGGATAGTGGAAGGTGTCCCTGCCCATGGCACAGGAGCTGGAACTGGATGAGGTTTAAGGGCCCTCCCAACCCAAACCATCCCACGATTCTGTGATTTGCCAGCACTCCCATCCTGTGAGGCCACATGAGAGCAGAAATGGGCTCTTGGATAGGGATGATCAGCTCTGGATAACCATGATTCCCCTCAGGTGTACAAATCCCTGGGCTTGGCTCGTGAGGATACCACAGACTTTGGCTTCCCCAGCCCCAAATGCCCTTCAGTGCTCCAAAGCACCCGTGCCAAATTAACCCTTTCGATGTGTCTCATTTTTTAACATGGAAAATCAAGGGCACAAACGGGAAAGGCTGAGCTCGAGGAATGGCAGCATTCCCTAAAACACTTTTCCAGACCCCTTACCCCAGATCTGCCACCCTGCCAGTCACTGGTCTCCTACCAAATCATGGAATCATTACAGCCAGAAAAGACCTCCAAGACCGAGCCCAACCGTTCCCTGCCAGCTCCATCATCCCCAGATGCCACATCCACAGTCTCCAATAACCCCAAAACAAATTAATCTGCCATTTACAATGAGTGGGTGAGACCCAAAACATTTCATATTTAATCACCCACTGATGTTTCCAGCGCCAGACACCGATGTGCTTGTACAACACTGTCACAGATCAGAAGCACCTGCCTCTGCTTTTAGCAATTTTCTTCCTGCAATACTCCTGTTGTGCACACTCTATCCATCTTGTCCACCATCAATAAAATCCACTGAGCAGTGTCAGCTGCCAAAACCCAGCAGAAAGGTAAAGAGAGGGTAAGGGACTGAGAGCTGACTGCAAAGGAGGCAGCTCCCGGGGCACGGGACATGGAATTACTGTCAGAAGGGACATGGGCAGCACAAACTCTAGGAAAGGTGAAAAGAAGTAGGAAAATAGCACACAGCTGGTTAAAACAACACCTTCCTAGGCCTGCTCGGGGCTAAGAGCTGGATTTCAGCAGGAAAGGGAAGCTCTGCCTGTCAAAGGGAGACTTCCCAGTGCCCAAAAGCTTTTGAGCAGAGCAGCCAAAGAAGCGAGAGCCTCAGCAGAGCTTTGTCCCACCAGGGGGGATCACCCCGGGACCTGCTGGTCCTACACACCCCTGCCCTTCCAAAAACCAGGCAGCAGAGCAGGGCCTGGGGGTTCCTCTGGCACTCTGGGATATGCTGTGCACAGTTCTCTCAATCCCAGTGCCACGTCCTGAAAAAACACCGCAGGAAGCAGAAGCAGCTCCTTGAAGTCTTCAAAGGGTGGCTGATTTTTTCACCCCAAGGAATTAAAAACTGTGGTGCGCCAAGAAGAGAACAAATCATCAACAGGCTGCCACGTTATTTTACTCCCTCTTAACTCGTGATTACCACCACCAATTCCATCATCTGGGGCTAAGTGGAGCTCCAAAGAGATGTGTGGGATCAGAGATTAGTTCAGACAGCCTGAATTATTCCCTCCACGCTTGGAAGGAGATGTGGAAGAGAGGGGAGTTTGGGGTGGCTTTTTTGAGTCTGTTTGGTGTCCTCCAGCCTGGTCTGTCCTTGATTCACTTCATTTCCACTCAAACAAGCCCCAACTGTTCATGGGTAGGATCAGCTTCACAGGACACAGAGCTGTGACCACACAGGCAGCTCCACGGCCTCGAGTGCTGGAGACATCAGTTGCCTCAGCTAACGGGGGAAGGGCAGAGCAAAACCACACCAGGATGGGGGCACAGAAATGGGGGATTTCAGAACAGGCCCCAAACCATGTCCCCGAGTGCCCCATCCACACACCTTGTCACTGTCAGGCATGGTGACTCTACCACTGCCCCGGGCAGCCTGGTCCAGTGCCTGACCACCCTTTCAGGGAAGAAATTTCTCCTAATATCCAATATCCTAAGCCTTCCCTGGCATAACTTAGGGTTGCTCCCCCTCCTCCTGTCCCTGTTCCCTGGCAGCAGAGCCCGACCCCCCCGGCTGCCCCCTCCTGTCAGGGACTTGTGCAGAGCCACAAGGGCCCCCCTGAGCCTCCTTTGCTCCAGGCTGAGCCCCTTTCCCAGCTCCCTCAGAGTTCTCCAGCCCCTTCCCAGCTCCGTCCCCTTCCCTGGACACTCCCCAGCCCCTCCGTGTCTTCCTTGTCACGAGGGGTTCAGAAGTGACCCCGGGACTCGAGGTGGCTCCCAGAGAGGGGGAGCTGAGCCAGCTCCCCCCTCGGGCAGCCCCTTAGGCCGGGCTCCCTGTACACACACCAAAACCCCCCGAGGCAAGGCTGGTTTTACTTCAGGGACTCAACTAGAAACACAAGCTGGGGGGTTTTACTCCGCACACAAAAAGCTGCCAGCTGTCCTCAGAAGTAGATGCTCTGTACAGAAACCACCACAAAGGACTTTGAAGGTGCAGTTTGGAAACACACAGACCCACGGGGCTCTCGTTTGCCCACGGTTCAGGGATCTCCCCTCTTCAGGAGGCACAGCACCAGTGTGGAGCTCCCCTTCCACCCCTGCCATGGGCAGGGACACTTTCCCCTATCCCAGGCTGCTCCAAGCCCCAATGTCCAGCCTGGCCTTGGACACTGCCAGGGATCCAGGGGCAGCCACAGCTGCTCTGGGCACCCTGTGCCAGGGCCTGCCCACCCTCCCAGGGAACAATTCCTTCCCAATATCTCATCAAAACCTGCCCTCCTCCAGCTTAAGGCCAATCCCCCTCACTCCATGGCTTTGTCAAAAGTCCCTCTCCAGCTTTCTTGTGAGAATCCTTCCCCTCCCCAGCTTGCTCCTGCACCTCATTTCTGCCTCTGCGATAACTTTTTGATTGAAGTAAAACTGTGCCTGCAGACTAGCAAGAGGATTAATTAAAACAAAATAAAAATAAACAACCCCCCTCCACATAATAGCCTCTAATACAAATTAAGACCCATATTTTAAAGTACCAGGAACAAGTCAATCAAAGCTAAGTTTACATTTCCAAAGGACAGAGAGGCCTTTGCACAACTTCTCAGAAATAAACCCTTTTCATCTCGAGTCGAGCTAGAAATTCTAGTCTTACATACATCATCCAGAGGTCAAGGAGCATTTGGGAAACACTCTCAGGGATGCCCATGGTGGGATTGTTGGGGTGCCTGTGCAGGGCCAGGAGCTGGACTGGATGATCCTTGTGGCTCCTTCCAGCTCAGGATATTCTGAGATTTGATAACTCAATTTCTCACCAGTTTCTGTCTGTCAAATCCCTGGGAAGAGCAAGGAGCCAGGCTCCAGCCCGCACTCCAAGAGCACTCCAGCGGCTCCGCTGCCGAAGGATAAAAGGGTTCTGGAAGCATCTGCAGCTCTCAAACCAAAGGGAACGTCACTCACTAAACCAGCATAAAACAGGAGGCCCTGGCCTATGGACTCTGTGTTAATACTGACAGGCTGGAGCTCAGAAGTATCCCTGAGAAGAGTGAAAGAATAAAGAAAAACCCAACATGAAGACTTTCTGTTGTGAAGAGCTCAAAAAAGTTGAGGAGTAAATCAAAGACTCAGAAAATGGTGAAAAAAAGGCAGAAACATCCCAAAAAAACTTCTGAGTGCAGTCCTAGGTTCCAGAATGACAGCATCCCGGAGCATTTAACAATTTCCACTTAAGTCAAGCTAATAGAAAGATTGAACTTTAATTTCCACTGAATTACTGCCAGAAGCTTTCCTTTAGTTGAGGATGGAAAAAGCATTCTCCCTCCTGCTTTTTCAGGATACACAGCGAGGAAAGGAGATTTGCACAAGGGCACGGAGTGACAGGAAAAGGGGGAATGGCCTTAACTGGAGGAGGGCAGGGTCAGATGGGATATTAGGAAGGAATTCCTGGCTGTGAGGGTGGGCAGGCCCTGGCACAGGGTGCCCAGAGCAGCTGTGGCTGCCCCTGGATCCTTGGCAGTGTCCAAGGCCAGGGACTTGGAGCGATCTGGGAGAGTGGAAGGTGTCCCTGCCTTTTTGGGACAGGCTGCCCTTCTCCTCACTCCTGAGCCTTAACTGCAGCCATCCCCAATTCCGAAATGCAGCTGTTCACATAGCAAAGGTCAGCAGGGGCTTCACAACGACCCCGTCCCTGCAGCTGTGGTCACTGAGCTTTGCAGCCCCGGGAACGCGGGGCAGGGGAGCAGCAGCATCAGCCCGGGCAGGTCCCCAGCTCCTCTCTGCCTCTGGGCTGTGTTCCTGAGGGTTGGGTAGCCTGGAAAAGCAGGGTTAGGTGGCCAAGGAGCCATGAAAGCACCGGGGGATTAAGCAGCCGCTTGTCCTGCACGACAAGGTGAGTCAGAAGATGCTAGAAATCCACCTGGGGGCTTCATTAAGCAAGCAGAACTTTTTAAATAAGCCACAAAGCAGAGCAGAACTTCTGCCCTAGGGATCCACCTGACTCCACCAGAGGACTCCTCTGTCCTCGTCTCCCACCCCAGCCAGGCTGAGGAGGGGCAGCTCCCTGAGGGGCTCCTAAACACCGAGGTGGGAGTAACACTGCAGCTTGCAAAGGGTTTCTTCTGCCTTGCACAAAAGCCGTGTGTGCTGGGGGTTGTGGGGGACACAACGACAGAGGAGGTCCCTTCTTTAAGCAAATGAAAACAAGATGCTGTCTCCTAAAAGCCCCAAGAAAGGGCAGGTGCAGTTTCTACACACACACCCCAAACACCTCCTCTGACACACCTTTGACCAGAGACAAGGGATCAGTACAAAATTCCAAACAGAAAAGACCTTTTTGATAGAATCACAAAATTGAAAAAAGCCCTCTGTGATCATCAGATCCGACTGTTCCCTCAGCATAGCCAAGGCCACCACTAACCCATGTCCCCAGGTGCCACATCCACTTGTCTTTTAACTCCCTCCAGGAATGGGCACTCCAGCGCTGCCCTGGACAGCTGTGCCAGGGACTGACCACCCTTTCCATGAAGAAATTTTCCCTAATATCCAACCTAAACCCACCTTGTGCAACTTGAGTCTGAGAGGAGCCCATCTGTGGAAGAGCCTGGGAGTAACTCCTGGAACAACTCAGAGAAAGGGAACTGTGTGAGGAATAAAAGCCAGCTGGGCACATGAGGGCTCTCTGCAACGTTCAGGAAGGTTGGTTGCTCTCCAAATTGTTTTGGGTCTGCCATGAACTCCCATCCTGCAAACAGGTGATGCAATGAACTGACAGAAAGGAAAAGGTTCTTGCCCCTGAGGGTGGTCGGGCCCTGGAAGAGGCTCCCCAGGGAATGGGCACGGCCCCAAACCTGGCAGAGTCCAGGGAGAGTTTGGTCAGCGCTCTCAGGGATGCACAGGGTGGGATTGTTGGGGTGTCCTGGGCAGGGACAGGAGCTGGACTGGATGATCCCTGTGGGTCCCTTCCAACTCAGGACAGTCTATGAAAACAGCTCCCTGCTGGCTACTCTGCCTCTGAGGAGGAAAACCAGCCGGCAACAAGATCCCCAAGTGTGGAGAAGGAGGCAGGCAGGCCTGTGAGTGCTCATTTCCACGGGGAAACTCTGAGGTTGTCTGAAACCCGCCAAAATTAACCATCGGAGAGTCCAGAGCAGGAAAAGATGGGTGGAGGGGAAAAACCCTACGTGCTCTCTTGGTGTTTTATCAACATCTATTGGTTTATTTTAAAAGCTGGGTGGAACACGGGGAATTAATAGACCACCATATGCCCATGTGCTGCATCTGCTACAGCGATTTATTCTTATAGTTCTTTTATTACCTTCTTTGGGAACTGAATGGGAGAAGGATCAGCATCCTGACACTTGGAAATTAGCTCGTTTTCACGACTGTCAGCAGGAAAAGCAGGAATTAATCCTCTCATTTCAGCCTGAAAAATAGCGAGAGCAAGCCCATCGAATAAAATAAAAATAAAAATTGTTTCTGTGTTTGTAAGGGTGGGGGGGGGAAGTGCTTGGAAGAGCAGTGGCCTTATTATGCTGGCAAGGCTACAGCCCATGAGATCAATGTTTTGATGAGCACGAGGCCTTGTGCCAGAAGGGGACGGGAAGCAGGAGAGGAGACTTCAATGGGCTGAAAGCGTGGAGAGAGGAAGAGGCAGGGAAGTGGTGTGGGAATGAACTGGGTCAGGGGTGCGTTCAGGACATGGGAGAGCAGGGAATGCCTGGACAGGGACATGGGAGCTGGTGGGACCTCAGCCACCAGCCCTGAAGGCCAGGGAGGGAAGATGAGAGGAGGCAACGTGGTGGCTCTCACCTACAAGTGAAAGGAGGGTTCTTAGAGGGGGAAAGGAAAGGAGGATTTACAGTAGACTTTGCACACAACAAGGAAAGCATCATCTGCCCAAGGTAGCCCTCACCAGGAGGGCTCAAAGGGAACCCACAAACCTCAGCCAGCTCCCAGGACCAGCTCTGTATCCAGCCTGGAGACCTCTCTAAGGTACCAGAGATTTGAAACGAAAAGCAGAGAAGACTCTTGCGGGATTTGGCTGCTTTTGGGGGGTTTCTAGCACCTCTCCAAAAGCCTTCCTGCACAGCAGCAGCAGCATCAAGTCGTGTCCCACCCCAGGGCTGGGCTTGCCAACGGGATCCATTTCTGGGCTTGCAATCGCCCTCGAGGTGGGAGCTGCATTTCGGCACTGCCTTTGCCTGGCTCGTGATCCCATGGCAGTCCCAGTTTCTAGGTCAGAAAGAGGATTCTGTAACAATCATAGGATTTATCGAGTCGGAAGACACCCACAAGGATCATCCAGTCCGGCACCCGACCCCGCACAGGACAACCCCAGAATCCCACCCTGTGCATCCCTGAGACCATTGTCCAAACGCTCCTGGAGAAATTTTAATTCGACTGAAATATTTACTAAGAAAAAACAAGAAGCTAAACCCCACAAATAATTAAATGCAAAGATAAACCCGCGTCCCTTCACACGAAACCCCGCACCACAGCAACCTCGGGCAGAGACCCTGTGCTTCCACGCCGAAACCTCACAGATCAGCCTCTCCGAGACAAGCCCAAAATCTGCGCGTGCCAAGATGAATTTCTACACCCAGCATCCAGCGGCAGAGGGCTGGAAGGAAGGAAAAGAACAGCAACTTCCCACCTCTCCCTCAAACCACAGGCTCTCCCCGCGGAGCTGCGGCCCGGAGTGCCGGGCCCGGCTTGGAGCGGAGCCGCTGGAAGCAGCAGCGCCCGCGCACCCGCCCGGGCCCGGCCTTCCCGAAGTGCGAACAAAGGCGCCCTTAAACGCGGTTTGATTGACGCAAACCGAGCGCCGAGCGGGTGATTCAGCGCTGTCAGGGCGCGGGGACAGAGCCGCTGCTGTGCTCCGCGCTCACACGCGGGCCCCTCAGGAGAACGGGAGGGGTTATACCCCCTTTCCCTCCCCCCCTCCCAAAGATATTCCGGCTTTTCCCAGGTTGTAATCAATCCCGGGAGGCGAATGTGTAATTAGCAGCTTGCTGCACCTCCCCGCAGCTTGGCAGGGAAGATGAGCGCGTCAAAGGAAGGAAAGGCACAATCCCAGCGGAGCTGAGGGATAACCCACGGCCACACCCCTCCCAATTCCTGCAGTTTGACGGACGCGTTCCGACCTTTCTGTGCCCAACCCCAGCCCACTCCCTCTCTCTCCACAGCAAAGACGTTTTCCCTCCTCTTCTCCTGTCCCATGAGCTTCTCAAGAGCAGGGCCGGGCTGCTTTGGGGCCGGGACACAAACGTTTTCCCCCATTCCCTAAGGGGGCCTTCGGAAAGAGCCCCAAACCGCGGCTCTTGTGCCGACCCTGGACGGGTCCCGCTTCCCTCGCACTTCAGGAGGCTCTGCCCAGGGATGTGGATAAAGCTGGGATCACAGAATGGGTCGGGCTGGAAAGCAGGAGCGTCCTGGAGCGCCCTGCACGAGGATCCTTCCATGCTCTCTGTGAATCTGGAGCACCCTGCGCGAGGATCCTTCCATGCTCTCTGTGAATCTCAGTCCAACTTAATTAAAGATCTACAGATTTGAGAGAAACAGCACGGATCACAAATACCTAGTTCTCCCAGCTGGAAAAGAGTGGGAACTGGGGGAAGAGCTGCTGGGTCACAGGAGGGTCCCTGCCACCAGCAGCAGGCTGGTGCTGCGCTGCCGCCGCTCTCCCACCACACACAAAGAGAGCAAACAAACTTCTACCATAATTAACTCATGAAAATGACACCATTATGTTCCTGCAAACAATTAGGAGACAAAAGAGAATGTGCAAAGATCCTGCCAACACCACAGAATAAACTGAAGACATTGTTTCATACTAATTTTCTCATAAACCATTTCAAGACAAACGTGACTGTAGGTAAGAAAATTCCAACAGCCATGACTTCTGAGGTCACTCTTCAACACAAGGAGCACCTTGGGGTGGAAAAGTGGATTTCAGTGGATCAGGGGTGGAAAAGGGTGTCAAGATCTGCCCAGTGGCTTGCACCAAACCTCTGCTCCTCAGCCTTCAGCTCTGCTAGCACGGCAATCCATGCCAAAGCCTCTGGATCCTGAGCTGCCTTTGCTGGAACAAGCTCAAGTTTGCACCTGAGCTTCCCAAAGAGAAGTCAAAAGTGACTTCAACATCTCTGTGCTACTGCAGCTGGAGCAGCCTAAGGAAAAGTCATTCCAACAGCTCCAGCACAGCACAACTAAACTCCTGAGGGTGCAAACAGAGAGAGAGGGAGCAGAACACAAGCAGAGATTTCTCAGAAACACATTACCGTGGAAGAGTGAAGAACACAAAGTTTAATCCCTCAGCACCGCAGTTGTCACCACTCCTCAGGTTCTGGCTGGAAAAAAAACCCCAAACACGACTCAAAGGCAAAACCCTCCTGAAGTTTAGCAGTGCCCAGGCAGTCGTGGCAGGAGTTTTCCCCCCGGGCATTGCTGCCCAGGAATCTGGCAGGATGTGCCTTCAGCTGTGCTCTCCAAACAACAGATCACTTCTTGTTCCCCCGGCCAAACGGGGAGAGGAAGGGATTCTGCAGGCAGGACCCTCCAAGCAGCTGCCTGCAAGAGTCAACAGCTGGAAGCTGAGGCAAATTATTTTAAAAATAGAGAGGGCAGCAGGAGATCAGCATGTGACGATCAGGACAAGGTGACAGACAAGAGCAAATACTTTCATTTATAGGATAAATTTCTATAGCTCTCAGGGTGTGGGGCTTAGGAAACCGTCAGCATGACTAACATCTTTAGGAACTCCAGAAACGAAATCTTGCCTTGTTTTTGGCTTAATGCAGGAAATCAGCTTTAATGACAACCTACAGTTAGCTCTGGAGTAATTTTCTTTCTGCTTCATTGACATACATGACAAGACTTTATTAGCAGGGCTAAAATTAAAAACAAAACATCTTTTCCCAGCTGCACAGAATGCTTAATGCACACACCGACACCTCAAGAAAAGAGACCAAAAAAATTATTTCAAAGCAATTCCGTCACCTTTTTGTATTTCAGCTTTTCCTGGTACTTTACACCAGGAGTTTTGCACTTCACACAACCCCAACCACAGACTTTTCACCGTCAAGAATAACCACAGTCCCGCTTGTTTTCATGGAATCCCGGAATGGTTTGGGTGGGAAGGGACCTCAAAGCTTATCTTGTTCCATGGGCAGGGAAACCTTCCACTGTCCCAGGATGCTTCAAGCCCCAATTCCAACCTGGCCTTGGGCACTTCCAGGGATCCAGGGGCAGCCACAGCTGCTCTGGGCACCCTGTGCCAGGGCCTGCCCACCCTCAATGGAAAAAACCCTTCTCTTTTATATCTGATCCAAATCGATCCTCTTTTAGCTTAAATCCCTTACCCCTTCTCCTATCAATATTTTACATATGCTGTACTCTTCAGCTGCATTAAGCCTTTTGAGGTAAGCATTCAAAAACCTCAAATTCACAAGGAATCACCTCAAATTACATTCTGTTAAAAAAGAACCAAGTCATTTAAAAAGAATTTTTGAAAAGCAAAGGTTTTAAAAGTTAAATGGTTTTAGGCCACTGAGCTAGTTTGCTGTTTGGTAGCCAATAATCCTTCCACGATTTTGCAACTGGAAGCAGCAGCTCCCAAAGGTTTCATCCTGCCAGGCATCCCTTAAACCTGCTTTGATTTTTAAAATCTTTCTGCACACAATGTTGCCTAAAAAAATGTTCTTACAAGAATCTTTCATCTATTCAGATGCTTCTTCTAATGACAGGACTTGGGATTGTGTGAAATCCTAAAAATATTGAGCCAATTCAGGATCTGTGTTGCCCAGTGGGATTGGGTGGTGAGGCACTGTCAGAGGCTTCCCAGAGAAGCTGTGGCTGCTCCTGGATCCCTGGAGGTGTCCAAGGCCAGGCTGGACAGGATTTGGAGCACCCAGAGATAGTGGAAGGTGTCCCTGCCATGGAAGGGGTGGAATGGGATGGGCTTTAAGACCCTTTCTAACTCAAACCCAGTCTGGGATTGCCATGTCTGGATTTTATCATTCTTGTCGTGTGGGTAATTTCCAATTATCCAATCTGCAGCAGAAATATGGCTTGGCTTTTTGCTTTCTTTTGGAAATTTGAAGCAGGAGCGATGGTTGAAAAGTTTCAGAAAAAAAAGGAAAAATAAAAAAAAACCTAAAAGATTTTGCTTGAGCCCTTCTGTCCAGCATTAGAGAAGAGAAAGGAGAGGGAAGAGACAAAGAGTAAGGAATTATGATTGTGGAAGGAAAATTTGGTTTTGCTAAGCTGTCCGAGTGCTGCTGCAGAGAGAAGTTACCCGAGGAAGCGATCCTGCAGCACAGCAAACCCCTGCCAGGACTCCCCAGTCCAACTGCAGCTGAAACACTCCCGTAAAAACCTCGGTCACGGTAAAAAAACCAAATCCTAATTTACAGGAGGCCAGCAAGAGCGGAGTCCTTGACACGGCCAGCAGTGTTTTGCCCCGGCTTCTCCTGGAACTGCAGCTCAGGGCACGATGGGGGAACAGGACTTCAGTGCCTGTGTAATGAGTGACCAGAGCACGAGGGGAGCACGGGACGAGGCCGTGAAACCCCAGCCATCACCACCAGTGCCGTGGCTCAAGGCCGCGGTTCCTCACTCTGCTCTGCTCTGCTTTGTGAGCCTGAAACACTCGGTACCGGTTTGTTTGGTTTGTGCCTGCTCTGCCTGATTAAAAACATGCCAGTCACCCAAACAAAGCAAATATTGCCACCACCGAGCAGGAACTGACCCCAGCCGTGTTCCTGACACATGGGGCTTTGACTGCAACTCAAAGAATCACCAACTCCAAATATTTACTGGAAAACTGCAAAGAATTTTCTAGATATGCCAGGGATGCGATTCCTGAAGAGCTTTGGCTGACCAACCATTTCCATCACTTGGGTACCAATTTGGCAGCTGGGGGAAGGAGAGAGCTGGGGGTGTTCACCTGGAGAAGAGAAGGCTCCAGGGAGAGCTCAGAGCCCCTTCCAGGGCCTGAAGGGGCTCCAGGAGAACTGGAGAGGGACTGGGGACAGGGTATGGAGGGACAGGACACAGGGAATGGCTTTAAGCTGAAAGAGGGTAGATTTAGGTGGGATATTGGAGAGGAATTGTTCCCTGTGAGGGTGGGCAGGCCCTGGCACAGGGTGCCCAGAGCAGCTGTGGCTGCCCCTGGATCCCTGGCAGTGCCCAAGGCCAGGCTGGACATTGGGGCTTGGAGCACCCTGGGATAGTGGAAGGTGTCCCTGCCCATGGCAGGGTGAGGAATGCGATGAGCTTTGAGGTCCCTTCCCACCCAGGCCATTCCATAATTCCCTGAAATTCAGTACAGCAGAGATCCAGGTGAGGAAGGGGCACTTTCCCAAAAAAATCTCCCCGAGGAGCAGGGAGATTCGCAGCCCCTGCCCTGCCCGCGGTGGGAATCGCTGCCAGTTTGCCCAGCAGCTGTGCACCCCAGGAGAACACGAAGGGCCCTGGGAAGAGGCTCTGGAGCTATTTATAGCAGCTCAAGGTGTGTGTGCCGCCGCTGCAGACAGGGAGCAGCTTGTTTTCCCAGGAATTGATCCGCACGGGCGGATTATATAAACAGTTGTTTCTCGCTCATTTCCACACCGCCGGCATCTCCCGGGGTAAGAACGTGCCTGTCAATACAGCAGCTGCTCGCAGGCAGCGGAGCTGGCAGCAGCTGCGGCTCCTTGAGCTGGGAATTCTAGGTGAGCTGGGGAAAGATGTTCCAAAAATACAGCTGCGAAGCCGTCACGTGCAGCTGGGCGCAGGCAGAGGAGAGCCATCATCCCCTTCCATGCTATTCTGCTGCTGTTCAAAAAAACCCTAAAGCCAATTTTCTCCATTTCACTCACCATAAATCCTCGTTTAAGCCTATCTGCACAAGTCTCTTGGACGATTCTGATGGGAAGCTCCGTATCCACCCTCTGTTTTGGGGAAAGCCAGTCCAATTTCTCTGCAGGCTATTCCTTCTACTTCAGTAGTTATTTGCTCCTGCCCCACAGCACTCTCCAGTGATTCTATCAGAGCAAATAAAGGCTGGAGAGCTGCTATAAACAGGGAGAGAAGCAATAACCACACGTGTGAGCGCTTTGCTTTATCTGGCATCATCCAGGGCACACCTCATCTCTCCCAGGTTAATCAGATTTTCAGAGCAGGACCCAAAAGCTGCAGTTTAACTCCCCGGTATGAGGAACGTTCCCTGCACAGAGATTCCTTATCGCTTTTCCATTTTAAAATTTAATGACAAACTGGAGGAGAGAGCCAAGGCTGCAGCCTGGTTACTGCACGCTCGGAGCTCGGGGCCCTGAAACTCGCTTTCATCTACGGCAGAAGCCACTGGAAAAGAGGGGGGAAAGCCACCAGCAAGCCTTTGCTTCCCCCTCAGTGATGCGCCCGGGTTAATTCTGCTGGCTGTGCATTGCAAAACCAGCGCTCACCTGAAGGGCTGCCGGGCCGCTGAGCAACGTGCTCCGACCTCTGTCGCAACTGCAGAAGTTAACGCTGAGCACTGCTGGAGAAAATCCGTCTCCTCCAGCTGAGGCAGCAGTGTATCACATTAGGGATCCCAAGGTTGCACCTGAGCAGCTGCTTTAAAACCCAGAGGAGCTCAGCCAGCACCAAAACAGCAGACCCACCCCAACAGAAATCCCTAAATACCCATTACTGCACCCTCCGAGCCTGGAAGAGCCTTCCCAAAGAGTCATCACCCCCTTGACCTCCAGGCTAGCACACCCCACACACGTTCTGCTGCAGCCTCAGCAGGTGAGAAGGCATGTCCCTCCTCACATCTTAACAAGAAGTGCCCAGGAGACCTTTTTTCATTCCTTTAGATACAAAAAACAGAAGCTCAAGTCAGCCCTGGCCGAACAAATGCAAAATACTGTGTTTAACCAGTGTTGTCCTCACTGTTGGCTGCTGCCCCTCTCTGGGGATGGAGACGAGATCATGGAATCAAAGAATGGGTTGGAAGGGACCTTTAGGATCACCTCATCCCAACCCTCCTGCCATGGGCGGGGATGTCACCCAGATGCTGGTTCCTGCACATACGCATGGGTACATATGTGCATATATCCATGTTCAATGTGTGCTTTGGACATACACACATATTTAACGCCAGGAGGAATTCCCATTTAGCATGGAAACCCCATTAGCCACCACTGCTGCTTCCATCCCGACAGATCCCTGTGCTTTTTGCACGGGCCTCGAGACATGGAAAAAGGGGGAAAGGCTTCCCACTAATACAGGGCAGGGATGGATGGGATGTTGGGAAGGAATTGTTCCCCGGGAGGGTGGGGAGGCCCTGGCACAGGGTGCCCAGAGCAACTGTGGCTGCCCCTGGATCCCTGGCAGTGTCCAAGGCCAGGCTGGACATTGGGGCTTGGAGCAGCCTGGGATGGTGGAAGGTGTCCCTGCCCATGGCAGGGGTGGCACTGGATGAGCTCTGAGGTCCCTTCCAACCCAAACCAGTGTGGGATTCTGTGCCCCACAAGTGAAAGATGTGCAGTATGGGAAGCCTGGTACCCCTAACAGTCACCTGGAATACGTGGACCCAACCCCTTCTTCAACAAGGCTGAGATTTAGCCGGTGCTAATTCTCCTCATGCCCCCAGAATGCTGTACTGCTGACTGACCTTACGGTCTGCATCTGGACACTTACGAGGCAAGATGCTGGAAAAGCTGGAATGTGGGGGGAAGGTGGCAAGGGGGTGGAAGGAAGCCATCCCTCCCAGCATGGACACCACCAGACAGCAGCTCCCCCGAGCTCCCTTGACTTTTAAAGGGAAGATTACAAAGGTTTAGAAAGCAGCAGCTGCCTTGGGGTGAGCTGTGAAACAATCAGCTTGACTGCGTGCCATGCTCCAGCTCGCAGAGAAAACATCATTTGCAGCAGTGGCAGTGAGCCTGCAGGTGAGTGCAGCCCGAAGAATTGCTGTTTGGGAAAAAAAATCCCCAAATACAGACGGGCTAGCAGCAGAGATAATGGCATTTCACTCCACAGGTTCCATCCACTGTGAAATGCGGGGGAAAATGTATTCCGCACGTACACTACCTGCCGCCTGAAACCTGCACCAAAATCTACCCCCGTGCCAGCAGGCTTGGTGTCCGGGATGTTAATTAGTGCTCCTCTCCCTCCTGCCACGGGATGAAGGCCAGGTAAAAGCTCTGCACGAGCCAGTGTGATTAATCTGCCGAACCCGTGATTGGCTGCCCATCCCGGAGGAGTCACACACTTAATTCACAGCTCCAGAAGACACAAACACATTTCATGCCTCCCTGAAGCCAGCCGGGATCAGCTGCCTCCTCCCCGCAGAGCTGACAAGGCTCACGGATTGAAACCTACGATTCCTTGCAAAAACAGACTGGAATAGTGTGATACATTGAAAAAGTCTGCAAGTTAATTTGTATCAGCCTTTAATTATCTTCCTTTCTAGAGGTTTCCCTTTGTTATTGTCTCGGTGTCAAGGATAAATTGAAAGTTATTCCAAGTGCATCCCCTTAATAACAGGCACAGCTTTGAGAGCACTTGCCCAGAGCAGCTGTGGCTGCCCCTGGATCCCTGGAAGTGCCCAAGGCCAGGCTGGACGGGGCTTGGAGCACGCTGGGACAGTGGGAGGTGTCCCTGCCCATGGAACTGAATGGGCTTTAAGGTCCTTTCCAGCCCAAACCATTCTGGGATTCCACAGAAACTTCCTTTTGGGAAACCTTAAGCTCCAGGAATTGGATTTTAGACAAGAGTGCTTATAGGAAACTATCAGTGCTTTCTGCTGCTGTTGCAACAGTAGGATTTGGGGCCAGGGAAACCCCGAGAACAACAATGAAAGCTAAAAAAAAAAAGTGAATTACAGCAACTACGCTGGATGAAAACATTAAATAAGTGACAGAGAAATACACTGCAGTCGAAGCCATGCTGGTCTGAAACTGCTCACTGCTTTTCCTTCCTTTTTCACATTTATTTCACTTGTTTAGGGCCTATTTTCTGTAATTTCTGTTTGGAGAACATCCATTACCTGTCTATTCATGGAGCCATCCAGCCAGGACCCACCCAGGCTCGTACCTGATGCTTTCCCAAGTCCAAGTCAAGTTCAGCATCTCCCTGCCAGCGTCCTTCTCCACCGAGCCATCACCACCAGCACCACGCCTGGACCATCACGGCAACATAAATACCTACAAGGACTCTCCAACACTTCAAAAAACCCCTGCTGCAGCATGGAACGAAGCAGCACGGGAGAGAGGCAGAGTTCAGGAACACTGAGGGCAAGGACACGGCTGGGGCAGAGCTGCTGCTGGTCCCCCCCACAGGGGACAGAAATATCCCCATTTGTGTAAATACAGCCTTAGTCAACAGGGCGACAAATCCGTACAGAGATAAATGTCACCCGCTGACGTCAGTGCCACAGCAACCTAATCAAAGTACAGCCTTCAGCTATTTTTAAACCCCAGTTAAAGTATTTTTCTTTAAAAAGAAAAAAAGAAAATATTGTTAAAACCCGTCTTAAAAAAAAAAAAAAACCAACAAAAAAAACCCTCTTGAAAAATAAATGTATTTAGCAGTAAAACCGAGCTGAAATATTTCTTTCTCTCTGGTGCTGTGGCCATACAAGCCAAGCTTTACCCCAGCCCGAAACTCGCTGTTCCATCTGATGCGTCAGCGCACTAGAAAGCAGAAGATAAGGATTTGGGAAAGCGAACACATCAGATTGGCACTGGCCTTTGTATTGGAAATTTACCCAGACAGGTTAAAAATAACACGGGGAACGCTGGGAGCCATGCTGAAGGTCGCTCTCGGCGGAGCTGCTGTTGTGGTAGTACGAGCTGCCGGGGATGCGTGACTGCTGCTGCTGGGATCTGTGTCCCCACACACGCCGGGATCCCCAGGCCCCACACACGCCGGGATCCCCTGGCCCCACACACGCCGGGATCTGTGTCCCCACACACGCCGGGATCCCCTGGCCCCACACACGCCGGGATCCCCGGCTCATGGAGGCTGCTCGGGACCCACACAGCTGCGGTGCCACGGCAGCGGGGCCGAGCCCAGCGCCTCCTCGATGGACCCGCTTTCCTTCTCAAAACCGGCCCTCTGTGACTGATGCCGAAAGGAGTCATTCCTGCCCGCTGGCCAGCGTTCCCGTTCTGCATTCCCATGGTTTTAAGGCCCTGTGCAGCGGGGCCCGGTGGCAGTGACACGGCACAGAGCTGCCCCCAACCTTCAGGCCTCGCAGAGCTCAGCGAGGAGAGAGGAGCATCCACGGCTTTGCAGGAGAGCTGGTCAAACATCCCCCATGACCAGCCTGAGGGGATGTTCTCCATGGTGACCATGTCTGGGCTCTCCATGGTCTCCATTTAGAAAGAAACCACAGAGTCCTCAAGGCTGGAAGAGGCCTTCAGGATCATCCAGTCCAATCATCAACACAGCAGCACCATAATCGCCCCTACTGATATTCCCAAGTGTTTCCAGATGCTTCCAGAGACTCCACCACCTCCCTGGACAACTTACTGCAGTGCCTGATCACTCTTCTGGTGGGTTTTTTTTTTTCTAATATCCAATCTGAACCTCCCCTGGTGCAACTTGAGGCCACCTCCTCTCATCCTTTCACTTGAGGCACGCCAGAAGAGCCCCCACTTCACTACAACCTCTTGTCAGGTACTTGCAGAGAGCGATGAGGTCCCCCCTGAGGCTCTTCTTCTCCAGAACGGGAGTTGGAAAGGAAGCAATTCCGACTGGGAACACCCGATCCTGGACTTCACAGGTGCAAGAGGCTCTGCTGCTTCCTTGCAGTTGTAAAGTTTTCTATAAATGCTTCACATGGGGGAAAAGTGTCTCCAACAGTTAAATCTTCACTTTAAGCTCAGGCTCCACAGGGAGCTTGCAGAAGTCACTCCTGGGTGCTGGCAGAGCTGAGCAGTGTCCGCATACCACGAACCCAAGTCCTCTTTCCACGCTGTCCTTGAAAGGAGAGGTGGCATGGGGTGGATGTTCTTGGGAATGGCTGGCAGCAAGTGCTCACACCGATCTCTTCTCCTTGTTTGCTGGTTTCAAAGGAAGAAACTCGGTGTTTAGGAGGAGCAAGAATCTTTAATTCTTGCTTCACCTGGAATGTGCAACTGATTTCTTGAAGTTATCTGTACTTAACAAGGGGATGCCTGAAACAGGTCCTGCTCCCACGGAAAAACTGGATCTCCAGCCCCTGTGGCCTCATCCAAACCTGAACTCCACCTGCAAGGTTCTGCTGGGCTTCCAAGCTTAACTGGACAGAAGGAAATAAATCTTCGGCAGCAAAAGCACAAACATCAGCGCAGGACAATGAAAAACACGAGGGAAGGGAAGAGGAAGATTCCTGTCAGCTCTCACTCGGTGAGATCACACGCACGCCTCGACTCGTGAAGATGCGCAAGAAGACCAAGACAGATGTGCATCGATCCCTCTCTCAACCCGGGGCTTGCCTTATTTAATGGAAGGCAGCAGAGATAAACCTCTGGGATAAACCAGCGGTGGAAGAAACCATTTCCCCACCAGAGAGAATCAATGATGATCCATTTTCCCTTTTATCCTCCTCATCGCATGGCGAATTGGAGCAAACGAGCTAACTGCAGCTCCCATCTGCTCCCCTCCCAGATGTTCCTCCAGCTCCGGAATCCCCGGCAGAGCCCGCACCAAACCTGTCCTGATGGGATTCTCTTGCCAAATTTAAACATGACAAGCAAAGCAGCTTCCCTTGGAACGCTAAATTTAGTGCAGCCTGACCGTGTAACCCACAGAGCCGGACACGCGGAGGGCTCTCCCAGGACTCAGCAGTTGTGCCCAGCTCGTTTGGAGCTGGGAATACGCCGGCTCGTGGATCTGGAGTAGCACACAGGCTCTAATTACATAAAAGAACACAAGTACAGAATAACAAAAGTCTTTAAGCAAGAGCCATGCTGAGAGCTCCGAGGTCCCCCGCAGCACTTTCCCAAATAAAACCCCACATTCGGGGAGGGGGGGAAGGAACACAAAGTGCATTTACTGTAACGCTCGCGGATGAAAAATTGTAATTGCTCTGCCTTGACATCTGGTTTCTATTTCGCTCCCATTCTATCAGGTTACATAACAAACAGATGATGCACCAGAGCCCCGGAGTTCTTCGGCAAGTCTTGTGCGGATTTGGTGTTTACATTCCTCGGCATAAAAATCCAAGCTATGCCACACACACACAGGCATGCTCAAGGCAGACAGAGCGCTCCGAGACAAACGAGCAGTTTGCACAGGAAAAGTGAGGCTGATCGGGGCGTGTGGGCGTGTTTTCGAGAGAAGATTCTGTGCAGAAAATCCTCCCCTGCCCCGATCCAGTTCAGGAATTGAGCGTGCACCCGACGGCGCTCGCAGCTGTGCGGACGGAGCTTACGGGAGCGAGCCACAGGGAACACACGAGTTTACAACACTCGGGTGAAGCCAGTGCCAAATCTAATGATGCAAACACAAATTCCACCCTGCCCTGTTATCTAACCGAGTGCGACCTCCCTCCACCTTCTCGCTTGGGGTTTGGTGGTTTTTTTTAAAGAAAATGGCACTTTTCGCTCACTTCTGCTGCCACGGTGATTCACAGCCCCGAGAGCGCGTGGCCAGCGCTGGAAGTCGGGCATCCACTCCGCTGACCCTGTCCCCAGGCATCACAGACTTTCTTCTGAGTCAACAGCACATCCTTCCTCGGCAGCAATTCAGGAAGTCGTGCGGTGCTAATCAAGCTGACTCAGCTGAGCTCAGGTCCCACAGAATCCCCCTTCCCTCCCCGGAACACCAGCACGCAGGAATGAACGCGCCGAGAGAGCTGGAAAACCACGGAGCTCGTGATGCTCCGGCGCTTCTCTCTCCAGTTTGATCTGCAACAATCCTGAATTATTCACAAGTCCAATATTAATGGGAAATTTTGTTCACAAAGGATTTGCTATGGTTCACACAAACAGCAAGTGTCCCCAAACTTTAAGTCACCCCCAAGCTTCTCACTGCACATTCAATTGCCAGCTTGGCCTTCTTTACCTCCACTCTTTGGGCCAGCAAAAGCACCAAAAAAGCCAGAATTATAAACTCATCTCACATATTATTCTACATTCTGTTCTCATTTTGGGCTCTCTGTTTTGCTTCTTAGAGGCCATAAACAACTCGTGCTTGTCACTGTCAGGCAGGACACCGGTCCAGGTCAACATTCAGCTTCCTGAGGAACAACCCACTCTAGGACTGGATTTATACCTTCAGGAGAGACCAGTTCCCACAGGGACCTGCTCATTTTGCCAACCTCACCACCACAGGTTATTTTTGAAGGAAGCAAACACGGGACCCTCTCCCAGCTACAACCCAAGGGTGTAAAATGTGTCCTGTGAGAGGGTGCAAGATCCCCGTGCTGTGTTTGGGAATCGCCTGCCAAGGCTCCCTGCGGATGGGACCTCTCTGAGCAGGAGGTCACTGACATTTCAGCTGGAGCCAAATATGAAAATAATAAAAGCCCCAATGGACACTGCTGCAATGCCTGCCCATTTCCAAGGCCGGTGGCTGCCTCTTCTCCTCACATTATCCTCACACAAATCTGCACACAGCCACGCGCCGTGGTGCGAGGATGACACCAGGAGGGGTGCAGGCATTAGTCATGGGCGGGCACGTGGAAAAATGCTCCAAAACACCACTTTTCAGGAGGCCTGTTCCTCAGGTACTGCAGGTATCTCTCTGCTGCCAGCTCAGGCAAACACAACAGCAAAAAAAAAAAACCTTTCAAAAAAAGGGCATTTTCCTGGTCAGAGAACCACTTCTGGCCACGTCTTAACAATTAAGCAGCAAGAAAGCAATTAATAGTATTAACTTAGAAGGAACACACAGCACTAGGTGCATTCCACTCCTTACCAGGAGGTATTTTTCCCTCTGTTTCCACCCTGGACCAGGTTCCTAGAAAGCCCACTAAGCAGCAGCTTAGGGGAAGAAAGAAGGGAAAAGCAAAAACATAAAGGAAAAAAACCCAACCAAACAATGCCACCTCCCATTACAAAACTCCAGCAACTAAAATATTTCAGGTGTCCCACGAAAATTCCATGAAAACTAAGCACAGAGGACAAGAGCAAGGAGCAGAGGCAGGGCTGCTGTAGCCATCAGCCCTAGCACTGAGACCTCAAGGGGCAGCAGTTCCTCACTCCAGGACGTGACTTTACACCTACCCACGCTTTGCTGCTCTTCTTCAAGCATCCCAATTAATGTGTTTATTCTTGCATTTCACCTCCAGCAGACCCTCAGGTGTCCATGCACTAAAACACAGCAGGGTTTAGTCCGTGCTGACGGGATGTTTATAGCCGGTGAAGGAGTTTGTGGGATTGTGCTTCGGATACCTCCTGCTGCTGCTGGGGGGCAAACCAGGCAGCACGGGGGTCCTCTCCAAAATCAGCACACAGCCCAGTCAGAACAGGTCCTGGAGCATGCCAGGAGCAGGACTGGGAACCCCACAGGGAGGCCAAGGGATGCGGAGAAGAGTTTTAGTTCCATGCTTCCCAAGACCTGTGTTCAGAGCAGCAAGCGGCACTGCGAGGAAAGGGACTGCAAGACTCTGGCTCGCTCAGAGGCCAACATGGAAAAGCTGTTCCTCCAGCACCAAAAATTTTAAGTGCTTATTCATCCCTGCTTGTCATCCGTAAGCAAACTACTCCTCCATTCACTACAGACTGGCAGAATGCAAAGGCGTAGCGCAGGAGCCTTCTCTTTTACTATTATAAACGATGCTATTTTTGCCTTTGAGCCTCCGGTATCACAAATCCCACATCCTTCACACGCCTCACCCCAGCTCCTGCGCGCTGCTATTGTGTCTTCCCGAGCCGGAGGTGTTTTCCTGCCGCGGCTTCACCTGCTGAGAGCCGTGCCACGTGCCTGCTCCGTGTACAACCACTCCTTTGGAGCACAGGCCAAGGAATCCAGAGCCCCGGTCCCGTGTGTGCTGCACCCCCGGAGCTTTTGGCATCAAGAGCACCTTTCACCACCAGGGAAGAGCTGCCAGGGCCGCGCCAGGCACCGCCGGCCATCCCCAGCCTGGCGCACGCCCTCCTTCTGCCCTCTCAGCTCTTCCCACCAGCACCAAGTTTTCCCTTCTGCCAGACAAAACATGTCCCAGCTGCCAGCACGGGGCTGGGCTGGCACGGCCAAGGGCACCTGGCAGAGGTCAGCAGCTCCAGAAGCTGCGCAGTGAATCGAGGCATGGGATGCTCAGGGCGATCCCTCCTTAGATATCACAGCCTTTGTCATACTGCACCCGCAGCAGCATCTCAGAGCCCAGGACTGAGGGGTAAAACACCTCACACAGCTCAATTCTGTCTTCTCAGCATCTAAAAAAAGGGGCTTGAGCTGAAATTATCATTTGGAGACCAGAGACAGAGCAGCTCAAATGCCTCTGACTGCATCCAAGGCCTGGGCCAGGAGATGCGGAAGCTCCGAGTCAGAAATGTTCTAATTAAAGGACTCTGTGGAAGTGGCTAGCAGCCTCCACGAGTTTCAGTTTGGGAGGAGAAACATCCCGGGCGGATTTTCCCTCCCTGCATCTTCCCTGTGCACAAAGCTATCCCTAGTCAGGGAAATCATTAACCTGGAGGAGGCAGAGCGGTAAATAATGCGGATCTCAGCAGATAAATCACGCAGGATTTGCCAATACCGGGAATGTATTAACAAACCAAGATGTTATTAACAACTTGCAAATGTGACAAAAGCAGTGAAGCTCGCAGACACGATGAAAACACAGGCTTGGTGGGAAAGAGTAAGAAAAAAAATATTAAAGGAGCGAATATTGAGCATTCTGCCTCTTTGAGAAGCTTTGAAAGCTGTCGGTGAGATGGTATCTTTGCCAGATACAATCTCACCAACAACGGTTCCTAAACACTACCTACTGCTTCTGACTGCAAAATAAAACCACCTGAAGATTTTGGGGGGGGTGAAAAACCCACTGCTGTTCAAAAGAAATAGTCCCACAGTTGTTTCTTGCAAGAGGAAAAGGAGTTTCTAGCGCGACAGAACTCATCTCCCCGCACAAGCGTGTCTCGTACCTCTGCCTGCTCAAGCCACAAATGTTTATGTGCCTAAACCAACCACTACATCATTATTTCTGAATAAAAACAAGCTCCTTCTGCAGAGCTCCCTGGCTTCGGGAGCCTGAAAAGCCAAACGAGACGCTCCTTTATCCCAGCTCGCCTTCCCTGGCAGGGAGGGCTCGTCCCGCGGCAGAGCCGGGCTGCTGCCACTCCAGAACCCAGCTCTCAGGACTGGTGGCTCCCAAAGGGATTCTCCTGCCTGCCTCGACTGAAAAAAGCAGCCCCAGCAGTGAAATACAAACCAAAACAGGAAGGAAATAATGAATTTTAGAGTCCATATGCTTTTTTGAACACTTCCAGGGATGGCGACTCCACTGCTGCACTGAGCAGCCTGTTCCAGTGCTTTACAACAACAACCTTTACCTCAGGCACAAAGGAAGTCCAAGACTCCTCAACGTGCTGTGGGCAGCCCAGAGAGCTCCCAGGGGACACAACCACCCTATGGCCCAGCCTGATCAGTGGGGGTAGGGGATCTCCAGCTCTGCAGCACCCAGGTCCTGGGGAGAAGGAAAAGCTGAGCACAGCCTGAGCTGACACAGCTCAGCAGCTGCAGGGCTGTCTCTGCCCGCAGCACCCACGCTGATGCCCCGTCCAGAGGCACACCAGACACCTGAGAGATGGGGGAATGAGTGTGCGTGTGTGTGATCAGCAGGCTCCAACACCCCAATCCCACACCAGGCTGTGGAAAAGCCCAGCCCAGCACGGCCCTAAGGAATAAACTCCGGCCAGCTCCGACAGGAGAACCTGGACAGACACGGGGCGAGCAGCAGCACAGCCACATCAGGGGAGCTCTGCCCGCTGCAGAGCCCAAACCCCACCCTGGCACCAGCACCAAGGCCTGCCTCCCCACGGAAAAGAGGGAAAAGCCCACGCAGCCTGCACCCCACCAACAGAGGCACGGGCAGGCGGCTGCCAGAGAGCCCCGGTGACACAACCAGCGCCGCCTTCCCTGCAGCCTCAGCTCCTGTGGCACAGACAGGGCAATGAACGCTGCCACGGAAACGCTTCCACACCTGGATCTTCACTCTGAGCCTCGAGCCCTAAGGGGGAAAAGGGCAGGGGGATATTCTTTGCACACGTTCTGCGTTTTGGCCAAAACACGTAAAGCTCGTGGTGAATATTAGCTTGCAGCTCCAGAGAGGGGGAGGAGGGCCAAGGGAACAAGATGAGAAATCCTAGAAAATACAGAGTTTATCAAATCCCCCCATCAGGCTGAGAGCAAGCCGTGCTCTCCTTTCTGGCAAGTCAGCTTTGAGCAGACAGTTTTCTCACCAAAATAGGTGTTCTACCTCTGGAAGTGCTTCCAGACCCAAATCACATCGAGGCCTGCCCTTCCAGGGGCCTCCAGTGTTGATCCATTGGCATCCACAGGCTGGCTGTATTTCCAGGGACAGAAGGAATACGTGCAGAAGTTTGTGATGAAACAAACAGTTTGGTTTAGAGCAGCTACAGCTGGTTTCTCAAAACTGGCAAAAGTAACAGCCAATTTCATCCTCGGGTGGGATGTCAAGGAATTTTCCCCTGCCCCCTCCACCAGCAGTTTGTGTTTGTATTTAGATGTGCACTGAGCAAATAATAAACAATAACAACAACAACAACAACAAAAAATCTAAATTTTAGAAACATTTCTAAATCATTCTTATTCTCAAGTCTGCTCAACTGCTCCATTTAGAGGCAGGGCAGCTGTGGGGGCAGTGGGAGGAGGAACGTGCTCCAGGAAAGCCCAAACCAGCAGCTCCATCAGGGCATTCTCCAGGGAGAAACCTCTGGAGCCTGGGAGAACCAGCAGGTTCCATCCCGCTCTCCGACTCAGAAGCCACCAGTGGATCGTCCCAGCCTCTCCAGCAGCTCCCCCGAGCTTCCCTGCAAGAATCCCAGTGCAGAAGGACGGCCCATTTCCCAGGTTTCTCACATCCCCCCATCCCCGGCAGCATTCAGTGCCCGGTTTGCACAACAGTTGTTCCAGCAAATGGCTTTGCAGGAAGTTCCTTTCGTCTGATGGCTGGAACATCTAAAGATCGGGTCCCTGTTGCCCAATGATTTGGGCAATCATTCCCAAAACATCACGTTCTTTTGTGCAACTGCTAGCCACGGTTTCCCCGGCAAGAGCAAACACCAGAACCACCAGTAAAAAATAATAAAATAAAGAAAAGGAGTCTGAGCAAGCAGCTGGAAAAGGAGCCTCTCCAGTGACGGGAGGTGAAGCGGTGAAATGAGGGAGTCACCGAGCAGAAGCCACGGGAGGGGTTAAGGAGGGGGGCAGAGGGGCTTGCAGCACGAGCTGCAGCAGCTCCGGCACCCCAGCCAGGCACTCCTGGACTTGGCCACTCTGCAGCTGCAAATCTGGCAACCTCTGGCCTACTTTGGGGCATGCTGGAGTCCAACTGTATTTACGCTGACAGAGACAAGCAAAGGCTGTGACGATTTATTGACGCAAGAGCTATTTTGTGCTCCATGCCAGAAATTAATCAGTGGAGAAGGAGGAATTCTCTTTGAGCGCTTTGGTGAGCTGCTAAAAACAACAGGCTGAGGTCTCCTGTGACAAACACCATCAAAAAGAGAGGGAAAGAAAAAATTAAAAGGGCAACTTTCACTAGGCAGCTTCTTCAGAAAGACTCAGGAATCACAGGCAGTGCCTGAGCAGAACCGCCCTGCATAACTCTCCTTGTGAAAAGGAAAATGCATGAGAGGAATAAATCAGAGCTTTCCCGAACCTCTGTCAACACAACCTGGGGCTGTGTTTGTCCAGATCAACCTGTCTCAAGTGTATTTGGGGGAGGTGGAGGTGAAGGTGGAGTGACCCTCTGAGTTGGCTCTACCCGCTGCAATTCCAGATAAAAAGAAGGAAACCAGAGGCAAGGGTCCCATCACCTCCTCGAAAGAGCTGCTGCACAGAGCTCCACTTTGAAGGGAGAAAATAAAAAGGAAAAGAATCTTTCATGCAGACTGAAGGAACAGCATCGGCCCTACCTGCCAAGAAGACATCACGATAAACCTGTCAAGAGTTACGAGCCTGCAGAACAGGCCTTGCACCTGCTGGAAAGGGAAAAAAAAGGAAGGGAAAAAGCCATCTAATGCCAATCAGATTCTTGCTGCTGGCAGGGAAGATATGCCAGAGCCCTTCTCCTGGGTTTGGTAAGCTGTGGGGATCACATGCTTTCCCCTGGCAGAGGTTCTGCGAGACCAGTGGCACCTTAGTTAGAATAAGGCAAGTTCTTGGAAGTTTCAGAGATTTTTCCTGAAGTGATAGACATCAAGGATTCAGTCCTTGGATGGACTCGGGGAGTTTGGTGTACGGTCTTTTTGCCATTTCGGATGATTTTATGACCAGAGAAGGGACGGTTGGTCTAGTTCAGGCTTTTATGTCTTCCCACAGGAGCAGCTCAAGCATTTTCTAGATCAGGAGCAGAAAAAAAAGTTTAAAACTCTTTCTCTTTATAGGCAGCATAAAATAAAGGTCACAGTTAACAGAGGGGGTTAAGTCTGTCTGAGTGGAATGTGCAAGTTTTGAATGCCGAAACAGAAGAGCCAAACAGAATTCTCAATGGATTATTTCACCACCACCAGGCTTTAGGGGTTCCCTGCCTGAAGAACTGTCCCTTGATCAGAACCACTGAAGCCACCTTTGCAGCAGCAGCCAAAAACCACCTGCCCTCGGCTCCTCCGAGCAAACAAGCCGGCCGAGGGAGCGCTGCCCATCTCCGGCCGAGCGGCCACATCGCCCCAGGGCCACGGGGCAGGGGCTGCAGCCCCCGGCACGGAGCCACACGCAGCAGCTCATGGACAGCAGCAGCTGCTCAGGGAAAGGCAGAACCCACAGCGCAGCGAGCACAGAGCTCACGCCCCTCACCCCTCGTGCCATGTTTTTAATCCTGGTGGGGCCACTTGGCCACAGCAGCTGCCCTGGAGGACAAAAAGGGCACCTGAAGGCAAGGCTGGCAGTTCAAAGCTCCCCGAGCAGACCTCGCCCCCGTTACAATCTGCCCCATAAAGCTATTTATGTGGTTTGGCAGCACAGCAGCCACAAACAACGCGAGCACGCAGGTTCCAGGAGAGCGAAAGGGTCAGGATTGATTTTTTTTCAAACAAGTGATTTCTTTGAATTCGACTGCGATTTCTCCAGCACCCTGATGCCGCAGAGCACAGGGGGTTTCCAGCAGCCCCCTCCACTGCAAGCAGCTCTGCCTCACCTGTGGCTGGAAGTTTCTCCTGGAGGAGAGGGTGGCACTGGCAAAACACCGCTTGTTCATGGGCAAGTCAACAAAAAGAGTTGGTTTTCATTGCTGGGATTATTCAGCTCTTGGTACAACCAAAATGACAGAACCCACCTCTCCTCCTGCAAAAACCAACAAAACAACTAATAAAAGTAACATTTACTTTATCAGCCCCCCCCCAAAAATCCACATCACACACGAGCAGAGGTTGAGAGGGTGTACTAATGGCTGTTGTCACAATCCTACCTGTCCTTCCCCCCTTCCCCAGGTAGCCACAGGCAGCTGTGGTCAGCTCCTGTCTCCCTCCCCAGGCTGACCTTGCCCAGCCATCCCAGCACAGCCTCCTCACGCTCGGCAGGCCCAGCCTTCAAAACAAAGCTGATGTTGCTCCATCAAAGTGCAGCAGGGCAGCTCCAAACACTGATGGAGCCTGGCCTGTGGATTCCCTGGCAAAGCCCTGCCAGGGTTCAAAGCAGGACCAGCAATGCCCCACTGAACCCCAAACACACGCAGGGGCTCCTGAGAGCTCCCACAAGGACTGAGCTGGGACAGGAGGATCTCAGAAAAGCCCACCTGGGGTTATTCCTGCATGGAATTCACCTTTCAATGGGGGTGAAGTTTAATGTCAGCCTCATCCTTCTGAGAGGCTCAAAATCTGCTCCCACACCTGAGCAAATCAGCCCTTCAAGCCAAAGGGTGGCAGCGACCTCCAGGGGGAACCCCAAGAGCTGCTGAGCCCCTCAGAGCAAACCAGGGCACTGCAGGCAAAGCAGTGATTTTCCCAGGAACTGATGAAACAACAGGATTTGGGGTTTGGGTATGGAAACAAAAGCTTTAGAAGACCTCCTGATGTATTAATTTTAGTTTTCTTAAGGGAAGAATGAATTGTGTGCCCCATTTCTCTGCAGTTTGACTACTCCACCTGGCACCTCAAACCTTGCAGGGGTCAAGGCCCTTCTTGCTTAATGGCCTATATAGAAACAATAAAATGAATGAATAAAAGCGGGGAGGGGGAATTCCTGGTACGGGGAGCTACGGGGAGAAAGGGACTCACAAAGCCTTTCCTGAAGGATGGGAGAGTTACCAACTCCACCACTGTTCATTCTCCAGTCAGGAGAATGACTGCCACTCCACGTTCACTCACTCCTGGCTATCCTCTGACTGTAAGAACAGTTTCTACAGCTGTTAGAGGATGAAAAAAAATACTAAAAACTACACTTCAAGAAGAACCGTCATTGCAATTGTTTATCCACTCTTCTTCCTGACCCAGCACCACAGAATAATAGAACCACAGAATCTCCAGAGCTGGAAGGGACCCACAGCATCATGGATCCAGCTCCAGGCCCTGCACAGACACCCCAGTATCCCACCCTGGGCATCCCTGGGAGTGGTGCCCAAACTCTCCTGGAGCTCTGGCAGCCCTGGGGCCGTGCCCATTCCCTGGGGAGCCTGGGCAGTGCCCAGCACCTCTGGGGGAAGAACCTTTCCCTGATCTCCAGCCAAAACCTCCCATGGCACAGCTCCAGCCGCTCCCTCAGGTCCTACATGGAAACATCTTCGAATAAAAATAAATCTCCAAAAGAGTTTGACCAAGAGCTCTCAAAAATAAGGCCCTGCTTTCCCTCTTGCAGCGAGGGTGAGCAGCAGCTGCCAAGCACAGGTAGCCAAACTCCTAGACTTAAAGGATGCAGAATGCCGTGTCTGGCTGGCATCCCTCTGGGAATAAGTGGATTTTCTGCCCTGCTCTCCAATCACTTTCAGCAGCAGTGGGATGACTGAGACAGTCCTTTGCCATCAGCTCTGTCCCAATTATCCACATCCAGGACACCCCAACAAGCCCCACTGCTGTGAGAGCCTGGCCCAAAGGTGACAAGCTGAATAATTTAAAACAAACCCTGAGAAAATATTCCTTGTTAAGGCCGGTAACAAACTTAATTTGGGGAAGTACGAGGCACAGGGCAAACTGAGGCTGGCCAAAGGTGAGTAACAAAAACGTAGTAAGCTCATAGAAAAGGTTTGTCTCCTTTCCAAGTGAGACACAAGATCCCAAGGACTATCTCAAACATTATTACAGTCACCTGACTTTAAAAGTACGACCTTTTTTATATCCTTTTCCTAGCCTGTACTTCATTCGAAATAATCCAGAGTTCTCTGCCTCTCATCACAAGTACCTGCTTCTCATCTTTGCACTGCAGGAAACATCACAGGCTGAAAAACTTACTTTAGAAACAGGCTTTTAAAGAATTCCTAAGTGCAAGAACTGCATTTAAAGAAAAAGCAGAAATGAGAGGAACGTACTTGGCAGGGACACTGACCTAGCAGGAACTTCAACTTGAACCCCAAGTTGAAGCACAAAACAATTCTTCCCTTTTGAGGGTACAATAAAACCCTTGTACAGAAAGTCCCGACTGTTTGATGCTCCAGAAAGTGAAAACTTCACAGCTTTAGTGGGAGCAGACTTAAAACTTTCAAGGACCTCAGAATGACACTGTTCCTAGAGGAAATCCAGGACGGGCTCAGCTCCCACGTAGGTAAGAACAAGAAAGCAGGTGCAATAGGTGGGGTGGGGAAAGAAAAGTCAATGGAGGCATGGCCAGTTCCCATCTGCTGGAGTTCTCAGCTCTTCTGAGTGTACTCCACAGCCAACCCCAAAGTCCGCCCCAAAACTGGGGGACCAGACTGCTCAGGGGAACAGCCTCTGAATTCCCAGTCTAGAAGAGTCCAGTAAAACCAGAGCACCAGACTGGCAAAGGAAAGCAGGTTCCAGGCTGGGTTGGATGGGCTTGGAGCAACCTGGGATAGTGGAAAGTGTCCCTGGCCATGGCAGGGGTGGGATGGGATGGGCTTGGGTCCCTCCCCACCCAAACCATTCCATGACTCTGTGATACACCGTGTCCAGATGTTCTCCCACAGCCAACATCCGCCGTGGCCCGGCCCTGCTAGAGGGGGGCTGGAATCTACCCCCAGAGACCCCGTGTTTATTTGGAACGATGCTCCTGCCCCCGGATAACTTCCCCAGCCAGCCTCATCCCTGCCAGAAACTAGGTCAGAGTCATTGGAAGCCGGCTTGAAACGCATCTCCACAGAAACTTCTTAATCTTTAAAAAGAGAACGCATCAAATATTTATGGGGCGGCGCAAAACGCGGGGAGAGCTCCTGCGCGAGCTGCCTGCGGTGGCTCTCGGTGCCTCGCTGAGCCCTGCAGCACGGGAGGAGAGCTCCTGGGTGCACATAAAGCCCCGTGCTGAAGCCCTTATCTCCCCAGCAAATCTCGGTACGTGACTCCCTAACTCGTTCTCCCGGTGCCATGTGATCCTGGAGCTCTCTGCTTCCTCCGGGAGCTCCTCTCAAGCCTTAATGATCCCTGCTGCAGATTTTCCCCCTATCAGCCAGGCAGCTCATTCTTAAAACTTCAATATTCCTAATTATCGAACATTCAGCCCCGCAAAATGTAGCTGAAATTTGCATCTCTGCAAGAGTGGCTCTGAAGAAAGGATGGAGCATTTGCATTCAGACTGGTTAATTCCTGCAAGATAACATTTCATAAACAAAATGCTTCATTGAACATGGAGATTTTCAGCTTTTACAAAGGAAAGTGAACTTTAAACAAACACAAATCAGTTGAGTGATTAACTTTAAGTGTTTTGGTTTTTTAAAACTAATCTTTATGTATAACTAGTATCAGCAGAACAATCTTTACTGATTAAAGAAGCGAACGATAGTGAAACTCAAGCCACTGAATATTAAGGAGGGAGGTAGAAGGAGACTGCAAGGAATCATTTAAGGTCAATAGGAGAGGGGAAAAAAAACCAAAACACACAAAAAAACCCCTATAAAAAAACCCCACACTACTCACAACCCAGCCAGGCGGGGTAAGGTGAGCACCACGGGTTATGTAAGGCAAGCTTAAATTGCGGCCAGCGTTAACAGGTTAAGGAGTGAAACTAAACACGCTTTCCCCCGCTCCCCCCAAGCTTTGTCATAATCCTAAATGTTATCTTAATTAGCCTAATTTTCTTAATTATACTTCGCAGCAACTTGAGCCTTCGCAGCACAATTCCAGCGCTTTTCTCCAGCTTCGTTCCAGCGCTGGAAGAGGCGGCGACTCCTCTGCCAAAAGCCAAAGGGCACGTGACGCCTCCCAGCTCGCTGCTGGCTGGATCTGCACGGCCTCCTGCTCCCACCACCGCGGGGAAAAGCCGGATCCAGCCCCTCTCCCTCCTTCACCCAGCTGCAGGGAGCTGCTCGTTCCTCTGGACCACACCGGGACGGTGCCCGCGGCACGAGGGGCACCAGCAGCCCAACGAGAGGTCCCAACCCCAAACTCAAGAAGGAGACCGTGGAGATAGCCCAGATAACAAAGCTCAAGGTCTTTACCCTGTGCCCAGGGCTCAGGCTGATTTAGCCACTGGAAGTTTTCTCCCACCTGGGTATTCTTCTTCTCCAAAAGTTTCTTACTCCCTGAGGAATCTTACTCCAAAACACAATAGAAGCAGAGGCAGTGATGGGGGAAGAAGTCACACTTTTCTTAGCCAGCTTAGATCCTCACCTTGTTCAGTGAGAAGCCCTCGGTGGCCAACACTTCTCACAAAAGCTTTGCAGAGTGAAATGAAAAATCAAAAAAGCACAGGAAAAAAAAAGCCCAACCCAAACCACTTCCATTCATCTACGCCACAGCAACTTTATGGCACAGCTCCTAAAACATCCCATTAGTGCCGGGCTGGGAGAAGATTAGAGAAGAAAGCTTGAACCCACTGAAGCAGGGCTTAATAGGCTCTCGAGTTAAGCCAGAGCCTTCCCTTAAACAATGCCCATCATTAGGAATAATTACCTGTAGCTGTATAATCACCGTGGCTATGATAACTGACATGAGAAGCCCAGATGTCATCTTTGGCAAGGGCTGGGGAATATTTCTGCTCCTCGTTATCCAACTGACTCTTGAAAGAGGAACGAGCAACAGGAGCGCCGGGGGTGAAAAGCCACCACCAAACATGGCAGAATTCCAACCCAGCCTTTGGAAACAGAACCAGAGTCAGAACCCAGCACCCAGGAAGGGCACACGGATGTCCAGCACCGTCCTGGCCAGCTGCCACACCCCTGGGTTTTGGTCAGACCACCCTTCTCAGCACCGTTCTAGACAGGGTGGTTGGAAAAACAAGGATCAAAGTGATTTTTAGAGCAGCAGACCCAGCAGAAAGAGGCAGGAGAAACAAGGGTTCGGTGATGAATTATGAAGGGAAGCAAGAAACCCAGCAGCGGGCTTCCACTGCATCACAGGCCAGCCAGGAAGGACATCAGCACTTCCCAACCCTCTGGAGAGCTGCTCCGTGAGGAGCCAAGCAATACCCATGGCTGGGTTTGGCTGCAGGTGGGTGTTTAAGGTGTCCCACCACCACCACCAGGAGAGAAAAGCGGGCGGCCACAGCTGCCCAGCCTCACTCCTGAGACAGGGAAACACTGAAATTAACAATTATCTGTTATCTGAAGAACAGAGCCCCTGAAAAACATCCCTTTGCATTTGTGTCCCAGAAAAACACCCACGTGCACTCACACACACAGACTTCCATTTCCCAACTCCTCGTAGTGCCAACAAGTTTCAAAACTTAAGACTGCTACATTATGGAAGTAGAGACCACTTTTCTTTTCTTTTTGATAATTCTGATGATTTTAGAGAGTTATAAACTCGTTTCAGTTGTGAGGAGAGGGTCGGATCTACCCCTGCTGCCTGCAAATTCCAGCACCCCTATTTATTGCAGGATTTCTTCCCCCACAAATAAGCAATTCCTTAAATCTTAGGAGCTGTTCTCTGGCTTTTAGCACTTCAGCCTTACTTGTTAACGCAACCCTGATTAAACTGAAGTCACAGAGTAATCTCTCAGAGGCAGAGTTAAATAAGTCCTTCCACGTGCCCTGTGGTTGTTGGATTATTTGCTTCCCAGCAGCCAGTTCTGTACCATAAACTCAAACAGTCCAAGCACAATTAAAATTCCTCTTACAAAGCTCTGCCTGACACAAAAGTCGCCCCAAACTCCCTAAAAACAAATGTATGAGGCACTTTTAAGCTGGAAAGCAGGTAAGTGAGCAGCTCCAGGTCCTCCTGACAGGCAGAAATGCACAATTTGGTAGTGATGAATCATGCCTCCAATTACAAGACACATTAGGGATAAACCCCCAGACAGCACTGAGGTGGATCAATTGACTTTTGTTCCAGCAAAACTATTCCTTCCTATTAAAAAGTACTTTAAAAGTCAAAGAGTTTTCTTAAATTTCAATAAAGGCACCAGCAGAACCATGCCCTGTGTTCCTTGGAGGTGCACTCCGCATCATTAAGGCTCATCAGCACAGATGTACCTAATTAAACATCTGGTTAATGACTCAGAGAACACCAACAGTTTGCACTGATGCAACAATTAGAAACCCAAATTTTTTAGAACGATCAGAAACCCGAAATGGTAAAACTTCACTGTAACTCTGGTAAGAGCAACACCACTTTCCACCTCCACGCACAAAGCAGGGAAGGGAGGGGTCTGGGTGACCATTTCAGCTCTGTGAAAGGTGGGTTCACACAACAAACTGTGCTTGGGGGTCGCTGCTGGGATTCCACGGGGCCCTGCCCTTACCTGGATGGCTTTGGGAGCTCATTGCTGGCAATGTCTAGTCCTTGGGAGAAGGGATTCGAGACAGGTCAGTTCCCACGGGAGTAACAGCAGCTCGAAAAGAGCTCCAGTGCTTCACCAATACATAGGAATGGCAAGTGGGGGTTAAATCATGGCCACCTTGTAAAATCCAGGGCACAGTGACATGCTGAGTTGTATGGGAAGTAATCCAAGAGGGTGGCAGAGTATCTTCCAATGGCTTTCAAAATGGGAACCTGCAATTAAAGAAGATGTCTGCGTTAGCAAATTAAGATTAACAAGCATTTGAATTGTACATTATGTAACCTATTTATCCCCTAGATTAAACTACAATGCTATTTTAGGCATTAAGGGTTGCAGAGAGAGTAATTTTCAGAGTTGTAAATGTTACTTTGATTAATAACCATAAAACGCAGATTAATACTCAACATTATTTTTAAAAAAACAATTTAAAAAAAAAACAACTTTCCAACGACACATTCAAGCCTCAGAAACCCAAAATTCCGTGTTAATTCTCATCCTCCAACAGCACCATATGAAGCCACTTCAGTCCAACAGCTTCCATATTTTAAAAGCCATATGTATGAGTGGTAACTGTACTTCACGCATCTGTTCCCCAAAGAAGTCTAAAGAAAAATCCCTCCGTGCCAAGAAGTGGTCTTGGAGCAGGAAGGAAAAAACCCACACAATCAATTCCACTCCCACTCTACCCAAGCCTCCAGCAGATTACTGAGAAGCAGCTCCATACTGCCCCAGGGGAAAAAAAAAAAATCCACCATTCCCAATTATTTTGAAGCTGTTTATTAAAGGCAGGGAGAGAGAACAGAGGGGAAATAACCCACAGAGTCAGCAACCCCTGCCCCCCAAAAAATGGAAGTGTAGAAGCAGTAGATACCCTGGACTGGAGAAACCCCAGCTGAGGCACCCACGCTGACCCACCCTTACACCAAAACAACCTGCTCAAGTTCAGTTTGGGGGGTCAGGGGTTTTTTTGGCACTATACCAAGTGACATGCAGTATTTCCCATCCTTGGAAGTGTTCCAGGCCAGGCTGGAGCAACCTGGAACAGGGGAAGGTGTCCCTGAACATGGCAGGGAGTGGAATGGGATGGGCTTCGAGGTCCCTTCCCACCCAAGCCATTCTGGGATTCCTGAACATCCCTGTTTTACAGGCAGGGTATCCCAGGGATTCAGCTCCCAGATTGAACCCAGCTGTGTCCTTTCTGCAGAGCATCCCACAGCCACAGGTGACTTCCCCTCTCTGCACCATAAACCACCACAAACCAGCAGCCCAGTGCTTCTGGGCACCAGGGGCGAGCTCCTCCTGCCTGGCCAGGCATCACCCAGCGCTGGGATGAGGTCACCCTGCTGTCAGCAGCCAGCTCCAACCCATCCCCACGGATCCAGCTGACTCTGCTCGCCCCAAACTGCTCCAGCAGCAGATCCCAAGGAGTGGTGCCCTCCGGCAGCGCCGGGGCGGGGGACGGCCGCGATGGGAGCCGCGATGGGAGCTGTGATGGGAGCTGTGATGGGAGCTGCTCCTGCCTTGCACAAGGAGCACCCATCCACGGCAGGGCTGTGCCGTGGCAGTGCTGGCTGTTCCTGGAAGAGCTCTCGGCACCCTCGGGTTTGCGTGCTCCTTTCCAAGAAGCAAACCCGGCTCTGAGGCTTCCAACAGCCACTCGGGAGGGGCTTTCTGGGGTCACAGGAAGATGCCCCGGCAGGCACTGCTGAGCACAGTCCCTTCCTCGCTGGGCCTCGTTAAAAGCCCTCTTTAATTGGCTGTTTCTCTGCAGCCTGAGTGTCTCAGCACCACCACTCTCCAAGTTCCTCTCTGCCCATCTTGCATTCTTAGAGACCTGGAACGCGTTCCATGGTACGCGTCAAACTCGAGAGAAAATCACTTAAATGTCATTTCTAACCCCTGCAGGTCTCTGCCATCCCAAATGTTCAAGATGTTCCAGTCCCATTAATCGGCACATCCTGTTAAACAGAGCTGGGTCAGCTTAGACCAGGCATTAGCAAGATACTAACATAATTTATTTCCATTAAAAGCAGTAGGTACTGTTGTAGCATAAGCCATCTCAGCTGCAGACAAGAAGGATTTGGAGTGGAGTTACCAGATTTCCGTGTCCTCGTTTTCCCAGCACAAGAATGAAAATGTGAGCACGAACAGTGGAAAGTTTCCCAAAGAAAATGGACTGAAACAGTAGCGCCAAATCCACTCAACAGCACCATTTAAAGGTTTAACCTATTCCCACTTCTGCCCCATCCCTGGAAGTGTCCAAGGCCAGGGGCTTGGAGCACCTGGGATAGTGGGAAGTGTCCCTGCCCATGGCAGGGGGTGGAATGAGATGGGATTTAAGGTCACCTCCAATCACTCTGTGATTCCATTACTCTCTCCAGGACACAGCAGTCACGTCCCAAATAACCTCCCCCCAAACTCTAATTTTCAGGTACCCCTTGCACTGATCTCAGTGCAGAGCAAAGAGCCACTGCCAGGCCTCCAACTGCAACAACTCTTGTGTAAATTTGTCCTTTTGCCACTATCTCAAGGAAAACACTCCTTGGAAAACACTCCTTAAACAAAAAGAAGCACAACGCTTCTCTCCCTATGCCTCGGCTATCTGGAGGTCTGGAGGGTTTTCCAAGCCAATTATCTCGTTGGAAACAAAAAAAAATAAGATTAAAAGGAAAAACAAACCCGAGTTTGTTTAACTTCTACTCCAGTGCCTCCCAGGACAAGGGCGATCACCTCTGGCCTGAGGAACAGCGAGTGCACGCCGAGCATCATTCCAGAGGCACATTCCCCTCCGGCACGGGCAGGGACTGGCTCAGGGCCGCCTGCCCGCTGCCATCCCGCGCCCAGGAGGAGCCTCAGCCCCCGCTGCCTCGGCCAGACGGGTCACAGCAAGGCTCACCCCTGGGTTTTGGGGGTCAGGGCACACCAGGCTTCGCCGGGCTCCAGCTGGGAGCGGAGCCGGGCACGGATGGCCGCTGGCACCGGAGCACGCCGCGAGCCCCGGGATCGCTGCTGGCCACGGGAACTGGGCTGGCAGACAGCAGGCAGGCCCACGCTGGCCATGCCAGGGGTGGCACTTCCCTGGGCACAGAGCAGAGGGAGGGCTCGGGGCAGCATCCACGGACGTGGCACGGCAGGAAGTGCCGAGCAGAGCTGCAGGTGTGTAAAACATCACTGAATCAGGACTGGGGTCATCCAGCTTCCTGCCTTGCAGGAGAATTTCCAGAGTCTGGTCACTACTGGATTTTTAAAAAACTCGGGAACAGGAGCACAAGGAAGCACCTGTTTATTCCAGCCTGCTTCTGGCAGGGCACACCTGAGAGCACAGGCTCCCGAAAACCACGGGGGCCGGTGCATCAGCAGCTGTAACCTCACCACATCCCTGGATCAGAGCGTGGCCGTGGTCTGAGAGTGCTGTCACCTTGTCACCCCCCAAACGAGCCTCTGCGGCCAGCACAGAGCAGGACAGGCTGAGGGGCTGCAGCCTCTGCCTCCTTTCTCACTGGTTTGGTGCCCCAGCAAACCACCAACCCCTGCCAGGCACCTTCCCTGGATTAAAAGTAATTCCAGCTCTTCTCTCACCCCCACGGAAAGTTGGTTGTTTTTTTTTTTCCTTTAACATCAGAATCTTGCAGTTGTGCCACAAGGATGGTTTGCTGATAGGAGGCCTGGAGCAGCTCCCCTACACAGATAGGCTGAGAAAGGTGGGGCTGTTCAGCCTGGAGAAGAGAAGGCTCTGTGGAGACCTCAGAGCAACATTCCACTATCTTGGAGTGACTCTGCACCAGGAACTGCAGTGAGGGGACAAGGAATAATGGGTTCAAACTGAAAAGAGTGGAAGTTTAGGTTATATATCAGGAACAAATGTTTTACTGTGAGGGTGGCGAGACACTGGCACAGGGTGCCCAAGAAGCTGTGGGTGCCCCATCCCTGCAAGTGTCCAAGGCCGGGTTGGACGGGGCTTGGAGCAGCCTGGGATAGAAGGGGGTGGAACAAGATGCTCTTTAAGGTCCCTTCCAACCCCTTATGGTTCTCTGATTCTGTGGCAGCACGAATGCTCACCTCCCTCCTCCCAGCCCCTTCCAGATGTGGCTCTGTGCTAGTCACAAGCCCAGATGTGCAGCACCACTAACGACAGTCACCACAGGAGTTCATTTACAGAGCTCCTTTCTCAGAGCTTTAATTGCTCTCCAGCCCAGATAAGAATCTCGGCCTGGGGCTGAGGTTTCAGGGCTGACTCGGCCGGGCTGCTCCGGGACCAGGAGCTCTGGTGCCCCGGCTCCCGCAGACACAGCAGCAGCACTGCTCCAGGATCCCTTGGAGCCCTGGGTGAAACAAAGGGATGCTGGAAGGGATGCTTCCACATCCTGGCACTGCTCTAGCAGCACTCCAGCCCCGTGGGGTTTGCTCTCCAAAAGCCATGGAAACACCACCACCACCTCCCAAAAGGCGTCAGCGCCGCTCCCTCTGCCTGGCACAGATTGATTACAGCGAGATCAGTGCTTTTTCCCCCAAAATTACCTTCCTCGCTGCACTCACAAGCAAACAGCCCCGGGTTCAATCCCACGTGCTCCATGTAAGATGCCAGCATCACCCTGATGTTTCCCTGGATTCACCCTGATGTTTCCCTGGATTCCTGCTGGTAGCAGGCAGCCTGCAGACAGCCCAGCACCTCAGCACACCCCGACCTGAAGGGAGGCACAGCCTCTCTCAGAGCTTTATTGATTAAACCTCTCCTCTGACAACAGATCCTGCACTTTAACCAGAGGGGGGGGAAGCTGCCTTTGCTTTTCAGGGTTTGTTTATAAAATACTGCCAATACAGGATCCATACATGAAAAGAGGAGGGAAGGAAGAGGCTTAGAGGTGCCTGAAACCAATTCTCTGTGACCACAGGAAGACTTACTGGGTCTTTACTTAGACTGATGGAACTGCTTGGGCTGGAAGGGACCTCAAAGCCCATCTCATTCCAAACCCAGGCAGGGACACCTTCCACTAGGCCAGGCTGCTTTATCTAGAGCAGAGCCAGGGTGAAACAGCCTCCTGAGCTGATCTCCTCTCTGGGGACCACATCTCCCAGCCACCACTCTGCAAGGTGACAAAAGGAGTGGCAGTCGTCCCCAGGACCCCCACAGCCCTCTGACCACATCCCCTCATCTGTCTCTCCAGCAGAACACAGCTTTGCTGGATCTGCCCCAGGAGAGCAGGTTTCACAAGCACTGCCCACTTCCAGAAGTGCTGCTTTTCCTACAGTTTCAGCAATACCCAGACCTCTTCCAGGAAACCTCAAACACCATCAGACACCCCCCTCAAAGAATTCGGAGCCTCTAAGCAGTTTTCTGTCTCTAAAGGCACACTGTGAGAATAACAGGTGACACTGTGAAATCTCCTATCAGCTTAACGCTCGGCTGGGGCCAGAAGAGCAACTAGAATATCATGGAACAATGGGAAACAAAAACAGAGCAGTGGATTTGCTGCTGTGTTAGCCCCGTTCCTCCAAACCCACGTGTATTTTGTGGAGATCTGGACATTCCCCCTCCTTTTCCAAGTACATAGTAAAAGAGCTTCAAAAGGGCAAGGAAAACACCACCAGAAGTGTGGTACAAATTCCTCATGCAGACGAAGCAGGGGATAATAAACCTGCTGCCCAGACAGAGGTGACTTAAAGCAGAGTGATGATTAATACAGACAAACCACTGCTCATTCTGCTTTCCATCTCTTTCTTTCAGAGCTAGAAGTTTTCCCCTTCTTTTGCTGGGTGAGAGGCTGAGTGGACCCAGGAGGAAGGGAAGGTTTTGGAAAAAGCACAGTTTGAAGTGTGCAGTCTGCATTACCCTGCTCCTCCTTAGCTGCACTGAGAAACTTTGACTTGGGGTGCTGGAAAAAGCAAAAGTTCTCCTGGATTCCAAAAGCAAATGGACAAATTCCTTATGAAAGGGGACAAACACCAAGTGCTTCTGCATGAGGCCAGGAAACCCATGAGACAGGTCACTGTTTGAGAAGTGTCACCACGTGCATGTCCTGTTGTAAAATGCCTCCCAAGGTACATCCTCCTCTTGGACGCTGCTGGAGAACGTGGCAATCAAGTACTCTTAAAGACCTTAAAAAACCTTAAAATCTCACCTGGACACCAACCTACAGTCACCAAACCAACCCAGCTCTGCTTTGTTCCACACAGACGTGACGGTCCCGTCTCACAAAATACGAAGTTTGCTCTGTAAAACTTTCTATATTGCACTGAAATCACACATCAGATTCTTTACAGTTTCCACACCTGCACTCAGGAAGTTAAGGAAAATACTGGCAAGTGGAAGTGTCGACACAAAACTCAGGAATCCTCACGGAAGGGGGACAGGGAGCACAAGCAGTGTGAGCACCGCAGCCTCCACTAGAGTTAGACTAGAGTTAGAACTGTGTAAGTAACAATTAAACAGGAAACCCACCCTAACCCAGCTGTCACCAGCAGCTCCTCTCCACGGGAATACCAGCTACAAACACGCCCCAGTGAGGAGGATCCAGACTGACCAGTCCAGCCCTCTTTGCCAGGATATCCCACCTTTGCCAAACCCGTTGTTTCCCTGCAGCACCAGCACCAGAGGTGGCTGCCTTCAACACCAAAAGCTCAGCACGGCGACTCAAACGCGCAGAGCACCTCAGGAACACGGCAAGATTCACCCAGCACTTCCAGGGATCGGCCCCCGGTGCATTTGTTTAGCAAATGCTGACATTTCCCTGCCAGCCGTCATCACGAGAGGCTCTCACATGACAGCCCAGAGCCGAACAAACACCGAGCTTCCGCCTCTCCCCGAGGCTTCCACTCTCCAGCACACACACACGGTGGAGATTTCCTGCTTGTGTGCTCACACCAAACACTGTGGCCTGGTGACAGTGAAAGGAGCACAGAGATTCCACCTCTCACCACGGCTGTCCTGCGTGTCAAACTACGGCGCCTGTGCGCCGCGAGCCCAGGGCTCACCGACGCCTGCTCGGAGCTTCCACGGCTCCTCCAGGAGCTGCAGCGCCTTCCCAGACACTCCCCGGGAGCTGCCTGGGAGCAATCCTGCCATCGTTCCAGGCAGTGCCTTGTGAAGCAAGTCCCTGCAATGTAAGCAGTGCTACACCTGCACTGAAGCCACCGTCAGACACAAAAAGGAAACCAAACAAACAACGGCCACAAACGGTAGGACACTCTTAACTAATTATGAGCCACCTTATTAGCACAGAACTAATCCACAGCTGCTTAAAGGTCACAAACCTAGATGGAAATAATTAATCTAATTACGTGTAACAGGAATTCTCCATGAAAATAATCAAGGAAAACGCTTTCTACAGTTCCCCATCCTTTTGCTTCTTATTGGCAAGTAACGCTCCACAACTCATTTCCAGGGTTCCCTGAGTAAAGCTGCTGCTCCCAGGCTCTTTTCAGCTGTGTCCCAAAGTCAGGTGCTCAGACTGATCTCTGGTGGCAGTCCTGTACTTCAGCTCTGGAAATCCAAGCACTGAGACACCAGCCCGAACTGAAAGCATGGCATCTCAGTGGAAGTGAAGATACCCTGCGCCCATTTCAATGTTAAATTAACTCAAAACTGACACTACTGAGCTTGCCCCCAACAGTATTTTCCTCACCAAGTTTGAAATCCCTCATGGTACCTTGTATTTTTGCAAATCACCACCCTGACAAGCACTTAGAGTTGCTCTGAAAACCGAAGGTGCCTCCACAGCCTAGAAAGAAAAATCTTCTGAACCCCAAAAGTTTTGTGCCCCTTCTTCCTTGCTAGGAGTACACCAGAGTATCCACACTATTTCTGCTTCCACGGATCTCTCATCCATTTTTAGACCTCAACAAGTATTGATGTCAAAACCACTGCAGGTATCCCAAACACACCGAGAAGCAAAAACACTTTGGGAACAACCAAGTGCCTGAGGAGTGAACCTAAATCCTCCCATGCGTCACCCAAGACTCTGAACAAAAGATCCCGGGCAAATCTGGAAATACCACCTCATGTTCACTCTGTGGGAGCTCCAATTTAAAGTGGCCAACAGCTTGGGAATCATTTTTTTTCCAGAGTCAAGCAGGAAGAGCTGCAGATTCAGAAACGCGGGCAACTGTTTGAAACCTGGGACTGTGCAAATCTGCAGGAATACAGAGCCCTCCTTGACTAGCAAGACTCTGGCAGAGGGTCTGAAAGAGCAGGATGCTTCTGAGCTCGATCCAGTTTCTCAGCAAGAGCAGCAAGAACAAGCAGTCTCACAGATGGATCCGCGTGGGAGGGAGAAAGGATAAAAGTCTGCCTCGGGAGCCTGTTCCAGCTGCTACCGGAGCCTTGCAGGAGTCGGCACAAATTGGGCAGAGCTACCTATAAAAATCCACTGTCTTGGCTTTTTCTGAAGCCCTCTTCTTTCCCAATTCCATGTTTTTCCTCCATCCTACTATTTCCACGTTTGAAGGAGTCCAAATCAGAGAGCTGAAAGTAGTGCTTGACAGAAGGTGAACGCAGACCGGGAGTTTATCCCGATCCTTCATTCCTGCCTTGCGGATCACCCTCACTACACACACTCAGGAGCAGGAAAATCAAAACTCCTCTCAAATGCTCGACTGAGAAGTAGTTAAAAATGGAATATTTGAGGCCAGGTTGGAACCTGAACAAGTGAGGGGCAGCCCTGCCCATGGCAGGGGGGTAGAACTAGAAGGTCTTTCAGGTCCCTTCCAACCCAAACCCTTCTGTAATTCCATAATTCCATTTTCTTTTCAGCCAGAATCCCCCCAACAACATTTCCAGTGCCAGGAAGAGGTGGTGTGGCCAGCAGACAGGGAGCTCACCTCACCGGCTGAAAGCAATTCTTTACCTGGGGCTGTTTTTCAGCTCCTCAGGTAGGCAAAGGCAGAGAGAAAAACATTTACCTTTTCTCTTCACGTCCTTGAGCTGTTCCAGCCACATCTGAACTTCTTGTTCCTTCTGACAAAGAATCAGAATTACTGGTCACTAGCTGTGCCTAACCCATCTGGTCTCCCAGCATAAAATAGCTGAGTACATGTGTCATCAATCACTGTTAATTACTTCATTAACTTGGAAAAAGAATATTGACTTTTTTTTAAAGAACAAACATTGTTTAAGGTCAGTCTAGTTCCTTTTTTTTTTTTTTAATTGAATGCTATCTGATTACCAAAAGAAAACAATTTAGTCTGAACACTCAAGCAACCCTGCCATATAACTGGTGCAGGAGACATTTCCCCAAGCCTTTTTCTGGAAGGGCCAGCTGGATCCAGAAGCTTCGCGCTGCTCTCCAGTGCCCCGCGCTCGCCGCGCTGCCATTCCCACCTACTGCCCCCGTGGCTCCGGCAGTCCTGACCTTTGCCGTGCTCTGGGAAGGACTCGTGCCCCAGGGTCTCCACAAACACGTTGCATCACTGTGCAGTGGACATTTAGCCCTCTGCTGTTGCTGCAAAACAGTGACACAGAGAGATCACAGCGGTCTGCGCCTTCTCGTCTGCAGCGGCTCCGCTGCCAGCACGTAGAGCCAGCCAGGAGCCACCACTGCGATGCAAACTTGTCCCTGGCCTGTCCCCCTGCTTCAGAGGCTCACTGGGATCCTGTCCCCGGCGTGAGCTCACCTTCCTGCCAGGCAGAGGGGTCCCTGCTCACAGAGCCTGCTCCAGCCACTCTCCCTGGAGGAGCCACTTTAACTCAGTATTTATTACTCTTTTTCATGCCTCAGTTACTGGCTCACTCACTGCCCACCTCCAAAAAGCTGTTTTGTCTGAGGGCATCCCCTGTCACTCCTGTCTCCCAATATCCCATAACTCTGCCCCCAAAGCCGGGCTGTGCTCCCAACCCACACTGCAGGAATGTGTGCAGTTCACTCGAGCACCCTCGACCTTGGCTGGTGCCCAGCCCATCAGGCACAGCACACCCTCACCCACAAAAGCTCTGGGATACCATCGTGGGCTCCCAAGTTTACATTTTCGTGGGTTTTATTCCTCCTGTCTGGCACTGAATGTGAATAATGACACCAAAACACTGCACTCCCCAGAGCCGCCCCGTCAGCCAGACCCCAGTCCTGATGAACTGCACGGGATCGTGGAATTCAGAATGGTTTGGCTTGGGAGGGACCTGCAAGAGCACCTCGTTCCAGCCCCAACGTGTGGTGTCACTCTGCCACTTCTCCTTTTAAAGGGTCTGTCCTCCTACAGCCAGTAAAAATGCCTTACAGCCTTTGAGTGCACTGTGCATCTGTGTATCTTACTCAAAGGAACTCTATCTAAATCCAAATTTTACCTTTGAGCATAAAGGATAATGCACCAAGCAGAAAGCAAGAAATCACAACTTCACCTTTAAAGTGCAATATAATTTGCTTTTACTTGCTGGGAAAAGCTGTTCTCCTCTCCCCAGCATCATGTGGAAAAGTGATGCTGACCTGTACCCGCTCAGAGCATCTCTCTGCTCAGGGGATCACCCCGCAGCACACAGGGCCCTCCTGGCTCCCTGCTCAGCCCCCAGCTCCCCTGCCAAAGCTGCTGGGACTCCAGGCCCCAGACTGCTGATAACTGAACAGGCAGGAGTCCCCATGGGAAGTTGAAATAAATAGATGGCTATCATTTCACAGGGGTTCCACGACCTCCAGTTGCTCCAGTTTTAAATCACAAGTAACATTTTCCAGCCACATCCATGGCTGGAACAGAAAACCAAGTCAATCACCACAAACCTGTAAGTTCCTGTGTTGTAACCCTCTGAACAGGGTTGCATTTTTCATTATCAGCATCACCCTTTAGTAAAAACTAGGATCTTCAGGCAAATATTTCAGCCTTAAAAGCTGACAAGCAGGAAAAGCAAGGAAGGGACAACTGGCACTACTCAGACCCCAGGGGGTTTCAGGTTGTTTATTATATATTTATCTGTTTTATAACACCACCAAAGCCAAAAAGGAACAAAACCCTTTAAGGAAGTACCTGCAGGTTACCTTGACAGACAAATGCCAGCAAACTTTTGGGAACTTCCTTTCCAGGTGTTGCTCCCAACACCAGAGTGGTTCCTTAACTCGGTGAGAAGGAAGGGCTCCATTTACTTTAGGATTTACATTTTATATGGCCCGTTTTGCCTGTTTGCACAAGGTGAACACAGCAAGGCAAACTGGAATTGTTCTTTGAAATAACAAAACTGGACTGTAGAGCCACACAAAACATTGGACACATTTCAAGGACTGACACGGTACCTGCCACGGGGGCTTTTTAAGGATATTGGGGAGGTTGGGATTTCTGGGCTGCAGAGCTCTTTGCCGGGTCATGCTGAGCTTCTCATCCCCCAACACCTCCAAGCCCTTTATGGCTTTTCACACTGAACAGCACAGACAGAATATTCCTCCCTGCAACTCGCTCCTCTTTCAGGGTGGGAATGAAGCAAAGCAATTTACACCTGCTTTTGTCCCTCTTCAGCCTTTTGAAACATCAAAGCCCAACCTCCGGGGTCTTTTTTTCACTTTCCTGGAGCCTGGGATTTTGCACCTCTGCCTGCTCCTAAATCTCCTCCTGTAACTTCTGCTGACAGCTCCAGCTTCCAGGAGGAATTGCTTGGCTTTCAAGACAAGCTGCCCTTAGTCACCAAAGCTCTGCTCTGCAGAATCTCCTCTCACCTGATCACCTGCTGCTTGGGATACTCTGAAATAAATGGACAGGAAAGGATACAAGGTGAAAACAAAACAAATCCAAAGGCTTTGCGTGTAAGCGTTAATCTGGATACATCTTGTACCTGAGAGGAGGCTGTACTGAGGGGGGGGCTGGTCTCTTCTCCCTGGTAACAAGTGACAGGACAGGAGGGAGCAGCCTCAAGCTGTGCCAGGGGAGGTTAATGACGGATATTCAGAAAAATTTCTGCATGGAGAGACTTGTCAGTCCCTGGGCAGTGCTGAGTCCCCATCCCCGGAGGGATTTAAAAGCCGTGTGGATGTGGCACCTGGGGACACGGGACAGTGGCAGTGCTGGAGAACTGCTGGATTTGATGATCTCAAAGAACTTTTCCAACCTAAACGATTCAGTGTTTCTATGAACATAATGATTAACAGGTCACATTACGGCAGAGGGGAAAGAAAAGGCCTGGCAGCCAATGCCTGCGGCCACCTCCAGCCAAGCACAGCCCCTTCCCGACGGGAACCACGCAGAGGCACGGCACGCTCCGACAGACAGACACCTCCTCGGGATGTCGGGAGGCTGAAAATTTACAGCTCAGCACCAGCTTTACGTTCAAGCAAACACGACTCCCATTACCTCAGAGCACTCGGCATGCAAAGCACACTCCAAGGCTGGCGAGCGGGGGGGGGAAGGAGATTGCAGGAATTTTTAGATTGCAGGAATTTTTTCCTGAAATGGAATGGAGAAGATAAGATCGAGTGAAAAGGAGCAGAGGCTGCTGACATATCTAGACTCCCAGAAGCCAGTAAATATGCAAATGGGCTGCCATTTCTGCCAGTAACACTCAGAACCAACTTTGATTCTGCTAAAATATATCGCATTAAACAAGGGAGATAAGCCCAGCACTGAATCCACACAGAGCAGCTCCCTTTGAGCGAGACAGCTTTACTTCTCACTCCAGGAAATCCTGAACAAAGCTTTCTACTCAAAGAGTCCCCACTCTGACTATCACAGTGTTTATGAATAACTTTGGCCATTTACCTCTTTGTAGTCTGATTTGCAAGTACTGTTAAAAACTCTCCGTAAAGCCATAAACCGCCCTGGAAAAGCTGCATCCAGTACCAGTCACAAATCCTTCCCCAAACCAGGAAAGGGCTTGTTGCCCCGAAGCCACAAACAGCAAATTTCACACGAGATGTCAGAGAGGAGAAAAGAAAGGGTGTATTGAATGTGCATCCCCGGAGACAGAGATTACAGAGCAAGAACTGAAGTTGATGTGACCTGATAGCAGATGATAAACTCAGGAGATGATAAAGGCATTCCCTGGACATCCATCTGTTGTCCTTGGGGCTTGGACAGACACACCAGGCAGAAATACAGATATATGAAAATATTAAATATAGGCATGATTTGTTTTCATACATATGAAGTACATAAATGTGAAATAAACAGATGTATACTCAAACACCGGAGGCAAAGGAAGCATTTCTTATTTTCACTCCATTTTATCTGCCTACCACCTCTGAATCAGCGAGATGAGCTCAAAGGCCACTGCTGGCTACAGTCTGAGACACACATTTTGCACACTGCTAAGCAGGAGCAAAAGCAGCTCTCCCCTGCCACGGCAGGGACTGAACTCAGCCTCAATATCTGATTCCACTCAGTGAGGCTGCTCCCCAAGAGAGGGCAAACAGCACAGCCTGCACCCCTCCTCGACAGCCCCTGGCCGCTCCTCTGAGATGCCAGCACACAGGGAAGAGCAGCGAGAACTTCAAGCAACTGCCAGCATCAAAAAATAAGCATGTACAGGAGCTGGGAAGATGTAAAAAATCAAACCCAGACCTCTGCAGGCTGAATAAGCCTCCCACGTGTGGCACCATACAACAGGAGCGCTTTCCCCAGCAATGCCAGGCTCTGCAGGGAGAGGAAAGCAGGCTGCAGTTCTCCAGGAGCAGGGAGGCCTCAGGAATCCCCAGGAGCAGGAACCCATCCCAGACCTGTGGCAAACACAGCAGAGAGCAATCCAACGGGAGGCGGCCGGGGAGGGCTCCCAGTGCTGCAGGAAGGTTACGACAAAGCAGGTTTGCTGGCAGGGAGGACAGACAGACACACAGACAGGGGCTGCGAGGGCCTGCTCCAGGAGAGAAGAGCCTCGGGAAGAGGGAATGGCCCAGCAGCTGGGAAAGGCCAGCCCAGCAAACACCCGTGCTCACCTGAGCTCAGTCCTTCCCTCCCAGCCAGCCCCAGCACGGCCCCGGCCGGAGAAGAGCAGGACCTGTCCCTGTGTGTGCCCCAGCCCCGCAGCCACGCTCGCTGGCTGGCTCCAGCACGCGCTCAGAATTCCCCCATCCCTCTTCCGAGGCTGAGATAATTCCCATTCTCCTTGCCAGTGCTAGGAAGGAGCCTCAGAGCTATATGCTGAGGCCCTGGAATTTAAATATACGATAACACTGTAAATAAAAGGAAACAAATTCCTCAAGGAAAACCTTTTCACATGCCAGATCAGTTCCCAATAGTAACTGCTCTGCTTTGACAAGAGATAAATATTTACAGTCTGAAACAGAGAACACCTTGTGTTGCAATACTGGAACGCAAACCTTGTCAGTCCTGGTATCCTAAAGAGAGGGTTTTGATATTTAAAAGAAAAAAAATTAGACATAAACCCCCAAGCTGAGCACTTAGAAGTGCACACACATTATTGTGCTCATTTACCCCACCAAAACAAAAACCTGAAGGTAGTCACACAGAGAAATTGTCAAACATGCTGAATCCAGAACAGATTTTCTCAAAAGGAGACCTCATCCCCCAGGGAATGTAGACAGTTTACAGCAAAAGTCTAAATTATTGCCAAGAATATGCTGCCTTTTTTTTTTTTTATTTATTTAAATACAGTCTAAGTTGCTCCTCTTAGACATTCCTCTAGCAAACGCAGACACTGAAGATTTTTCTTACTGGAGCAAAAAGGCAGCAAGGAGGATCAGATGTCCATATCCAGCTCCTTGGACTGGGGCATCCCACACCGGGAATACCCTCGGAAGAGGGGAGAGAAAAGCCAACAGCGAAATCCTGAGCTATCCCTGAGCTTCCAGCAGGACTCCTATCCTCCGGGCCTGCCCAGCTCCTTCCAGCCAAGGAAAGAATGTGGGGAATGTCATTCATACTGGCACTCGGGAAGATCGAGGACTGGAAGGTGCACAGTGACTGGATACCCCTGTGCCGAGGAGGGCGACAAGCCTGGTGCAGGGACACGCTCTCCCTTTCTGCACGGCTCAGGTTGCCCGGGTGGCTGTGCTGCCATTTCAAACGAGGGAAACACCTCACTAAACACGAGTGCTTTGCTTTTCTGTGCCATCCGCGCAGCCCAGACTCCCGTTTCCAAGAGGATCTGCACGAGGCCGGCCTGGCTGAGCCGTTCCACCGCAGGATCTCCTATCTGAGGGGCAATTCTCCTCACCCAACTGCTGTTCGGGCTTTTATGGCCCGCTCCCTTTGAAGTGGGGCAGCCCACGGAACAGTTCAATGTCTACCTGCCGCTCTCAGTTTCCCTACTTCCTTCTCCCCTTCCCAGGGAGTTATCCCCCCGTGCAGAACTCTCCTGCCTCGGCCTGGCCGCCGCCAGGGCCGCTGCTGCTCCACGACCCCGTGCCTGCAGCCAGCCAAGCCGTATGTTCCGTGCACAAGTCCTCCCTTTGCTCCCCTGCTTCCAGCACCCCTGCACAGCAGTTTATTTTTAGACCGGCATTTTTAGAGCAAAGCCCAGAAGCAGCACACTTTCGGTGCCAAACAGAATTCAGCTGTGGCTCCAATGCTGTCAGCTGACAGGAGGACACTTGGGTTTGGTGGCCACAGAACGTCGGTGTGGCTCCGTGGCTGCCACCCAGGGCCACTGCTGACCCCTGGGCTTTTCCTGCAGCGCTCTCCCAGCTGCACACACCACTGGCCCTGGGTGGCCACGAGGCTCAGCCCAGTATTGCCACAGCATTCCCCTCTCCAGCAGAGGAATTGTTTTTCCCTCTGTGTGCAGCCCTCTGCACGGAGAAGGATCTGATCTCCCCTCTCCTCACACCGGCAGTGCCACGAGCCAGGCAAGAATCACAGACCCACTGAGGCTGGAAAAGACCTCCAAGATCAGCAAGTCCAACCTCAGAGCACTGAGTGCCACATCCCGGTGTTTCCTGAACACCCCCAGGGTGGTGACTCTGCCACTCCCTGGGCAGCTCCTTCCAAAGCCTGACAGCTCTTTCAGGGAAGAAATTCCTCCTGATGTCCACCCTAAAAGTCCAGACAGAACTGTGCTGGCCCAGGAGAGCCCAGAGTTTCCCCCTTGGGTCCACATGAACATTTATAATTTGGGGTCACCACTCACAGCCAGCTCAGGGCAAAGGGGAGATCCCTGCTGGCTTTACCAGGTGCTGGATCAAGCCCTTAACCACCCATACAGATGAGGAGAAGTGCCCCAATACACAAAGCGAGGCTCCTGCCCAGCTTTATCGTCAGCTCTCTGGGGTCAGAGGTGCTTTTCAAGTTCTAAATACCAATATTTGCCTTCTTTTTACTATAGCTTGTTGTTTTCAGAGCAATTATAGCATAATAGAATCAGATCCACCAGGTACCACCACCACCTTTTTCTGTTGACACAACACAGCCTAGCAGAGGAAACAGCAGCAAAGACACCCAGACACAGCAACTGAGATGAACAAAACCGTGCAATCTGTGCAAATCCACCCCAAATCTGCAGGGATGGCTCATAACATTGCACAGTAAGAGTCTCCTCTACTCTCAACAGCTCACGGAACGTCCTCATGAACAAGATTGCAGTGCCAAGGCCATCTTCTCCAAGGTATAAAGCAGCCAGGGACAGAGCCACACTTTGCCCTGAAATCACATCAAGCCTTTTTGTCCACTGACCCAGAAGTCTCCAGCTTTCCTGCAGGTTGGATAATTTATAACATAAAATCTCAGATTACTTTTCCCTGTCACGAGCTGGTGGTTTTTGCAAAGCTTCAAGGAGGAAGTGTTTTTCCTAATGTTAAATATTTCATTCTTTGTTATGATTAAGCCCATCCTCAAAGGCTCCATCCGAGGCACAGGGAGCAGAGGAGGCAGCAGGGACGAACAAGGGGATGAAGAAAAGCTGACAAAGAGAGGCAAACACAGCCCCCAAGGAAGCATTAGATACCTACCATGCACAATCAGAATAAATACTCCTTTCTAGTCCTCTCCCTCCTCCTTTGATCATGCTTCCAGGTCAATATCTTGTGAGAGGCAGTCCTGACTCAAACGTATCCTTCAGCTCCCACCAGGATCTGACAGCAGGTATCAGTTGTGGAAATAAATAAGTAAAGAACATTTCCTCCCAACTAAAGCACGGCTGTTTGATTCAAATAGGAAATCTGTCTTGGGCAGGAGAAATGCACAGCAGAATCCATATGGAGACTCATTTATTTTGGGAGGTTCACACACATCGAGCAGCGAGGAAGAAGAACTGAAAGGCAAACGCAGATCAGGGTAGCCAGTGCCTGTCCCAGCCCACTGGAAGGACTGGTCACTCAGCAGGACACCCAACACCACATCCCAGCACACCTGACTCTGGGTGGCCTCCTTCCCTTGCCTTCCCTTCCTCTTCAGCACAGAGCAAGGACAAGACACGAAGTTTGAGCCTTCTCACCACCCAACACACCCAGGCCCCCTCATTGCCCTGCTGAGAAAGAGCAGCAGCAGCCCTAAAACGTGGAGAACTTGGATGATCCATGCAGCAATTCCCACCACAGCGGGGCTCAGGGGCACAGGATCCAGGGGCTGCTTTGCTGACCAGCAGCAGGAAGAGCAGGGTCAGACCAGGCTTTCTGCTTTGCACGGGGAGCAAAGAAGGGCTGGGCTTTGCAAACAACCCAGCAGAGATCCTGCTCACGTTCATGGAATGATTAAGGGTGGAGAAGACCTCTAGGACCATCGAGCCCAACCATTAACTCAGCCAGAGCTGTTCCTTTCCCTGCTCCTGGAGATGCCCCAGCAGCACAACCCACACTCAAACTGCACCACCTCCCTGGGCAGGCAGCAGGAAACTGCACTTCACAGTGTTCCTGCCCTCTCCAGCCTTAGAAAAGCTGCCAGCCTTCATCCCCTCCAGAGAGACCTCCCCAAGAAACATGATCCAGTATCCTGTGAGTTATTCCAAAGCATCCTGCGCTCCCTTCTCCCCAAGCAGAGGGAAGAAACAAGCCAGGCCTCCCAGCAGGACGCACGCCCCGCTGTGCTGCGAGGCCCAGCTCCGTGTCACCGTCCTGGTGACTTGGAGAGGTCCCCTCTCCTGACTCACCCACAGCACAAGGGACACTGATTTTATTTTATTGCAAGTCTCTGCTGCCTGGAGAAACGACTCTCTTCGTTTGAAGAAGTGAGTTCCACACGTGCAGAGCTGTAAAATACAGCCCAGCCTGCAGGACAGCTCAGTTTCACCCCTGAATTCCTCCTTCAGGACCCCTCCTCACGGACAGTCTGCACACAGCTCTGCCCCTTCCAAAGCTCCCTGGAATTCCATGATCTTTGCATCCCTATCTGCCTGCAGTTGGACCCACTGCATCCAAAGTGGGACCAGCAGCCCACCTTCCATCTCATCCCACCTCTTTCCAAACCAGTGCTCTCAAACACCTGCCCACTGCCGCCGCGTTCCTCCTCCCTTCTCCCGGCCCCGAGCTCCCAAGGCTAAAACTCACACACTGCTCCAGTTTGCAGAATCCTCGTTGTTACAAAGGTGTGAGTGATGCCATCTTTCTTCACTTCTGTGCACGTCATTTGAGCAGAGAAGCAAATCTCACCACTCCACACGCACGTGAACCTGCAGCAAAAGGCAGCCCATTTTTTTTGCTCTCCAGGAGAACCACTTCTATTGAGGATTTCACCAGAATCCTCAACAAGAACTAGATGACTGCAGCTCCCATGGGGGAAAATGTAACCTTCCTAACGCTCTGAACACTCCTTTTCTGAGAGTTCCTTGGGAACAGCACACACCAGGATGAATTCCTCTTTTCAGGCTCACGTTGAGGACCCTTTCCTTGGAGACAAAGTTTTGTCCAACACAACCCCAGAACCAACCCGAGCATTATTTTCCCTGAGCAAATGCAACATAAGCTGCTGGAGCACATCAGGAAAATCCAGGCAGGAGAAGGATGTGAAGTGGCTGGTGACAGCCCAGTTATGAGTAACTGCTATTCCTCAAAGTGGAGTTAGCACAAATTCTACCAGCAAACCAGTGCTCTCAGTGCACGTGACAAATGGAAGTTCATTTTACACGGAACAAGACACAGTGTACTAATGCTCACAGAATTTAACTGTAATTAAGTCTCGCTGACAGACACCTCATTAAAGCGCCACTTCTCCAGAAAAATTAATAAAGTGAATTATTTCCTGCGTGTGAAATATCAGGGTTTTTCACTGCTCATGAAAGATACATGGAGTTCAGTTCAACTGGATGTCAGTGCTCCCCGGAATGAAGGAGTGACACGCTTAAAAAGACATTTAAAACAACACTTTGCTGTGCTGCCAAAACCCAGGCTGAGATGCTCAGCCCCTGCACGTTATTTTATCCTCTGATGGCAGAAAATAAAACCCTTAAAATACAATTCTTCACCCAGCAGATACAGACAGACAGATAAATAGACAGATAAAATAACTGGCTTGTTATTAGAAAACCAAGCTAAATTAAGACAACCTAATCTTGGCCCAACTAAAAAGAGGATTCTCGTGACCCAAAGATCCAGTTTTCAGTCTGCAACTTTTTGGGGTTTAAATGCTTCTCATGTGAGGAACAAAGGTCCAGGCATTGATGAGGGGGGCAGAGGGCTGCGTGTGCCCAGGCCCACGAGCCACCACACATTCCTCTGCACTGGGAGATGCCTCTTTGAAGCACATTTTAATCAAACTTCTCTGAGGTAATATCCAATACAAAAATGAACTAAAAAAAAACGAAGCTGATCGAGACGTGCCCAGTAACGAATGCCACGAAAAAGGCCTGAATTTTCAGAGGGGAAGGCCAAGCTGTAATTCTTTGCAAAGGGAAAACCACGGAAGCTTTCCAAGAGATTTTTACAGTCTTTTTCTAATTGTTCCCTCTTTCAACATCATCATGCAACCTCCGTGTGCTTTCCTGCTTCTCTACCCCCCTTTATTTCACCCATTCTCCCCCGCCCCCAACTTCTTCTAAATGCTGTGAGGCAGCTCCTTTAAGACAGCCAGAAATACAGCGCAGATTTTTCTCTCCTCCTCCTCCTCCTCTCAGTTTAAACTGCCCAAATCTTTCCGGTGAAGAAGCATTGCCCAAAATCTGCTCGCTATTCAAGCAGCCCTGGCAATGACAAGCAGCACTTCATGAATCATCTGTTATATATTGCCTTATCAACACGGTCCACTGCAGGAGAAAGTAAACCTGGCCCGCTTTGGGGCTGTGCTTAACACAATCAAAATGCAAGTGGCATTAATTACAGGAGGGCTCTGAGGAGTTCCTTCATCCAAGGATTCAATATAGGCTATATATATATATATATATTTATATGTATATGAGGCAACCTAAATCGAACCAAAATGCTAACAGCCATTTCCTCCCCCACCACACACAGCTTTTACTTTAATATTTTAAAGGACTATTTACTCCTTTTGCTGCTTTCCAATGTTGTCACATTTCTAATCATTAAAGCAGACAGCTTTAGTGTTTCTGCTGTTTGTCAGCTTCAGCCATTTGAGGCAAACACACATATTTTCATGGGGTTTTTTTCCCCCCAAGCCAGACCTCTAAGCTCAGCAAGTGAGGGGAACCTTGCACTGCTCTGTTTCCTTCCATTGGCATGCTTGGACCTGGGGAGCCTGGCAGCAAAGGTACATGGAAGAGAGAAGCTATCCACGAGGGAACTGGGCTCAAAACTGAAAAGCAATTGTGAATTCAGTGACAAGACACATCCCATCAGCTCCTCTGCCCAGTCAAACACAGCCTTACAAAAGCACAAACCCAAGGGATTCCAGCAGGACTCTGACAAAATCTAAACCCACATAGACTAGGTAGCAGGATTGAAAAAGAGGATGGAAGAGTGATGGGGTAACTGGAAACAAGCTAAAGGTGAACTGGCAGAGCAATGAAGTAGAATATGACACCACCAAAGAAGCCAGCAAGAAGAATACTTGGCACATATTTAACAAATGTCATTACCAGTGGCCCAATAACATCTTCAATTAATATTTCCTTGTGGTTTGGGACAAGCTCTGCCATTTGGAGCAGGCCAGCAACAGATCCCACTGAGCAAATAAACTCCTCTGTGTGTACTCAACCATGGGTACAAGACGAGTGAAATACAGTCCCAAGGGCTGGGGTTTATATTTTTTTATACATAAATTTAAAGACACAATGCCAAGGAGTGCACAAACACTTCTTTGGCTGGAGGAGGACACCAAAGAAGTGTTTGAACCCCAAGATGAAGCTGGCACAGCTGGGCAGCGAGGTTCTCACAGCCTGAAGGGAGCATCACTTAACCCACACAGACCCAGGGTGACCTCGACAGAACATGGGGACAACAGGTTCCAGTGACCTTACAAAGGCACAGAGTGGCACAGCAGCATGGGAGGAACGCTGGAAGATGAAGGAAAACTGCCCTGAAATATTTGGTTCTATGCCATCTTACGTATTTAAGGGTAAGTTTTAGTCTCAACACTTCGTTTGCAATGTGTTTGGGCACTTCATTTAAGGCAATCTGTAGCTTTCCCAGACACAAATGAACCTTGAGGATGAGTTTCAGGCACTGCAGCAAGTTTCTGGATCACAGATACACCTTAAGCTGGCTTTAAAAGGTCTATTCCCCAGAAAGCACAAAGCACTTGAAAGAGAGATAAAGAGGGCAAACTCAGCTAAACCCACGGGCAATTTTAACCTTTATTTTGAACAAGCCCTACTCCTCACCCCTGCAGTCCCACAGGGGATTTAAGGTTGAAGACTCAACTCCAGCTTGGCTTTGAGGTCCCTCCCAACCCCAACCACTCCATGACTGCATGGCAGGCCAGGAGAAGAACAGGCACTGACCATGGGGGCTGAAGCCACTCGTGCTCAAGCTGCTGCTCTCGAGGAGGGGGCAAACCACAAGGCTGGCACGTCACGGGCTGGTGCTGCAAGCAGAACAACCCGACAAGTTGGGCAAAGCCTCCACCCAAAACCATCCCTCAGCTAACACAGGTCCACAGGACCTGCAAACCTCCCCAGCCAGGCAGGCTGGAGCTCAAGCCCCTGAAGATTTGGGCAAAACACGTTTCTTCAGGACAACCCACTGCAATCTGCACCTACCTAAATATCTCTTACCAGCTCCTGCTGCCAGGTAACTTCCTCAGGAGTTCATCAATCTCCAGGTGTCTGTAAACACACCACTCCTAGTTTAAAAAAGTCCCTCATTCTTGTATTTATCTTTTCTTGCATTTACCTTTTCCTGCTGTTACTGCGCTGTTGTTTTTATCTTTTCTGCATTAGTGGGACGTTGCCTGTGAAACATAAGCACAGCAGAGAGGTGCACCTTCACCAGCACAAACATTCTGCAAGAAACTACTTTTACTGTTTTTATCTACTCATGGAATGGTTTGGGTGAAAAGGGACCTTAAAACCCATCTTGTTCCACCCCCCTGCCATGGGCAGGGACACCTTCCCCTATCCCAGGTTGCTCCAAGCCCTGTCCAACCTGGCCTTTTTTCATTTTCCTAGTGATTCACCATCAAAAGGCAAGCAAGAAAGTGAAACTCATTTCCACTAAAGAGTTCACCTGCACCCCACAGGTGAATCTTGGTATCCTCCACCTGTTACCTTCCACCCTGAACTTCTCAAGAACTTGATAATTCACACCTGGCAGTTTTCCTCTACTTTAGGATAGTCTAGGAGATTTTAGGAGATGCATAGATTGCCCAACAAACATCTCTTCCCAAGGGAATGCAAGCTTTCCACGCCATACGTGTGCTTTCCTTCCATGCTTCCATCCTGCTGAGCCAATGACAAATTCTTCTGGTGCTCTGAGCTGATTCTCAAAATGCTTTTTCTAATCCTTTCTAAAGCTAAATCCTGAAGCAAAACAAACAAAAAACCAGGGTGGCAAAGTCAAAATTTTGAAGATGTAAATATATTTTTTCCCTAAGTTAGACCACCAAGGGCATAGCTTAATATCAACACCAGGAATCTGTCAGATGCACGTGCTAAAGACATGCCATCGGAGGACGAAGGGAAAAAAAGCAGAGAATCCTGGAAAGCTGCATCTTCCACATTTCACTTTATCCAGAAAATCTGCAGTCGCTAAAACTTACTCTTTCTAACTGGGTGGCATTTTACATTTCCAAATGTAATTGAGTGAGCGTGTTGCCATGGCGACAGCAGGGTTCTGCAATAACTTTGTTGCCTCGTAATTGCTGTATATTTGTATACAAGCAGCTGAGCTTTCTTTAATTCAATGCCCTCAACTCTTCCAGCGAGGCTGCGGAGCGACGACGGCAGCTTTTTAGGCTGAGAACTCCCAACAGCGGTGCTGGAAACATCAGAAACGATTAAAACTCAGCGCCGCGACCGACCGCATTACACACACACACACAAAAAAAAACCCCACCACGAAACCCTGCCAAGAACCAGATTATTATATAAACTTCAGAGCTCCTTAGCTTTTAAAAATGTTGCCGTTACAACAACAACAACAACAACGACGACGACGAGAAAAAAAGCACAATTCAGATAATTAGCTCCAGGTAGATTTGGCACCGAGCGGAGAAGCACTTTGAGGGCAGGGAATAATGCAGCGCCAGTCCCATTTATTGACGGGGCATAATACCAGTAAATCAAAACGCCTTGGCCAGGGGATTAGCCGCTCGCTGTGGCTCCCAGGGCCGAAAAAATGCCTGCTCCATCTCCCCGGCCTCAAATCAGCGCTATGAGGACAACGGGATGCAGCGGTGGGAGACGAGCGCGGCACCGAGCTGCCTGGTGGGAGAGAAGTGGGGAAGACGGGAGAGAGCCACTGCCTCGCCGCACGCCCCATCCCGGGGTTTTACAAGGCATTTTCACACCCTGCATCCACCCACACCTTCCCGACGCGGATCCCCGCTCCTCGGGAGCGTTTTCAGAGCTGTAATCCAGCCTGGAATATGAGGCAAGGCTGGAACACGAAATCCGCTCGTACGGGCGTTAGCGGTGACGAGCCTAATTTATGCAAATCTGCCAAAACACCCTATTGCCAGGCAAAAAAAAAAACCAACAACCCCACCGAAGCCAGCACCTTCCACTACCGCGGAGTGGGCGCGCAGCACAATTACGCAAGTGCTGCGAGCGAAGGGCAGGTTCGCTTCCCCTCCGGCCGCTGCCCAGCGCCGAGCACTGACAGCGCCAAATTATTGTTATGTAAATCCATCTGCTCGGCGGAGCGGTCCGGGCGGGACCCCGGACCCCGGTGTCAGCACCCCGGACACCACACCTGGGGCGAGGGCAACATTTCGGGGGGCAGAGCGCCGGCATCGCGCAGGCATCTTCTTCCCTGATAAATCCCTGCAGCAAAACCCACACGCGGCTGCCGGGCAACACCTCCCTCCGCGCTCCTCCGCCAGCCCCAAACCTCAGCTTTTTCTGTGCAAGCCAAGGCTTGAGGTTCCGCGGCGGCACACGTGGTTTATCCCCCCCCGGCCCCCCAAAAGCGGAGTTCTGGCGGCGAGGCTGCAGCCCTGGGCCTCGGACCTGTCACTGCCACCGCCGGGCTCCCCGACAGCGCCGCGCCGCCGAGGGCAGCACCCCCTGTTTGCTCCTGCCGGGCACACAAAAAAAGCCATTTTGGGGCTCTTTTTTTCTAAGAGGAGGTCGGTGCCGCGGGGCCCTCGGCCGAGCCCGGCAGCCCCGGGGAGCGGGGCGAGAGGACACAAACTTTCCCCAAGTCCCGCGTTATTCCCAGGAAAAGGACGAGGGAAGGAGGCGCGGAGGGGGAAAGAGGATGGAAGAACCGACCCCGGGCCGCGGCCCGCCCG
>VWZW01000319.1:149397-186797 GCA_013397115.1 Edolisoma coerulescens | reverse complement strand
AGGGGACCAATGAGGCCCCGCCCCGCTGCCCCGGCCCCGCCCCGTGGCGCGCGGCCCGTCGCCATGGCGACCGGGGGGCGGGCCGGGGGCCGCCATGTTGGCGCCGAGCCCGCGGCCCCGCCGGGATGGGGATGGAGGATCGCGGCCGCGGGGCTGGGTTCCTGACCCCGCCGAGCCCACAGCAAACGCAGCCCATACCGTATAGACGGTATTGCAGTAAAACTTGAAACTTTGGTGGTTGTTTTTTTTCTCCCGGTCCGGTTTTCCGCAGCCGCGATGCCGCTCCCGAAGGGGCTGTTTTGTTTTGTCCCTCAGGTGTCGTCCGTAACAGCAAACTGCTGAGGGATAGACGACAGAAAGGGCAGGGCATGGTTCAACGGCTTTGCCCGAATTGCCGAGAGGAAATAAATAAATATAAATAAAAAAGGAGTTGCCCGGCACGCTTCCCACTCCCCGTGTTTTCGCGGCGACCATTCAATATCGAATTGATTTTTCAGCTGCGTGTGGAATTGCCCCCGCTGAGCTGCCACATCTCATTTCACTCGTATCTCGTCGCTTCACCTTGGATTGGCGCGCCGCCCCAAAGTCTCGCTCCGAAAGTCCTGCTCCGAACATTCCAGATGATGGGAGGCAAAATATTGCAGCGTCTGCGGGGCCACAATCCGATGGGAACATTGGGATGCGTTATCCCGTTATCCCCAGAGCAGCTGGGGCTGCCCCTGGATCCCTGGCGGTGTCCAAGGCCCGGCGGGACGGGGCTTGGAGCAGCCTGGGATGGTGGAAAGGAGATTTTTCCTGCTGAGCTTCCGAGGAGTTTCTTCCCATTCTTTCCCAAGACAAGCTGAAACATGACATTCCTCATTCGCAGGCAGCCATCTCAGCACGCTTCTGGTGGGCTTGATTAATTGGCTCTGGCTAAATTGTTTTTAAAACTTCCAGATTTCCCTTAAAGCGAAAAAAAAAAAAAAAAGAAAATGAACTTGTGTCGTTCAGCCATCTGGATTTACATAAATTCTGGGACCTGATGGGAATTGCTAACAACTTTGTCCCTCTCCCAAGATCTGCATATATGTGGTAGTATATAAACACTGCTCCTCTTCTCTTTTACCTTTTTCGAGATATTTGGCACTTAAATTTTCCTTTGAAAGGGCCACCCTTACAAAAATCCCTGGCGTATTGACCCGACCCTTAAAGTTGCTTTTTTTTTTCCATGCTGTGACCAGGCTCCCCAGGGAATGGGCACGGCCCCGAGGCTTGGACACCGCTCCCAGGGACGCCCAGGGTGGGATTGTTGGGGTGTCTGTGCAGGGCTTGGACTGGATGATCCATCAATAATTTCTCCATCCCTGGAAGCGTCCAAGGGGCTTGGAGCAACCTGGGATAGTGGAAGGTGACCCTGCCCATGGCATGGGGTGGACTCTGGCAGTCCCATCAGCAGTAACATCCTGTTAACTTCAGCTTTCCATCTTGTTTTATTTTTAGGATATTAATTTATTCCCATCAACTTAGAACCATTACATTTGATAGGTCTATGCTCGAGCACACGGGGAGCATGGCTTTCCCTGGAGCAGGCCCGGAGTTTGGGGATATTTTCCCTGAGAGCACCACTGGCATTAAGAACACCACTTCTTCCTAAAGCTGAAGCCCTTTTTGTTTCATTTTCAGCTTCTTCAGGCTCGTGGACTTGTTTGTTGTTCTTTGGCTGGTGAGGTTTTGGGTTTCCTCGCATGGTTGTTCTGCCCTCTTTATTCGGGGCCAGCTCATGTGCTCAGATGGATGGGTGAATATATGGTTAAATAACCTCCCAAATTATTTTTGAGCCTCAGGAGACCTGTGGGTGGAGGGGCTTCAGGGCTAGAAGGTCACCAAGGCCGGGTAATATTTGCTGAGGCAACAGCTCTGCTGCTGGAGGCTGGCGTGGGACACACCTGTGGCAGCCAGGTCAGCGGCTGCCCTCCCTTGTGCTCCCCATTTCTGCTCCAGCTGCTGGGGGATTTGTTCCCAAACCCTTTAAACATGCCTCACAACCAGTACTTTTGCCCCAGTGGTCATTGCAGGTTGTAGGGGTGACCCACCTGTGTCCCCAGCCGAGCTGGTGCAGAGCATTCTCCCGGCCACAGCGGCTGCCTTCCCTCCCTGCACTGCTGGAGCAGCTTGGGAACAGGAGAGGAGAGGAGCACTCTGTGCCCTGGAAGTTGCCATGGAGTGTAAGTTTTCCCCTCAGGCTGTGATTGATGCCGTACCTGTGGCTGTGGGTGTGAGTACGTGTCTCTGTTAATACCCAGTCTGGGCCAACCTGTGCATAATGGCAGAAAATTAAACTTTTGTCACTGCCTGTGCGAATCGGACCTCAGAGATTCACAAGGGAGAGGCTCCTTGCTGGATGTTAAACCCAACATATTGGCCATAGCTCTATATAGTCTGTTTTTACTGGAATTGCAGCTGAGAAACTCACTCAGGAGCCGGTTGAAGCAAAAAATAAAAATCTAAAAAAAAACCACCAACCCTGGCAGAGCTAATTCATAAAGATTTAAATAAAAAGCAATTACAGAACTTCCCGCCTACCTCCACCTCATCTTTAGCTGAACTCCTTGTTTGTCAGGAACGATTCCATTTTTTCTGCTCTCGAGCAGGAAACAGCCATCACAACACTCCAGCTAATTTCCCTCGCCAGTCACAGGGAGCTGGTGAAAGTAAAATAGGGTGCTTCAGCTTTCCACTCCAACCCTGCCACTCCACAGCCTAAGAAAAAAAGGAAGAGAGCCAGCAGGAACGTCCTCTGGAGCCTAGACACCAAAGATGTGCTGGTGCCACTTGGTTCTGTGGAGAAAGCCAAGCCTGAACACAATTTCCAACCCGGTGATGGCTTCCTCTTCTTCCTCCTGATCACTCAAACACCATCACTGCCCTTTCTGGGTTTTCCTGTCCCACCCATCACCCTTCTGTGCTTTGTCTCCCGTTCCCTGTTCTCCATCTTTCCCACAGCACACTGATTTACTCCTTTTTGCCAGCAAAAGGAAAACCCCCTCAAGCCCACCAAACTTATAGCACAGCTCTGGTGGGACAGGCAATGTTAAATTTACATCGCCCCTCTCCTGTGTTCTGCCTTTTATTGGGGAGTTTTGTTCTGTTGTTATTGTTTTCTTTAATCCTGGTGAATTTGGCTTCAGCTGGAGCTCCTCCTCCTCTCCTTGCACAACTCTCCAGCAGGGACAGACACCTCTTACTTACCCTGCTGCAAACTCCATCCCCCGTGCAGCCCTGTGTGGCTCGCACGAGCTGTGAGGCAGCACAAGGTGGTTCTCCTCCGCTTCCGAGCCCCCCACGCCCGAGTTTGGCTGCAGGAGCCCTTCCCCAGCTTGTCTGCACACCCAACACTTCATCAAGTCTGCAGCACTCGGCGCCTGAGGAGCTGGGATGCTGAAGCAGTAAGAGCCAGGCTCTCAGAAACTACTCACTGCTGTTGTTTTGGGCAGCAGCAAGTCCTTGTCCCCCACCTGGGGGAAAAAACGAGCAAGTGAAGTTCAAAATGAAGTTCAAAATGAAGGTCAGGACGTAAAGTTTGCTTTCTTCTCCTTATTTACGCTTTATTTTTGCTGCTGGAGATGCACTGGATTGTTATGGCAGTCATTTTGCAAGGACTGAGTACGATGCACTTTGAAAATAAAACTGCTTGCTGGAGTTTGTTTTCAGTATTTTTCTGAATTTGTATAAACTTCCTATTTGTTTAGCAGCTATGCTCTCAACTATGTTATGGAATATCCTGGCTTGGAAGGGATCCATGAGGATCATCATTCCTGTTGCAGAGAGAAAAAAATTATTCTGTGGCCCTCACAAATCACTGCCCAAAAGTTCTTACCGTGTCATCATCCCTCTAAATTAAACTAAAGAATTAAGAGTATGAAAGAAATCTCTTTTCGCCCTCAACTGGTTTTTTTGGTTCAGACAATTTTAGTAGCACACTTCAGGCTTAAATTTAGATAAAAAGCAGAAGTAAGTCTAAAATGAATATGGAATCTTTGTGAAGTCGAGGCTAGAATAACTGTTGGATACACTTAGCTTATCAGTGCTCATTTTCTGATGCTTAATAGTAAAAACAAGGGGAACGGGTATCAATTTATTCTATTTATTTTCATCCATGGCAGCTGCTGGCAGAAAAATGTGGGGTGTGTCTCTCTGTAGTGGGAGCCTTAGAGGAAATATTGATCCATTTTTCTATTCTCTTTCAACCAGGAAAAAAAAAAAAAAAAGGACATCATCCAGGGTGAAAAACAATTAAAATCTAAATAAATGTAAGAAAAACATGACCAAAAAAATAAATAAATAGAAATAGAAATAAAAATATTCGCAGCCTGGCCCCTGGGTGTTGGTTTTATGTGAAGATACTGACTCGCAGCTGAATGACGAGTAGGATATTTTTCTACTGAAATATTGATAGTAGATTACACTAAACCACAAACTATCTCCAGAAAGCCCATCATTTCTAATCCTAATGGTGTTTTCTTTCCCTTGGCTGACTACTACATTCATGAGATGATGGCTTTATTCTATCTGGGGGAAAAACTTTTTACCATACAGCTAAATTAACTTGTCAAAAGACTTCAAACTTCGGAAGCTTTTACAGCTCGATTCAAAGCTATTATTCAGGATTGAATGAGAAGGCTGTGGACTGTAAAAGCTGGCAAAAAAGAAAAAAAGAAAAAAAATTCAGCAGCATTCAGGAGCTGAATGGAACGGTTACTTTTTGTTCAGGTTGTGTGTGTTTCATTGAGCTGCCTCGGAAGAGCTGGGTTTTCGTATTTTAAGGCGAAATGCTTCTTTCTGCTGCTCTGGAAGCTGTGACCCAGTCCGTGCTCTTTCACACACACTTGGTTATATTTAGTTTGTGCCAACCTAAATAAGTGTCAACCAGCTCTCCAGAAATGTGGGGAGCACAAAAGAGAACGGCCAGCAGCTAAATTGAGGCAGAACGAGAACACAATTAGACTTATTTTTATCCTTTTCTTTTAAAATCAGATCACAGACTATCTTACAGTCAGCTCCAGCTTTCTCATGCAAATAAAAATGCCTGGCTTCAGGAGCTGCAACTTTTAGATTTTGCAGACGAGGAGCAGCTGGCAGAGCTTGTGCTTGGAGCCTTTCCTGTCGCGGGTCCAATCTACTTTGGGCCAGAGCTGGAAGAAAAAGCCAAGCTGACAACTGCAGCCCCCGGAAGGGAAGCCAGGGCTCTCTGGGAGAGCGTGCAGGATGTGGCAGGATGGGATCCGTGGTGGCCAGCGCGGGGAGTGGCCTGGACTCGGCATGTTCTGGACGCGGCCGCTCCGCGGGGAGCGCTGAGCGCGGGAGCGAGCCTTAAATGCAGCTCCTCACCGAGGCCTGCGGGGAGCTTCTGCCCTCCTCCAGGGACCCACAGCTCGCTCTCCTACTCAGGAGCTGGTCCAGAGTCCCCGCGCTGCCTGTGGAGATGCCCAGGGCTCGTTCAAGCTCAGAGCACGCCGCCACGGAACGGGGCATCCAAGGCCACGTCCCTCGTCTGCCTGGCAGGGTCCCCTCCCGAGGGACCGTGGCCGTGGGGGCACAGGACAGCGTCCCTCTGCTGCAGAGACAGGCCACTGGGCAGCGGGGTGGGCAGGCTGCACGGGAGGCCAGGCCAGGCAGGGTGGGAACGTGTGCCTAGCTGATACAGAGAGGGCTGAGGAATGTTTGGGTTCTGGAATGTCAGCATAGAATCGTGGAATGGTTTGGAGTGGCAGGGACCCTAAAGCTCATCTTGTTCCACCCCTCTGCCATGAAACACCTTCCACCATCCCAGGCTGCTCCAAGCCTCAATGTCCAGCCTGGCCTTGGGCACTGCCAGGGATCCAGGGGTAGCCACAGCTGCTCTGGGCACCCTGTGCCAGGGCCTGCCCACCCTACTATGGAATTTCCTTCTAAATCATCTTGCCATGATCTCAGTTGAGGTTTTGAGGGAACCAGCAGCAGGGCACCAAGGTGTTTTAGAGCTCGGCACTCGAGAAGCCAAGCTCTGGAGAGCACTGAATTGCTGCCTTCGTAATAAGGTACCAAGATGATCTCAGGGTTTTAAGCACTTGAGACTAAAGTTGCACTGATAGATGATGTGTGGGGACAGAATTGCATGAACCTTTCAATTTCCCAATTTTTCCCTCCTCTGCTTTGTTGCTCTAAGGGTTGTTTAACCTCATTTCATGTGGGTCACAGCATTTCCTGAATACCAATATCTATTAAAAAGCACCTGTGCTTTGCATTTGGCAAAACCTCAGCCGGCCTACTTTCCCTTTCCTATGGCAAAACCAAAACCACAGCCAGCTTTGGACTGGCATCCACTGGAAAGCACTAAAATACCTCAAATTTTCTCTATCTGCTCATCAAGGAGCAATCCCCACGGCGCATCGGCTTTTCAGATCAAACCTTCCTGCTGCCCGTGCAAGAAAGGGGCAGAAGGATGAGCACAAAAAGCAGGAATACACCAACAGCACCAACTGGGTGCACTCGAAAAGCAGAGCAGGGCATTAGGATAAATACAGCAAGGAGCAAGGTATGTTCATGCTGAGGGGTGAGGCCCTGGCACAGGGTGCCCAGAGCAGCTGTGGCTGCCCCTGGACCCCTGGAAGTGCCCAAGGCCAGGCTGGATGGGGCTTGGAGCAGCCTGGGACAGTGGAAGTGTCCCTGCCCATGGCAGGGAGTGGAATGAGGTGATCTTGAATCTCCCTTCCAACTCAAACCCTTCTGTGATTCCATGAATACACCTGAATTTGCTCACAAAACAATACATAAAATCTGAAAGTGAAAGCCTGGGGCTCATACCAGGAGGCTTTTCGTGGGTGTACAGGTCTTGTACTCAAACACATCATCCACAGATCATTCCTGCACAGAGGCATCCAAAGGAGGAAGATGCTCAGACCCTTAACTCTCCTCTTTAAGGATTTTTTTCCAAATGCAAGCTCCTGAAATGTGGTGTCTTAAAAACTCGTGTTCCTTCCGAGCACCTTCACCGAGTTCTTAAAAAGCATCGCAGCAGAGCCAGCAGAAGTGTCTGGAATAGCAGCAGTGGCATCGGAATCATGAGAGGAATGTCTGCAGAGTCTGAAGGGTTATACTTCAGCCCCTGTCAAAGAGCTGGGTGGGACTCTGGAATCCAGCCCCCATTTGCAGATATGTTGTTTGATAGAAATGTAAGAAGCGAGTGCTGGCCCATTAACGATAAAAATAAAGTTTAGAATGTATTAGGATGAGAGGTCAGAGGAGTCAAAACCTCTGCAGCCCTGGAAATGTCTGTGTGTGTGGCTATAAAACACGGGCAGAAAGGAGAGCTTCTTCCCTTTTCCAGGATCACTGGGAAGATCAGGCCTGTGGAAGACCAGGAGGTCCCTCCAGCTTTCTTCCACAAGGGAAAAAAGGAAGAAAAAAGGCACACTTCTCATTCTGAAACAGAGCAGATCACAGAAACCCCGCGGTGCCCTGGACTAGATCCAAGGCCAGGGCTGAATGCGATGGAATGGAAACTCAAATGGAAGAGTTGTTCCAAAAAAGCTGCAAGGCCATGGGGATCAGCCCAGAGCTGGAACGTGAGGAGCTGGTACACGGATTGATAACACCCTCACCGCAGAGCGAGGGCTGTGTGTGCCTCCTTTTGGGAGAGGAAGGGTTTCAGTGGGCTCCTCTGGCAGTGGGATGTGTGTGCAGCACTGCACTGGGATTGGTCTGGGGTGTTCACTGGGATGATCCGAGGAGATGAGGCACGTGGGCCTCGATTCATCCTTATCAGGAGCTTCCCATCAGGTGGCCTGCTGCACATTACAGACTCCGTTATCAGCAGAGCCTTTGTCTTTCATCAGGGCGAGGGGCAGGACGTGTTCTGCTCGTACACAGAGACGGAGGAGCAGCGATCACGGGGTGGGAAGTGCAGTGGTCAAAACTGGGATGTGCTTGTGCGTAACTGGGGAGCAGACAAAAGGTGTTGGGGCTTTTTTTCCCTGCTTCTCTGGTCAAGGGAATCATTTAATCTCAAAATGGTTTGGGTTGGAAGGGACCTCAAAGCCCATCCCACCCCTGCCATGGGCAGGGACACCTTCCATTATCCCAGGGTGCTCCAAGCCCCAATGTCCAACCTGGCCTGGGACACTGCCAGGGACCCAGGGGCAGCCACAGCTGAGCCAAGGCCTCCCCACCCTCCCAGGGAACAATTTCTTCCTCATGTCTGATCAAAATCTATCCTACTTCAGTGGAAGCCGTTTCCCCTTGTCCTGGCACTGCAGGCCCTTGTCCCAAGTCCCTCTCCCGCTCTCTTGGAGCCCCTTTAGGCCCTGAAATGGGCTCTAAGCTCTCTCCTGAGCCTCCTCCCTTCTCTCCAGGGTGAACACTCCCAGCCTGTCTCCATAGGAAAGGTGCTCCTGTCTTGTCTCCAGCACAGGAACACTTCTTGTCACCTTGCTTTTGGTAACCCCAGAGAGCTCTTTCAGGGGAGATTACTCGTTAAATTATCCACAGTGCTGCAGATGCTCAGCTCTTTATTTTGTTCGTGTATTTCAAAGAACACTTTCTCCAGCAAACAGTGCAACAGCTGTGGCTGACAAAGCTCCTGGGTGCCATCATTATCCTTTTTCCTGATAGAGACTGTCACAGATTTACCACCGAGTGTTGGCGTGGAGGCTGGAGTTCTACAGCCAGCCAAAAATAAAACGGAGCTGGACAGCCTTCACACAACACAAGAAGGATTCCCAAGGTTGGAAAACGAATGGAACTGCAATTATCAGAGCAGGGGAAGGAGCTGTGTCCAACACAGGCCCAAGAACAGAGTTTGGATGTGACAGGGATCTGCAGCGATATGTTCTCCCATGCTTGGCGATAGGGATCTTGCCACAGGACTGAGGATTTTGGAAGGTGGGCTCCTGAGCCAGCAGGAAAGAAAAAGTTCTCTGAAGATATATTATGTACTTCCAAGCTGAATTCCCAGGAGCATCCATCAGTTTGGGGTGACTCAGTCACCGACTGTCCACAAATCCATCTCTGAAGTCAACGCTCCAAAAACCTCTCCTGAGGTTTCTCCTACCAAGTCGGACCTGGAAACCTCTTCAAAAGCATCCTCAGTCTTTAGCATGCAGCTGTATGGAGTGTGAGGCCACACCCTTGGCGCCTGCAGCTCTCGGAATCACGGAGTCATCGAGGCTGGAGAAGACCTCCAGGATCATCGCGTCCAACCACGAACCCAGCCCCGCCAAGGCCACCACAACCCCGCGCTCCCCCAGTGCCACACCTGCTCGTTTTGTAACGCTTCCAGGGACAGCGATCCCACCACTTCCCTCCATGTCTGCAAGGCAACTTTCCCCTGGAAGTCAGCTTTCCAAGCCGTGAATCCCTCACCCATCCAAGATGCAAAGCCGACAGCCTTCGCTGTTGGGTTTCCTCTGCTGCCCCGCAGGCAAAGCCTGCCTCGCCAGCCCTTCTCAGCAGCAGCCTCCAAGACTTAATCCCAAAAGTGTAGGGCTGTTCCCTGGAGTCGGTGGGCTCTGTGGACGCCAGGTGAAGTGCTGGTGTCCGGGATGCACACACCTGAGCGCCGGGAACGGGGACCGGGCCCCCAGGGAGCGCGGGAGCGCTGCAGCTTCCCCTCGCTGCCAGCTGGGCGGGATTCCAACCAGCAGGGAATGATCCCTGCTCCCGAGGCATCCCATCCTCCGTGGGGTGTAACCAGCCAGCAGGACAGCCCCCGTCACAGAACAGCAGCCCTACAGTTGGGTTTAAAGGAGCATTTTTTGCTCTTCTGGACTTGAGCCCAAAATCCCGCTTGGAGTAACTCACATTCACGTCAGCAGAGCAGCCCCAGCCAAACAGAAAGTTCTCTTTATTTTTTTTTTCCTCCCCTTTAATTAAACTGTTATTCTCTCAAATCAAATGTAAGCGTTCCCCTCATTCCAAACTAAGAAAGATCACAGGTGAATGCTGCCAGTGAAATTAAAAACTGACTTGAGACAGCTTTGCTTTTAGCAGAAAGTATCTCTTTTTTTTTTTTTGCTTCACCGAGCCAACTGTTGGAGCTGAAGTGGGGCAGGTTTTTAGACCACCAAGTGCAAAAGATGTTCTCTGCCTGCATTCCTCCTTCAGAAGAGATAAACTGAGCCTAGAGAAACGAGGATGCTGCAGCTCCTCGTGTCGTGGAGGGGTGATCATGCCCAAAACACCCCGTTTGCCACAGCTGCTCCCCTCATTCCCAGGGCCACCACGAGCTTTGCTGACAAAAACAAACCCTCCCTGTCAGTGCTGCTTTGCTCATACCAGCTAGTGGCATTTCCAATGTTCCTCATGCCCAGAAAGTCCCAACTCATGCCAGAAGAGCAGCACTTACACCCAGCCCGGCTGCCCTGAGGTCACAGAAGAGTCATTTATGTTGTAAAAGACATTTGGGATCACTGAGTCCAGCTGTCAGCCCAGCACCAGCACCATGTTCTCCACCAAATCACATCCACGCAGTTGCTGAGCACTTCCAGGAGTGGTGACTCCACCACTGCCCCGGGCAGCCTCTGCCAACCCTTTGCAGCCCTTCCCATGAAGAAATATTCCCTTATATCCTTAAACCTCCCCTGGCCCAGCCTGAGGCCGTTCCCTCTCCTCCTGTCCCTGTTCCCCGGGAGCAGAGCCCGACCCCCCCAGCTGCCCCCTCCTGTCGGGCAGTTGTGAATCCTCAGCTCCCACCAGCCCTTAAAAAACCTCTTGTTAACAACCCTTGGCAATTTATTTCCAGCCTGCCTGGGTGTTTTGCAGAGAGTGGGGTACAGAAACCCTGGAGACCGACAGAAAACAACGGAGTTAAAAGAATGGAGTGGGATTACCCATCCCCTGCCCATTAACTGGCTTCAGATGGAACCAGCTTGCTGGTGTTTTTTCTGCAGCTCTGGCAGGGAATGTTTTATTTGCTTAGTAAAGTTTTCACATGCAATATGTTGTCGCTGCTTTGTTTTGTTTCTGAAATCCCTTACCTATATATTTATTACAGACAGATATTATACCCTGGCAGTAAAGGAACACTGCAAAGTGCTAGTTAACTTCTCAGAGCTGCCTGAATAATTCCATAAATACGAGGGGACTGAAATGACAACAATAAAGGGATCTGTACTTTGAACAATAAATATGAACTGGAGCTCTGCTTTGGATTTGAGGCATGCTGCAGCTAATAGGTATTCAGCTTGTGTGGGCCACTGACATTTAAATAAACACATGTGCAGTCCAAGGGGGTTGGCTGCAGAGCCTCTTGTCAATTGAATCCAGCCCTGGGAACACTGGGAGAGTGGTTCAGGACTGCAGGAATTCCACGCTGGGCTCGAGCCCTCGGTGGGATCTCTCCTGAAACCGTAAGATGTCCTCCATGGGGCAAGAATAAAGGGGGGGGACACACAATGGGAATGAGGAGAGGGGGGTCGAACCCCCACCCCAAAATATGCGGCTTCAAAGAAATGCTGAAAATATTTATAAGAAAAACTGCCTGGCAGGCTGCCTGCTGCAGACTGGAGCAGAGCTCAGCTCCTCGAGCTGAGATAGCTCAGTGACCTTAACAGCATTCCTGCCCTGCCCTGGGAAAAAAATCACCTCTGAACAGGGCCATTTTGTGTGAGTTTGCAGAGCCAGGCCAAAATCCATTCCTGCTGGGAGAGGAGCAGGAGGGATCCTGGGACAGCTCCTTTGAGCAGCTCCCGGGGCCGGCAGGGCCAGCTTTGGCTGCTGTGGCATCAGCTGTCCTGCACAGGTAGCCCTGAAAATCAGGGGTTGTCTGGCAGCATCAGACACACAGAGAGGGACAGGGTGCCTGGTGCTCACCCTCTGCACCTCACTCCAAAACTTCTCAAAGACCTTGAAGTGTCTTCAGCACTTGTCTTGTGTGATTCCCATAAACCTTAAGCATCCACAGGTCAAATATTCTCCCTCAGTATTGCAGGAAGCACAGTTTCACACCCAGGTGTCACCTTTTCCCTCACCAGGCCAAGTGAGGGATGACCCAGGAATGAGGAGGCATCAGCTCTGGGGCTGTCAGCTGCAGAAGGAGGGAAGTGGACAGTTTAAAAAATAAAATTAAAAAAAAAATAAAAAACAACAACAAAACAAACAAATTAAAAAACAAACAAACAGAAAAAAACCACCAAAAAACTCCAAAGAGGAATGAATTGAGCTATTTATCACCGAGTTCAACACCGAGCAAAGCAGGGGAGGCTGCGCAACAACATTACAGATAATTGGAAAACTGGGATGGAAGGGAGCCATGCTTTTGGTAGCTGGAATCCTGGCTCCTGGGGAATCCTTTGTGGCCATCAGTGCATGCAGAATGGGGGCAATTTACTTGATACCATGTGCTCTGGTTTCTCAAAAGCTCCCTCACCGAGGGCGCCTTGGAAATTAATCTCCCCTGGGGTTAGAAGAAAGGTTCTCAACTGGATTCCAAACTGGTAGGGAACAGGAAGGGACAGGTAGGAATAAAATGGTTATTTTTTATGGGAATCCCAGTGGAATCCCCAAGCAGTTTGGGCTGTGGCATGTGCTGTTCTCAGAGCCTAAAGGATCAGGAAAAGGGGTATGGGAGCAATTTGCAGAAGATAAAGAAAAGAAATAACGACTTAAAGTAGCAGAAATTAGTGAGAATTACCAAAAACTGCAAGGGACTGTGGGACCTGGCAATAAAAGAGAGCCCCAGGCGCAGGAACACAAAACCAGGCTGAGCCCACCTTAGCCCCTCCCTCAGTGTTCCCAAAGAAAGAGAGAATCCAAAGCAAACCTCAGTTCACTCCCAAGCAGCGAGCAAAGGAATGGACAGAGCACAAGGAATTCACAGAATTATGGAATGGTTTGAGTGGGAAGGGACCTTAAAACCACCCAGTGCCACCCCTGCCATGGGCAGGGACACCTTCCACCGTCCCAGGCTGCTCCAAGCCCCAGTGTCCAGCCTGGCCTTGGGCACTGCCAGGGATCCAGGGGCAGCCACAGCTGCTCTGGGCACCCTGTGCCAGGGCCTGCCCACCCTCCCAGGGAACAATTCCTTCCCAATATCCCATCTAACCCTGCCCTCAAGCAGTGGCAGCCATTCCCTGTGTCCTGGCACTCCAGGCCCTTGTGAATGAGGAGGAGTGTGGTGGTGGCTCCTTCCAACAGCACCACAGCACTTGGAACGCACGTTGCTGAAGTGATGCAGGTTAAAAACCGAAATAAGGCCCTTTCCCCACGCAAACATTCCACCAAGCATCCTCCTGCCCCCAGCATCCCTTGGCAGGCAGTGCCCAGGAGCGGGGCCTCGGGGCTGCCCCTGGCCAGCTGCTCCCACGTTTCTCAGATCAACTCTGGATCCAGCCCTAATCGGGGCAGAAGGGGAAACACTGAGAGGAGGCTGCGAGAGAATGTCCAGCATGCGTCCCTAATGCAGCCAGGCCTTTCCAAACAGCTCCTCCAAACAGAGCTCCCAAAACCACCCTGATGGCAGGAGGGCTTGGGCAAGGGTGTAACTTCTGCTGGGGTAGGGAAAAGGAGCCTTTGCAGCAAGGGGATTTTTTTTTTTTTCCCATGACTTTCTTGCTGGAGGACAGTCAGGGAGAGAACCTTGTGTGTTAAAGTGTCTGGAAAAGAGTTTAGGCAGATAAAACAAACAATAAAGTCCCTGGAATCAATTACTTCTCATTAACAGAGTCATTTGTGCCCTGTAAAGGAAATTAAATATGAAATAATTGAACTTGTAAGCAGTCACCCTAAGCTTGGTTCCTCTTCCCAAGTCTTACATTTAAAAAGGGAGGGCACATGGGTGGGCAGGGACACAGCCCTGGAGAATCAGCATCACCCCTGGAAAGGGAGGTTTTGCCTCACCAAACCATGGTGGTTCTGTGAAGGGGTCAACACCCGGATCAGTTGTCCTGATCCTCCTGGATTTCCCAAAAATCCAGTGTTTTTCACTGGGGGCTCTGAGGTTTGGTCCTTGCCCAGAGCTCGAGGAAGAGGGGACCAAGAGCAGAGTCCCTGGCTGCAGAGGGAGCGGGAGGGAGAGGAGAGCTCGTGCCAGCGCTCGGAGATCCACAGGGCGGAAAACCAGCAGAGCCCACGGCTGGGAGAGTGCAGGAAGCACATCTGGAAAGCAGCTCCTGGGGGAAGAGGCACAGATCTCCCTGGGAGCTTGCAAAAAGCTGCCCTGAAGCCCAAGGCTGGAACAGCTCCTCTCAGCTGGGGCTGTCAGAGAGGTGCTCTGACAAGGCCATCACAGCCAGCACCGGAGGGAGTTTTGGCGAAAGAGGGCTCCTGGATTTGGGAGAAGCGGGCTCAGAGAGTTTGCTAAAAATCCTGTTCCAGAGGACACCCGTTGTTTAAAACCTGTGTCTTTCTGGAGCATCCCAGCTTCCTGGAGCGAGGTCAGACTCTCTCCCCCTGGAGTGAAGTCCCCAGAGCAGCTGGATTATTTTCCTTCCGTGTTTTACCACACAATGCAATTCCTCCCTCTGTCTGCAGTGACCAGAGAGCTGGAATTATCTCAGCTGGGGGAACACTTCCCTCGGGAAGTGAAGAGAGCCAAATGGCCCCAGGAGATCATTTCAGTCCTGCGAGAAGCTGCTCTGGTACCTGCAGTACATTTTGGTGATCTACTGCTGCGCCCCGGGCTCCGTTTGAGGAGCTGACTCGTGTTGGGGAGCCTTGTGGAGATTTGTTTGCCCTCAGCTGAGTTATTGCTAGCCTGAAGGCTCTGCCAGGACTCACAGGGCTGTATTTCTCAGTGTTTGAAGGGTGATAGCATTACACTAACACCAAAACCAACCCCTTGTCCTCTGATGGGATGATTGCTGTTATCAGGGAGCCCTGCCCACGGGGTGAGATGCTGCTCTACAAACCACAGAATCTGAGAAATTAAAAATAAGGCTGTCCACCCTTGAGAGAATTGCTCCTTTCTATCCTCAGCAAGATAGCAAACCACATTTAATTCAAATCAGAATTCCCTCACAGAGCAGCTGCAGCTGGGTGCCTGTGGGAATTCAGGAAATCACGCTGGGAGGGAGAAGGGCTTGAGAATTTGGGGACAAGAAATCAAATCAATCCCTTGTATGGGACTGAGACAAAACCAAGGAGCTGCAAGACTTGGACTTGAAGGGCTGGGAGAGCTGGGGGTGCTCACCTGGAGAAGGGAAGGCTCCAGGGAGAGCTCAGAGACCTAAAGGGGCTCCAGGAGAGCTGGAGAGGGACTGGGGACTAGGGATGGAGGGACAGGACACAGGGAATGGCTTTGAGCTGAAAGAGGGTAGATTTAGGTGGGATATTGGGAAGGAATTGTTCCCCGTGAGGGTGGGCAGGCCCTGGCACAGGGTGCCCAGAGCAGCTGGGGCTGCCCCTGGATCCCTGGCAGTGTCCCAGGCCAGGCTGGAAAATAACCCACCCCTCAGAGCTGCAGCAGTCGCAGCTGTTGCAGGAGCTCCGAGGCAGAGAAACCTCTTTAGAGGCCGAAAGCTGCAGAGCAGCACTTGCCTCCCAGTTAATTTATTTCCAGCTTTTTTTTTTTCTTTTCTCTAAGAGGGATTCTCCTGTGATCAGTTATTCCTTGACAGCTCTCCGTAGCAAACCGGGCTCCTTCAGCGGTCCCAGCCGGCTGAGCAGCAGCCTTTGCCTGGCAAGTCAATCATGGGAGAGGGCTGAGGGCTGCTCAGCTCCTTCCCCAGGTAGCCAGCACGGCCAGCGTGGCCACAGGAGTCCCCTGCACAGCCAGCACCGCTCTGGGAGCCGGGAAGAACAGAGGGATAAACAGGGATTCACGTGGGAGCCTTGTCCTCCCTGCTCAGCTGAGCTGTTTGACCCCTAGCCACCAGCCCCTGACTGTTTTTTACCAGAGCTTCTGGCCATAAAGGCTTGTGGCCTCAAAAAAAAATCATTTCTGGGTTGCCCAAGCAGCAGAAAACACACACAAACTGTGTGTATCCCCATGCACCTGGAATTCCCTGTTAAGAATAAAGAGATGGATTTGCTAAGATTCAATTTGCTGCTGGAAACTCTCTCTCCCCCCAGAAAAAAATTAATTAAAACTACAGCAAGATATGCTGATACCTGAAAATACGGGGGGGGGGGAATCAGATTCAGCATTAGCATTTTGGTTTCAGCAGCTCAGCGCTGAATCCGTGGATTGTTCAAACTCCCAGCAATTGATTCTTTTCTTACCAGCTACCTGCTGAGAGCTGCCTGTGTTGATGTTTCACTGACAGCAGAACACTTCCTACCCTGTTATTACCTGAAACCACTTGGAAAAATAACACATCCAGCAGGCTGCCGTGAAGACATCCCGGCGATGGGAGCTGCCGTGGGTGATGCTGACACTTCAGGGTGTGTTTGGGGCACCACGTGGGGTTAAACCATCTGTGATTGTTTAAAACAAGTGCAGCTAATCGGATCAGTGGGAGCCACAGCACCTTCCAGCAGGTAAAGGTGGTTTTTGTAAATAGATGGTAGAAATGGGGTCTTTATGAACACCCAGATCACATAACGCTGCTGTCTTTAATCCCAAAATGGTTGGGGTTGGACGGGACCTTAAAAACCATCTCGTTCCATGGGCAGGGACACCTTCCACTATCCCAGGCTGCTCCAAGCCCCATTCAGCCTGGCCTGGGACACTTCCAGGGATGTTCTCAGAGCCTCTCACTGTCACTTCTCCCCTGGTTGTTCCAGCTGCAATCCAAACTCCCCTGCGATATCCCCAGGAAATTGTGCCAGCCAGGGGCACTTTGCCGTGAGCCCGGTACGAGTTCTCTCCGTCTGGCCAGCCAGCTTGTCTTCCCCAGCTCCAACAGCATCCTCAGATAAACCCACTCTTCCACAGTGAGGACAGCAGCTGCTTCACAGGCAGCCAGAGATTTTGCTCTGGTTCTCAGGAGAGAAGGCAGGAGCCCCGGGAAAGACCAAGGGAAGCAGGAGCTGAACCGTGTTGAGAAGATGTCAATGGCAGGGGGTTTGTCCCGCTCTTTGTAGCGCCTCCAAAACACCCCAGGTTAATTTTTCTCCTTCTGTTGTCTCCCCTGGCACAAACACTAATCCCTGCCTCCCCACCCAGCCCCTCGCCATCAGCAGAGATGAAACCAACAGCTGGGCTGCCCCTGCCAAGGGCGATGCCAGCTGCCAGCAGTGCCAAACCCACCGCTGCCTGCACCCTGCCTCAGGAGCAGTGCTGGCACAGCCAGCAGCAGAGGGACCTTGGCTTTCCAAGGTGCGTGTCCCACCAAAGAATGGCTACTTAAAAATATCCTTGGCAAGGGGATGGCGGAGGGGGCATTAAAATACACATCAAACTGCCTAAAACCTGCAGGGACCCACCGAGACGCCGGGGGAGAGGGTTTAGTGCTGCAGCCAGCAAAGGGGGACACTGTGAGAGCTGCATGGAAGGGAAAGCACTGCCTTTTCAGAGGGCAGCCAGAAATAGTTTCAATTCAGGGAGTTTGGGTCGGTTTGGGGTCTGGCTTTTCCTTTTGTGACCTTCTTTGTGGAAGGAGAGGCAGGCACGTGCCAGGGTTGAGCCAGGATGGGCTGGAGGATGAGCACCTTGCCCAGCAGCAGAGGAACCAGACACTGGCACCGCTCCCTCCTCTCTGCCCAACGGGCAGCCAGGAGAAGAAAAGCAGGGAGAAAGCAGGTGGGCATCCAGGGAAACCTCCTTGAAGCCAAACCAAGCCCACAAAACATTTCCACATCAGCACAAGAGGGTTCCACCCCCCAGCCTCACCAGAATTCCCATTTGCCTGAAGGGTTTGCCATGAGGTGATTCAGCAGAGGTTGTCTCCACAGGTCTCTGGAGACATCCCGGTCTCAGATGGATCTTCAGGATGCTCTTCTCTCCAGGAGCACACCAGTTCTGGCTGTGAAAACACGCTGTGTTAGGTTGATGGTTGGACTCAGTCCCGGGAGCCTTTTCCAACCCTAACCATTCCGTGGTTCCACAAAGAGTGGCCCATGAAGGTTCTGCTCCTCTTTTCCACACCCATAAATCCTGGGGGCTGAGGGACCAGAAGAAAAGAGCAGCAGAGAGAGCTCAGCTCCCCAGCACCACAGAATTCCCACAGAAGCTCTTGCTGCAGAAGGGTGTGAGCACAAAGTAGACGCAGAAGGGGCTACAACAAGCAGGAGAGGGATGGAAAAGCAGTGTTTTCCAGAGGGAACAGGGTGGGAAGGGATGCCATTGCCAGGATTGTACACCTGAGGCAGCCAGTGTGGCAAGAACAGCCTGGAGTGGGCTGCAGGGGTGCTGGGCTGTACCGGGCCCACGGTGGGAAGGGGGTTAGCAAGACAGAAACACCCAAAGTTAACTCTGAATACGTGACAATTCCTCTGGAGATGTGGGCTTTGGGGCAGAACCCCTGCAAAGGGAGAAAGCCATGGACACCTAGAGGTCTAACTCCAGAGGAATGCCTCGAAAAAGGGTGGGAGAACAAGGCCTCCTCAGGCCCAGAGGAACTCGAGGAGAGGACAAACTGGGTTTTTGTCGATGTGTTTTGGCACTGCTCCTCTCGTTACTGATGGATGACGCCCCGCTGTCCATTTCCCCGGGTGAGAAGTGTTAATATCAATTATTAAAATGAGTCTGAGGGTCAGTGTGGGGCACAAAAACACTGGCCCGTGAGTGAGGGGCACCCAGCTGTGATGCAGCCCCATCCAAGCTGCCTCCTCAGCGGGACAGCTCCGAAGGCACCACAGCGGCCTCTGGAAGGGGACGAGCTTCCAGGATGCACATTCCAGGCAGGGCTTTCCGAGGTGGACTAAAAATGCAACCCTTAACAGGGGCAGCAACAAAAAAAACCAAACAAACAAACAAAAAAACCAACAAAAAAACCCCCAAACAAAACAAAAACCAAACCAAAAAACCAAAAAAAACCCCCCAAAAAACCAAACCAAAACAACAAAGACTGATGTCTTTCAAAGGGAAGTGCTGCCCTATTGAACTGTGGATTGCAAGGCCTGAACCAGAAGCAAAAGATCTCCTGTCCTCTCATCCCACTCCAGGCCCATAATTTTACAGGACCAGCACTACAGGGAAGGGCTCGAGGTCACGCAGGGAAATCGTGCACATGCAGGAAAACAAGAGCAGGGCAGAAAAAGAATTTAAAAAAAAATAAAGGGAAAAAAAGAAAAAACCCCAAGTGGCAGTGGTTAATTATTCAGTGTTTCAGCCACTTTCCCCTCAGAAAAGAGGAATTCCTGGGGCTGGAGAACACTCCAAGGAGCAGGAGGAGGGCCTGATGCTCTCAGTGCTGTGGGAAGCCTCTGGAGCCCAGCATTTTTTCAGCATGGAGGGTCCCAGCTGGGTCCCTGTGCCCTGTTCTGGTTTTGGGGGGCTGCTTTCAGGCAGGCAGGAGGAGATGCACAAATCCTGTCCCTCAGGGCAGTGGGACCGTCACCTCCACCCTAAGCACATCCATATTTCACAGGCAGGACCGTGCACTCCGTTCCTCGAGGGCCCTGACTGTGGCATCCCACCGAGGGAAGGAGGAGCCCTGCACAGCCCAGAGGTGAGTTCCTGAACCCAGCACCTCAAACTGGCATCACCAGGAGCTGTGCAGCAGGTGGAAGCCCCTTTCCCACCCTTCCAGCACCTGCTGGGAGCGGAGGAGAGCCACAAGCCACCCGAAACCAGTCCAGCTGCTCCAAAAGGAGCCTGGTGGGATAAGGGACACCCAAGCCACCTCTGCAGCCGCCCCATGAGACAGAGAGCCTGTAAAGGGCTGGGAATGCTTTGGCTCCAGGGAAACCAGCTCTGAAAACTGCGTGCCCGGAGCAGTTTTCCCTCTCTCCCCCACTCCCTTCTCTCTGGGAGCAGATCTGGGTTTATTCATCCCCTCTCCATTGATGGCAGCGTGCGTCACCGGCGGCACGGGTGTGGGAGGTGCGAGCGTGCCTCAGTCAAATCCCAGCCTTTCAGCTTAATAACACCTCAGGGGCACGGAGAAAAACAGCAGGGGAAATAAACGATCCAACAATATCAGCTGAAAAGGAAGGGGAAAGAAAAAAACAACGAAAAAAAAACCCCCACCCCAAAACCTCCGCAGCAGGAGGTGAAGAAAAAAAACAACGCCTGGGAAAAAAAAAAAATGCATCAATAAACAATTGAATCTCATTTTCTTTCGCACGAGGCAGAAAAATCTCAGAATGGTTTGGGGTGGGAGGGATCTGAAAGCTCATCCTGTTCCCTGACACGGGCAGGGACACCTTCCACCATCCCAGGCTGCTCCAAGCCCCATCCAGCCTGGCCTTGGGCACTGCCAGGGATCCAGGGGCAGCCACAGCTGCTCTGGGCACCCTGTGCCAGGGCCTGCCCACCCTCCCAGGGAACAATTTCTTCCTAAAAAAGAGAATTGTTAAGGATGGGTGGTTGATGGTGAGGATGCTGGACCAGGGATGCTGAGCAGAAGCACAGGACAAAGGGACGGGGCTGCACCAGTCCTGGGGGAAGGTCAGTGCCACCAACCCCAGAAAAGTGGGCAGGGTGGCACTGAAACTAAACAAGCCACTCGGCCAGCACTGACCACGGGCACCGGGGCTTTTGGGAGCCCCTCTCAGGAGGAAGGCTGGACACCTGGGAGGGGCTGCACGGAGAGCTGGGCGACATCAGCGTGGCAGCCCCAGGAGCGGCCCCTGCCACCCCCCCGCAGAGGCAGACTCCCCACCACAGGGAATCGGTAAGGCTGGAAACGACCTCCAAGGTCACCAAGTCCCAGTTCCAGCCAAGGAACACCGTGCCCACTAAGCCACGCTGCAGAGTGCCACATCCACTCGTTTTTGGGCACTTCCGTGGAGGGTGACTCCACCACTGCCCCGGGGCAGCACGCTTGCTCCCTGATTGCATCCCCTGGAGGGCTGACACACCAGCCCCGGCAGGGCAATGAGGCAGACACATCCCCTGGCTCGGGAGAGAAGAGGCATTTTGTTTTGGTTCCAAGCAGCTCCAGCAGCTCCCACAGCAGCCCACGGATGTGATGGCTGCACCACTGCCAGGGACATCCTGCTGGGCTTCCAAACCCTGACACCTTCCCACAAACAGTGGAGCCAGCCACTCACCTTGTGATGGACACCCCAAGAATGGTTTGCACCACAGGAGAAGGAATACAGGGAGTGGAGGACAGCAGACACATCCCATGGGATGCAGGAGAGGATCCCAGCTCCCACACACACAGGGTTCCTTTAGAGCAGGATAGCAGTGCCCATCCCTGGACAAGGAGTTTCTACACCTGAGTGGCCTCCAGAGGAGCAGCACAGACCCACATCCCCGGCTGGGGAGCCAGGAAAGCTGGCAGGAACATCACCCCATTGTGATGAACTCTCCCAGATATTCAGCTGTGGGAAAAGCAGCGCTTGGAGGACAGTGCTCAGCAGGGAAGCACAGACCTCACAGAGGTCATCGGACACCTCCACACCTCGGCTCGGCCCCTGCCCCTCGTTTCCCAGCAGCCTGGGCTCAATCCCTGCTGGCACTGGGATGCTGCGGGCTCCAAAGCAGAGCCCGAGGCTGGCCTGGGGCTGCCAGGGTGCTGCCAGCCCTCCCGTAGCCGCGCTCGTGCCGCGGGGCGCTGGCTGCTCCGGCACAGGCCGCCCGTGCCGCGCGCCCACGCTCCGGCAGGCAGATGATGTTTTTCTGAATGCATCCCCGTCCGTGATGAGACATTACTCACAAGCTGCTGGGATAAAATAGAATAATGGCATCTCTCGGCGTTAGTCATGCTTTTAAATGCGTACCTTTCAGAGCAGGAGGGGATTTGATAGGATAATCTTCCAAGAGACACGTAGGAAGCTTTCATTGAGGGACGCGGCCCCGTTGGCAAATTACAGCTTGCTGCTCTTGGCGCTGCTGCGCTGAACGATGCTGTCAGGGGGGGACAAATGTGGGGCAGGGGGGGCCCACAGCCCCCTGGAGAGAGGTTTGGGGCAAGACAACGGGGTTTGGGAGTTTTACCAACTCCCAGGTGCCACAATTCTTTCAGCTCCGGCTACCAGGCCGTGCCTGACCACAATCACACAAGGGCTTTTCCTTCCCTTTGCCCTGCTCTTTGACTGCAGCATCCTCAGTGGATGTGCTCCCTGCCTGAACAAACCCAAGGCGAGCTGCTGCAGGAGAACAAACTCATTTTGCACACCCGGAACCAGGCCCCAAACCCCCGCGGGCGAGGAACGCCGCAGCCTCGCCCGAAGGGGCCGGGAGCGCTGCAGGGAGGCTGCTCAGGCTGGGAGAACGCAGCTTTGCCCCAAAACCCGCATCTGTTTGGGTGACCCCACGATAAAAAGCTTGCTGGGGAAGCCCAGCATCCTGAGGGGGAGCCCAGTGAGACAGAGTGGCTCGGCTTTGTCGGGGAGAGCTCATCGCAGGCGCTCGGCCCCGCGAGGGACAACTCGTCCCTCCTTGCTTTACCCACATTTGAGGCGCGCTGAAGGCTGCCGAGCAATCTTCCCCGCGTGCTCGAGGAGACGGAGAGGAAATTTGGTTCCCAGTCAGAGGCTCTTAACCAATTTCGGCCGCGGCGCAGCGCGGGAGAGGAGCGATTTCGCGCAGCGGCGCCGCTCCTGCAGCCTCCTGGGCTGCCCCAGGGAGGGATGAGCAAACAGCAGAGGGGCTGGGATAAGGCCCAAAGCCTCCTGGGCTGCCCCAGGGAGGGATGAACAAACAGCAGAGGGGCTGGGATAAGGCCCAAAGCCTCCTGGGCTGCCCCAGGGAAGAGCCCCTGCACCCTGGCTAAGGGGGGTTTGTTCTCAGTGGCTGCCAGCCCCAGGACTGCTGGGGATGCTCGGGCAGCTCTCACCCTCCAGCTGGAGGTGCAAAGGCTCCAGCTCTGTGAGAACACACAGGCAGCCTCCAGGAAAGCAAAAACTCACCCTGTGTCCTTCCCCAGGGGCTTCTTGTATAAAAAAAAAAAAAAAAAACACCAAAAAAAAAAACCAAAATAGGGTAGGGAAAAGCAAAAAGGGAAGGGAAAGAGTCACGCAAGGGTGTTGCAGTTCTCCCAGTGAGGACCAATTCCTCAGTCACAGGTAAGATGTGAGCAAGCCTGCACACCTGTGGGGCAGGGCATGAGCTTTGGGGGCCTCCCAAACCCCAGAGGGGGATTAAAGCCACCCTGTCTTCGCATGGTGGGCCCATAAAAACACACGGTGCACAACTCAGGTCCCTTCTGAACCTCCGGGGGGGCCTCAAATCACCCCAAAGAGGCAAAAAGCTCCATTTTGCTACGGCAGTGCTACACCTGCCACACCAGCAGTGCAAAAACTTGGAACAGCAAAACCCACAATGCTCCCTCTCCTTTTCTCTTGCATCCAGAGAGCAAATCCGCGTGGAACAGCAGCAGCTAATTGATGCCACAGAGAATTTACCAGCAGCACCAACGACCCCTGCACAGCTGCCCGGTCTCTGCAGGCACATCAGGCCCTGGTCCCTGCTGCAGGAAGCAGGTGGGAGAGCAACAGCTTCCCCTTTAAACTAAAAGCAGGGTGAAAGCAAAAAACAAAACGAGTACCCTGCACGTTTCCAGGCATGAGACTCCCATACAAATGGTCCCCGCAATGTTTAAACCATTTGGGCTCCTTCCTTATGCTGTTTCTAAGTTTGAAGAATGCCTGCTGGGGATGATTAATATTCCTCCTCCTACACTTACCCGTTACTCCTGACAGCAAAAATTAAAACAGGAGCTTCTCTTCATTCAACCCCAGCCCACAGGAACGTGGTTACATGGGGAGAAGCTGCTAATAAAAAAGGGGGAAGGTTTGTAAATCCGCTGCATCCGCAGGCGGGAGAGGTGTGGCTCTCATTCAGCAGCCCTGATGGATGAAAGCTCCCTCACCTGCTCCCGACGGGATGCTTGGCACGGGCGCTGCTCAGGCAGCTTCCCGGGGAAGCAGCAGCAGGCAGCACCTCGATCCAGGTGCCTGGCACGGCAGGGATGCCCGCGGGATCGCTCCAGCCCGGCTCGCACCAGTTGCTATGGGCACTGCTGCCTAGGAGCAGCCGGCAACACGGGGAGCAGAGAGGAGCCATCCCAGAGCCTCCCAAACTCAGCTTCTCGTTCTGCTGCGCGTTTCTCCCCTCAGCTCTGCTCCTCCTGCACGCTCCCAGTCACCTTCCACCGGTGGGAAAAGCCTCGTCCCCAGCCAAAGCCCTGCTGGCCGGCGTGTGTCCCACCGGCGGAGCGCTCACGCAGACGGGATGCAGGGCAGGCATTCGGGGCTGGGCGTTTTCCCCGTGATCCTGGAACAGCTCGGGGTGGAAGGGGCCTTTAAAGCCCCCCCAGTCCAACCCCCAGTGACACAGGAGGCCGACCTGCACTGCTGGACTGCACCTCAGTGACACAGGAGCAGCTTTGCCACCCTGGATCTGGTTTCGGAGGAGGTTGTTCTGCACGTGGGGTGGCCCTGACTCGGCACTACCACAAGAACTTCATGGGCTCCACCTCAAACACCATCAAAGACTCTCAAAGGTTGTCCAGCATCCTAAAATTGAGTGTTACAGGCCCTCCCTGCCATGCTCAGATGGGTTCTGCTCATCCCTTGCAGGCAGGGAACCCCAAGTCAAAGCCCTCAGCTCCCTACAAAAGTGTTTCCCCATCAACTTGGCCCATTTTTGGGGGGGGGGCAGGGACAGTGGTTTGCCTTTCCTTTGTCCTCCTTGCACGGAGGGCTGGGGAAGTCAGCTTTTCCCCCATGCTTCACCATGTGGCTTGGCTGCAGCAGATCTCCAAATACCAGAGGGCAGAGCTAACTCCGGGTCTGGAAAGCTTCAAGGGACATCGTGCAAGAGACACTTACACAACCCTAATGAGCCAGAGATGTCCTCAAGAAAAAAAGGAAAAAACCTCCAAGAAACCATGTTAATTGCAGTCCTTTCCCTTCAATTAGCTTCCCTCCATTTAAAAGCGGGAAGGAGAGATCAGAAATTCCAGGCAAGCCTAAGAAAACTGGTGTTGCACAGCAGCCTGAGCTTGGGATGCAAGCAGGACTCCCCTGCCAGCCTCTGCTGCACTTCCCCACCCATTTTATTTTCCTCCAAGCACAATTTTAAGACCCTTGAAAGCCTCCGTGGCTGCACCACAAAGCGTCACCTCCCTGGGGAGAAAGGGCAGGGCAAGATTCTTCATCAGGGACTGCGTGATGGGACAAGGAGTAATGAGCTGCCTCTGGAAGAGGGGAAACTGAGGTTAGAGATGGGGAAAAAATTCTCCCTTGTGAGGGTGGGCAGGCCCTGGCACAGCCGTGGCTGCCCCTGGATCCCTGGAAATGTCCCTGGACAGGGCTTGGAGCAGCCTGGGGGTGGATTGGGATAAGCTTTGAGGTCCCTTCCACCCCAAACCATTCCATGATCCTAAGCCTGCTGCCCCAGGAGGGAGGAGGTTCCCCAGCCCCGTCACCACCGCGGCATTTGGATGCCCCCAGACTCCACAGGTCTTTAACAAATGGGGTTAATCACCGCCTCCCACAGAGCACCTTCACGGGGCGGGCGCAGACACGGCGAGGAACAACGGCGCTCCTCTTTAATGAGGATAAAGATCAAAACGAAGTCAATTAAGTCTGCCGCTGGTGACATTTGTCTGAGCACATGAAAATCGGCATAAGCTGAAGCAAGACGAGTTGTTTGAACTCCGTGGGCAGGATTATTTCTTTTTTCTTCCTCCTCCTCCCCCCCCCCTTTCAAAATCAGTTCTTCAGGATGCATTTCCATTTCGTTTCCCTGCGCTGCCGGTAGGTTCAGGGGACATGTGGGACAGATCCCACTCGACAGTTTGTAAACAGCTGACGTGGGAGGGAGAGGGCACTCGAGCTATTGGAATTGTTTTCATTCAAAAAATTTTGTAAATTAATTCCTCCCCCAAAAGAGCCTGCTCTAAACAGCGCGGAGCCGCGATCCTCCCCCCCCGAGCAGGCAGATGTGCCTCCTGCTCCCTCGCAAGCACCGGGGCTGCCGCGCAAATGTCGAGGTGCTAAGGAGCTGTAGCAGGAGTCAGGCGAGGACAAGGCGCGGGGAGAGGGAGCTTCCCAAGGGCTCCTCCGCAGGGCGGGATGGGCGGCGCTGCGGCAGGGACAGGAGCGGGAACGGGGGCCGAGGTGTGCGGGATGCCCGGGGAGGGGCACCCACAGGCTCACACCCTGATGGGTGCACCCTCCGGGAGCAGGGACAGGGGACGTGCAGGTCCTGTCCAAGCCAGCACGGCTCTGCTGAGGATCCCTGCGTGTCCCTCGCCAGCTCAGGATGTGCAAGGATTCCTGCACTGAGTTTATAATCTCCATTCCTGCCCTAAACACCGGCGCCTTGTTCTCCGGGGTGGCACCGACAAATTGGATGTTTCCTCCTCTCTCCCAGGGGAGCCGGGGAGTTGTCACATCCATCACACTTCCATGGATACTTTCCCATCTCCGTTCCCCCCCCCCGCCTTTGCCACACCGGAATATTTTAAGCCTCGGGACAGGGATGTCACTTAAGCCCTCTTTGTTCGGACGGTACCTGCTGACCACTTAATTACAGGGTGATTACCAGGCGGTAATTACGCGGTAAGCGCCGTTTTCCTCGCGGGTGAGCGCTGCTCTCTGCCTCCCTTCCGTGTGGCTGCAGTCCCCGATTACCCCGGTGTTTCATTTCCCTGGCGCTCCCCGAACTCCCCCCCAGACGGCGGGGGTGACACCGGGGGGTGCCCGGCTGCAGAGCCACAGCCCCCGGGCACCAGCACCGCCTGGGGAAGAACACCCAGCCACAGCCAGAGCACGGCCCCTTCCCACCAGGCTCCAGAGCCCTCCTTTCCCAGACTGGTGCGAGTGAGAAGTAATTAAATGCTATTTCTCGCCGTTACTGCTTCCCCTGCCTCTGCGAGCAGCTGTCTCCCGGCTCTCTCGCGCCTTTGGAGCTCGCTGGGAGCATCCCTGGATTGCCCTTCCTGCTCTCCAGCAAGCTGCTTTTCCCAAGGACTCCCTTCTGCAGTTCCCTGCAGGAAGCACAGAAAGAGCTGCCTCCTCCTCTGACTCATAATCCTTTCCTCAAACATACAGATTATTTAAACATAAGCGGGGATTTCATGCCGGGTTTCGGAATGCCAGGAGCATTAAAATCCACCATTTTATGCTCAGCACGCCCAGCCCCAACACCCAGAACCAGAACCATGGTGCTGGGCACTGGAGGCACAATCCAGCCCGGGGATGGAGCCCAGCGCCTTCCCCTCAGGGGGAAAACGCAGACGTGGCAGGTCAGCCACCTCCTGGGAGCAAAACCCCAAATCCCTCGTGGCGTTGGGCTGCAGGGTCACTTCTTTGGCACCAAAAAACCCCCTTAGCCTGCTGAGGTTGTGCCGTGGTGGGCCAGGGCTGAGCTTGCTCCTTCCCTCTCCTTGGCCTCCTGGAAGTCTCAAGAAAGCCACGTTTCAGCCACACCTGTCAGCAGGCAGCAGCCCAGGGATCCAGAGCCCAGATCCCAAAGAAATGAGCTAACTGGAATGCAAAAAAATGAAAGAAAAAGCACTGGGATATCCCCGGTTATAAGATCCGGGCAAGCACTGTCCGACACCGAGCAGCAAACACTCCCCACTGCGCTCCCCAAACCTCCCCCTCCCTGTGAGACCCATCAGCCCATCTCCACCTCCCTCCCCAGCTGCTCCCACCTTTCCCAGGGAGATATTCCCCTCCCACCATCCTAAAAACTCCAAGAGGGCTCCTCACCTCTGGCTCGTGCAGCTCCAGCAGCACCAACAGCCCCCCCCCCCAGCACCACCAAACACTCCCCAAGGCCCTGCTGCAGCCCTGCCCTTCCTTTTAAACCTTCATTCTGCAGTTTTTAATTGCCACCCGATCACAGCCCGGGTCGCTAATGAGGCACCTAATTAACCCCTTCCAGGCAGGAACGGGGCAGGATGTGCTCACCCTCCTGGCTGGGGTGAGCACCCCAAAGCTGCAGTGCCTCGCTGGTGGTGGCAGAGCCCGTGTGCCCCGTGGCGTGCCATGGCTTTGGGGTGAATAGAAGGGAAAAGCATCTGGGAATCTGCAGCCAGGCCCTGCTGCTCACTGTGGCCACCATCACTCATCCCTGAGCTACTCTGCTCCGGCACCATCCTCTCCATTCCCTGGGAATTTTCCCTGTGGAAAGGTCTTCTCATGAAAGCCCTTGGTTAAAGGTCTCCTCACACGTGCTGTCAGTCCGACTTTATTCCATTTCTGCCCTCCTTTGATTCCACCCATTATCCCATCTCGGGGAAGCTGCATCCCTCCCCTAAGAGAGGGACCGCGTTTATTGCTGACTCTGTCCTTGCCACCTCTCTTTTCTCTGCTGCTGTTCCTTCCCCCGCAGCGGGTTTTTACCGTGATTCCACAGCTTCCCCACCGATCCCTGACTCCGAAAGCTGAGCCGTGCTCCAAGAAGCCACCCCCCCAGCACATCCCAGCGCCCCATCCCCTCGCTTCTGGCACCCCGGCACAGCAGCCACGCTCCAACACGGTCATTCCCACCCGGCTCCAAACCCAGCATCTTTATTAGCAGGTGCTAAATTGCTGCTCCAGCTGCTGAATGGTAACAATTAACTCAATTAACATCTAAACAGATGCAATTTTTGAGGAAACGAACAACATTAATAACAACCAAAAGGGGAAAAAGGCTGCAATTACGAATGTGGAAAAAAAGCCAGTGTCCCCCGAAGAGCTGTCAGGGCACGGCCCTCTCTCTCTCTGCCGGAGGGCTGGCAGGACGTGCGGCTGGGAATATCCATCCATCCTTCCTGCGGCTGGATGCGCCAGGGGTGCGGCGCAGCCCGGCTCTGCGCGGAGCGGGGCGCGCCCGCGCATCCCCAAATTAAACCCGGTGTCCGCGGTCTCCAGCTCGGTGACCTCTGCCCGAGCTGCGGGTGGGACACGGGGACATCTAATGGCAGGACAACAACACTGCGAACGGCGCGGCTGCAAAATCGCGGCCGCAGCGGCGAAAAAATTGGGTGAAAACCGCGGATTCCCGGCCCTGAGCTGTGGCCGCGCCCTCGCCCGCTGCCAGGGCCTGGGAATGGCTGTGGTTGCTGCCTGCCCCAAATGTTCGTGGAAAGGAAGATTTGTCGCTTCCGAAATGCCTTTGTTTTTATATCCACGGCCACTCCTGCCGGCTCGAGTCTCCAAACTGCCCTCCTGGTGTGTGCTGGTTATCACGGAGCAGCTTCCACAGAATCCCAGAATGGCTGGGGTTGGAAGGGACCTTAAAACCATCCCATTCCCACCCCCAGCCGTGGGCAGGGACACCTTCCACTGTCCCAGGCTGCTCCAAGCCCCAGTGTCCAGCCTGGCCTCGGGCACTGCCAGGGATCCAGGGGCAGCCCCAGCTGCTCTGGGCACCCTGTGCCAGGGCCTGCCCACCCTCCCAGGGAACAATTCCTTCCCAGTATCCCACCTGAATGGTGACACTTTGGGCGCTGCTCTCAGGCCAATGAGTCCTTCAGGGAAGGGCGTTCTCAGCCAGTCCCAGTTTAGTCACCAGTCCCCAAAAAGTGTCCCCACGCCGCACTCCCTTTGTTGCTGCTGTTCATGGGCCCCTTTTCCCAGCCAGCTGTGCTCCCCACAAACAGGGGACAGGGCCCCTTCCCTGGGACCCTCTGTGCCCCACAGACAACGGGGTCAGCAGCGGGCAGAGCCCTGAGTGCAGCTCTCTGCCAGGTTTCATGCTCAGATTAAATTTTAAGGAGCATTTAATTGGCAATCACTCTGCTCTCTCCATTTACACTCCCGGCACCTCCCTGGGCCGGTGCTTTTCCACGGGCAGAGGGGGAAGGAGAGGGGTTTGCAAGGAGACTGGATGGGGCTCCCCTCGAAGGCAAACCCCTCCTCTGGGAGGCTGGGGAAGTTCTGTGTCGATTTGTGAGGGATTTGCCCTGATTTTGTGGGTTTGGGAGATCGATTGTTTGTGTGCATTCGCATCTCGTTCCAGATGTCGGCACGGGGGGAAGTCAGAGCCTGAGTTGTGCTTTGCACGTTCATTTTCCTTGCGTTCAGGAGGAAAATAAAATGTGCTGGGACAAGCAAGAACGTTCCCTTTTTCTTTTTTTCTGTTCCAGCCAATTCTCCAAATTCTGTAATTACCGTTTAGGTCAGGGGTTTCCAAAGGAAGCAACCCCCAAATTCCCGTGAAAGGAAGGACTGTGGCGTTTCACTCTGTTTGCCAATAAAGCAGGATTTCATCCCAACAACACATCCCCAGGAAAAGGCTCCACTTTGGCTAAACAGCAAGTGACTAGGCTGAAAAATTTGGGGTTAGTGATACACAGACAGGCTAGATGGGGTTATTTCCCTCTCCCCAGTTTATCCCTATCCTTATTTTGGTGTAAATAGGATTTCTGGAGGGATTCCCCCGGTCCTGTAGCCCCCATCATGGCCAGTGGTTGACAAATCCAACCCACTGCTCGCTGCCATCCCCTCGATTAATTTTTAATTCCCTGTAATTAAGAGGTCTCCTGGAAATAAGGCAAACTTGGGGATGAAAACTGCACAGGGTTTGGCAAGGCAGCGGCTTCACCCAGGATTTATCCTGGAGGAGGCAGCGAGAGGAGACTCAAGATGCAAATGGGAGCATCAGTCTCCATTTAATTTTATTTTATTTAGTCTCCCATTCAGCTTAAGTGTTATGGACTGGGCTGGCTGCTTGACACGTGCACAGCCGGGCTTGGGCTCCTGATGCCACATCCCGGGATCTTCAGCAGCATCCTGGGATCTTCAGCAGCATCCTGGGATCGAGGGATCTTCAGCAGCATCCCGGGATTGAGGGATGCTCTGCAGCTTTTCAGGCAACGCACACAAAATCCATGTCTTGGCACCTGTGCTCCACAGGTTTTGGGTTTTCTCCCCCAGTGGCAGCGGCCAGTGGCACCTGTGCAGTTATTCATCACCAGGCAAGGTCTGGGAAGGGTTTTTCAGGCCCTTTTAGGTCCATCCTGATTTCCTTCTGGATGGGGGAGATGGAGCCTTTACACCAAGATCTCCCAGGGCAGGAATCAGCCTCCCCCCCAGGCTGGCAAACCCCAGCCCTGCCCAGTTCCACTCCCACTGGAATATTGAGCTGCAGAAGGTAAGAAATGCTGCTGGTGGGGGCTGGAAGAACCCAGGAAACATTGGGATTTTGGTTTTCCAGAGGACAGAAATGGAAGCAGGTGCTTGAGGGAGGGTTCCTGCTGGTCCTACAGGTGCAGCAGCATCCCAGGCTTTGGCTGGACACAGAGCAGGAGTTCACCCCGGTGCTATCCCAAGCTCAGCCAGCCTGCTGGAAAATAAATAAATAAATGGAATGAAGGGAGGGAAGTGTTTTTGGCTGGATGTCCCGTCGCACATCGCTGGCTGGGTGTGGAGCTCCCCTACAGCCTCCGTGCCAGGTCTCTGCAGTCTGAAATCCCAAATGCCACCACACCACATGTGCCAGAGGGGCACCAGGTCACTCCTGAGCCAGGGACCAGGACCTGCTGTGACAGGGGGGACAGCGCCTGGCCCCCACCTTCCAATCTTCTTTGGGCCTGATGGGATCACCCTGCTGCTCACCCACCCGAAACCCACAGATTCCTGCCTTTTCCCCAAAAAACCTGCTCCCAGCAGAACCCAGGAGCCCCAAGGAGCTGCTGCAACCCAGAGCTGTTCCTGTTTGCCCTGGGAGAGGTCTGGGTTCCCTGGTAGCTGGCACTGCCAGGACACACGTGGCTGTGGTGCTTGGGGACACGGTTTGGTGTGGAGCTGGCAGTGCTGGGTGGTGGCTCAGGATCTGAGTGCTCTTTTCCAGCCTCAGTGACCCCACAGTTCTGTGTCCCCTGCAGTGGCCCCACAGTCCTGTGTCCCCTGCAGTGACCCCACAGTTCTGTGTCCCCTGCAGTGACCCCACAGTTCTGTGTCCCCTGCAGTGACCCCACAGTTCTGTGTCCCCTGCAGTGACCCCACAGTCCTGTGTCCCCTGCAGTGACCCCACAGTCCTGTGTCCCCTGCTGAGCCCCAGCAGGAGCAGGAGGCAGGGACACCCCCTCCTCCAGCGGGATGCTCCAGCTGCCTCAGTGTCCCCAGCACCTCCTGCTGCAGAGGGGCTCGTGGGGCCAGCGGGGGCCCGCAGGCACAGACCCACCTGCCACATTCATCCCCACGTTTTTGGGGCTGTTTGGCCGTGAAGGAGCCTTGCAAGCAGGGCAGGGCCTGGGCAATCTCTTGCTGGTGTGTGCCTGCTCCCTAATTCCCATCCCTGTTCCTGGGAATTGTGTGTGAAACCACCCTGTCCCTGGGCAGGGAGCCTCCAGCACAGGGGTCTGCACAAACACCCTGACAGAGCTCTGGCTATTTTTCAAGCAATCATGGAAGTTGTGCAGGAGAGGAGCCAGCTCCCACCCCTTTTAGCATCCACTTGCTCTCCACGCCAGAGCTTTTTGGAAACCCTTAACTGGTAGCTTTGAAGCATTTGGAAAAAAATTGGTTTCCCCTCTTCATTGATGTGCTGTCTCTTTTTTCTGCCAAAACCCACAATTTTTTTTGCCAAAATAAAAACCCACTGGTGTGTGAAAGCAGAGCTCGTCCCCCAGGGAGGGCAGGGCTAGCAAGTAAGAGCTGACAGAAATAGAAAAGCTTCCAAGAAATAATATCTCCAGTGCTGTTTTATCTGCTCCATCATCCTGCAGTCGGGAGAGATTTTACCAGGGGCCAGATGAGGCCAATTAAAGCTTTTTGATTTTCACAGACCTCTCCGGAAAACGTGTGGCGTGCAGAAGTCACGGAGACCTCGTGGAGACTGCGGCAGTGCTCACTCCCTCCTCTGGTGACAGTGACAGGCCTGGCTGTGACCTGCTGTGCCACACGCTGGGGTTCATTCCAGGTCCCCCGCTGCCCTCAGGAGCATCCTGAGCCCCACCAGACCATCAAACACCTGCCAGGAATCCATCAGCTGCCCGCAGCTCCTCAGGCAGGGACAGCAGACCCTTCCTGCCAGGTTTGCAGAGCAGGGGTGGCAGGGCTGACCCTATTTGGCTGGAATTTGGGGCCGAGAAAGCAAACCCCCTGCGGACACCCAGCTCTCCACGGCCCAGCAGGGCTCACCAGGATTCTTTCACCAAGGGGGCAGAAGGGAAAACCCCAAAAGAAAACCCCATCCACGGAATGAGAGGCAGGGTCGCCTCCCCGGTGATTTGAGGACTCCAAGCACAGAGGTGACTTTGTGGGAGCCTCGCTGCCCTCCTGCCCCGCTGTGGGTGTGCAGGAGGGTGACACCAGCCTGGGGACATCCCAGTCAGCCCAGCACGTGATGCACATCACCCAGGCCCCCGACCCCAGGCCGGGGAATCTCCAGCTCCCAGCCTCCGTTCTCAGTTAACCTTAAACCCACGGGTTTCCAGCTTCTCCCCGAGCAGGGACTAGGAAAAACCTGGCAAGTCGGACTTACAGATGCTGCTGGCCTGCTTTTAGAGGGTGCCAAGCGTGCCCCCCGTGCCCGGTGCTCAGCCCAGGGGGATGAACCCCCCCTCCACGGCAGCTTTCCACCCTGGAAGAGGCTCTCTGGGGAGGTGGGCAGCAGGTCGGGCTGGGAAAGTCCCACCAGGACACGTGTGTTCCTTTATGGCTCCAAAGGGAACGTTTCTCATTATCTCTCCTCGCAATTTAATTAATCTGCATTCAGTAATGAACCTTGAAATTTCAATTAAAAACATCATTACTAATCAGGACAGGATTCAAAACAGTCAAGGGCTCTCGATGGCTGTGCAGTGGCAGGAAGTTTGGGTTTTTGTGCTCGTTTTTGACACGGACCCACGGTGGTTTGCACTCCTTGTGCCTCTCCCCGGCGCTGGCAAACCCAGGCACGGGAGATGCAGCTGGAACTCCCTTTCTACAGGACGCCACGGGGCTCCAAAATAAACCCAAAAAGGGGGAGCCACTTGGAAAATCAGCAGAGCAAACATCAGTCTCCCCCACGTTGCCCAGAGATTAAAACTCTGTGTCTCCTCAGCCCGTTCACGGGGCAGCCTCGGTGCGGACGGCTGGCAGCACATCACAGGAGCCCCAGGAGTGCCAGGAGAACCTGACCCAGGCGAGGCATCCTTCCTGTGCCCCCAAAGATCCCTCCCCGTGCCCCCAAAGATCCTCCTCCGGCCGGGTGGATGCGGCCAGGCACACCCTGATGCTCCCAGTGCCAGCACTGGAAGAGCACCCCCATGGCTGCAAATCCTCGGGCACAGAGGGAACGTGGCCCTTCCCCTGGCTCCAGTAAAAACGGGAGCGTGGTCATAAATCCGTGGAAAAAACCAGCAGAAGCAGGCAAGGGAGGAAGGGGTGGAAGGGGAACGAGTCCTGCGTGCCCTGAGTCGCCCGTGTTCTTCAGAACGGAAAAGAATAATAAATGTGTTGGCTGGAAGGGAATAAAATTAACATTTTTAGTTTGTTTCGGAGGAAAGGTACACCCCCAGCAAGGCGGTAGGAGGATGAGGAAAGCTCTGGAGACACGGGAATGCCAAAGGTCCCGGCAGTGCACCCTTCGAAGGGAAAAGCGGGCAGAGGAGGGCAAAGCCGTGGTTTTTAGCAGCTCCCCCAGGTTTTGGGCCGGGGTTTTCGTTGCACTGCAGGGGTGTCATTTCCCAGATCCACGGCCCCGTGCTGACTGCAGCCCTCTGTGGATCCCAGCCCTCTGTGAATCCCCAGTCCCACCCAGGAGGGATCTGTGGGATGATGCTCCCCTGGTCACCAGCCCAAAGCCCTTTCTGACCTCTGAGCTCCCACAGGGGAGCACAGGCACAAATTGCTCCCCGAGGCCCCTCCAGAATAGCTCAGAACTGTGAACACGGGAGAGGAGGGAAGCTGGAGCACAGCTCTGAGGAGTGCGGGTGGGAGCTCCGTCATCCCGGCTGCCTCCCCGAGGAAAGGGAAGGGGGTAAATGGCAGCTCCGGGATAAAACCCCTCTTACTCCACGTGCTGCTTCCAAAGCCTGGCCAGCCTGTGGCTGGGATCATCAGGGGTAAAACTCGCAGGATGAATTTTTAATCACAGGTTGTTTGCCCAGGATGGGGCGAGGGAGGAGGGAGCATTCCAAACGCTCCCAGAGGCAGCAGCTCAGCAGCGTCTCTGCTGCTCTTCCAAAAGATGAGGTGCAAGCACAGGCACCCCACAGCTCCAAGGTGTTCTCCTCATTCCCTGCCCTGCTCCCTGGCTTAAAACTGGGATGGGGAGATGTCCCCTTCACCTGCAGTGTGTTGCATGGAGTGACAGGACAAGGGGAATGGCTTTAAGCTGAAGGAGGGGAGGTTAAGGTTGGATATTGGGGACAAATTGCTCCCTGTGAGGGTGGGCAGGCCCTGGCACAGGGTGCCCAGACCAGCTGTGGCTGCCCCTGGATCCCTGGCAGTGCCCAAGGCCAGGCTGGACATTGGGGCTTGGAGCAGCCTGGGACAGTGGGAGGTGTCCCTGCCCATGGCAGGGGGTGGGATGGGATGGGCTTTGATGTCCTTTCCCACCCAAACCATTCCATGATGAGCAGCACGGTCATGCCATGGCTATGCAGGTGCTTCCCAAGCATCTCCCCAACAATCCCAGCTGGCACACACTGAGCATGGCCCTGGGGGGGCTCAGTCAGTGCAAGGGTGGGGTCTAAGCCCACTTTGGGGGCTCCCCAGCTGCTCTGTGCCTTCGCTTGTGGCCGTGTTTCCCCAGGACCTGCCCACCCTTTCTGTGAGCCCGGCTGGGCTCAGGGCTCGGAGATGTTCCCTGGCACGGAGCGCTGGGGTAATTTTCTGTGGGGCCCACACCCAGGATTATGGCTTTGAAAAAGGAGGAAACGCGGGAGCTTGGCTCAAAGGAGCACACTAATTACCTGAGCAGGAAAAAAAGGAGCCTTTTCTTTCCTGGTAGAAAGCATCTGATAAAAGCCTGAGACCAGCAGTATTTGTATTAGCAGATTTTACATCCTCCTCGTGTGTACTTGGACTGCGAGATATAAATCAAAGCAGGGGTTCATTCCAAGAGCAGTTTATTTTTATCAGAGAGGTATGTGCTGGCAAACCAGATATTGGTATGTTGATCCTGTTGGTTAGGTGTGATTTATAATGGTTCCTATTGTTTTATGGTGTGTTTCACTTAATTTATCCGAGTCGTGGGTTTAGGGCTTTTTTTTTTGTTGTTTTGCTCCGTTTCATGTATATTTTCTTATGGGTGGTTTTGCATTTCAGCGGTCGGCTGCAGTCCTGGAGCGCTTTGATGCGAAGGAAGAGCCTAAAAACCACGAAAACAAATCCTAAATGGGTTTGCAATCAAACGTCTCCCTCTCTAAATGGATCGGTGCGAGGCGGAGAGCGAAGCAGCACCGAGTGCTGCTCCATCTCCCAGCGCTCCTCAAGCAGGGCGGATCCTCAGCAGAGTTTTGGAAAGCAGCTGCATCCCTGGGAGCACCCAGAGGTGGAGTTCCCAGGAGGCACCGGCAGCAGGGGAGGTAAAACCACAGAACCACGGAATATCCCGGGCTGGAAGGGCCCCACAGGGATCACCGAGCCCGACTCCCGGCCCTGCACATCCCGGGAATCCCGGTGTGCCGTGTCTCGTGCCGTGTGCCGGCGCTGGCTTTGGAGCCTCTGCCAGGCTGATTTGGCACAAGTTTCCTTTAAAATCATCCCCCTGAAATATTTCCTCACCCAGAGGAAAATCCCATGGGGTGAAGGGATGTGGCAGAGAGGAGAGGGTGGGAAGCACCGCCTGCCTCGGGAGCAGCCTCACCTCAGGTGTCCCTCAGGTCATCCTTGAGGTCCCTTCCAGCCCAGTGCGTGGCTCTGTGAACGGCCAGGAAAAGGCTGAATCCACAGCTCGGCGCCCAGGTGTGCCCAGCATCCCCCCAGCTCACGAGCAGGGTCCTTGGAAACCTCTGCGGCGGAATTTCAGGAATTCCAGCAATTCCCTGAGCCCAGGCTCTGCTGGCAGCTCTGTGGCAAGGAGAGGTGCCCCGCTCGTTCGTTAGCTCGCTGCCTGCGGCTGGTAATTAAAGCAGGGAATGAGAGAGAAGATTAANAAAATTAAAAAACAAAAAAAAAAAAAAACCAAAAAAACCCACCGGAAAAAAATCACCTCCTTCAAGATTTATGAGAATATAAACTCGGAGCTGAGATGTTCCCATCACCAGCTATGGGGCCCAGGGGACAGCTTTGCCTTAATGCAGAGTCGGATGTTTGTGCCGGCGATGGGTTCGGAAGGTGAGCGGGGAGCTCGAAGCGCCAGGAGGAGCACACAGGAGCCTCGGGGCTGCCAGCCTGGCAGCTCGGCCTCTGACTTCCCCAAAGCCTGGCCAGCTGATGGGGGGCAGGGACGTCCCCCAGCCCTGGCTGGAGGGGGTTGGGGAAGGGGCAGGTGGGCAGCAAGGTCTGAGCCACCTCCCAAAGCCACCTCCCCAAAGCCACCCCACAAAGCCACCTCCCCAAAGCCACCTCCC